>OV651817.1:51437772-51505272 GCA_927349885.1 Psylliodes chrysocephalus
TCTGCACGAATGCAATACTGAGCCCCATAGGAAGGGCCTCAGTAATTTGTGCAATAGAATTTACAATAATGTTGAAATTGAGGTATGTAATAACATAGATTTGAGGTACATTTTACTTTAATAAAAGTTTTTAAATTATGTAGAGTGTAGAGTTTTCAGTTCAAAAGGTAAACATAGTTTTAACAAAAAAAAAAACGAATAAACGGTTTAATGAGAACAACACTCAATGATTGGCTAGGATCGGGAGCTCTTATTGGAGAAATCAAAAAATTTGACAAATTTGATAAATTTAAAAAATTTGATAAATTTAACAAATTTCATAAATTTGACAAATAAAAAAAAATCATGTTTAAATCATAATTTCTAGGAAATTAGAATTATTCAGTTCATTTGTTGAGCAGTGTATATCGGTCGGTTGAGAATGACAGATTTTTACATTTTACTTAAAGGAAATGTAACCTCTTTAAAGTTATTAACAGTAAATTATCCACAAAATAATATTGTGATCATTCGAAACCGTTACCGAAAATTTATTTCAAAGTGGTGTCATGTTAGCTAACACAGAAGGGGTGCTCACATCTGAATTAAGAATTATTGAATAACAAAAACGAGGCGTTCGAAGGGTGAATAAATTAGCACATATCCTGTTTTTCTTCTGTTATAATTTTTTGAAGGGATGACAAGTTTTTTTGATTATGTCGGTGTCGGATTACAAGGTAAATGTAATTATGAGCATTAAATATAATTCATGATATACGCTTCATCTAGCGACAAACCAATGAACGGATTTTGTTAAAAATTGTGTTAAAATAGTAGACAGGTTATGCTCTTTTTATCTAAAATACATTGACAGTTCTGTCATTTCTATTTATACCGGATCTAAATGTCAACTTTCTTATTTTAAATGGGACAATGTTATTTTTAATTCGGATTCTGATCATCAAATATTTATTTTTGGCTAAAGTTAGTTAAAATTTGAAAGTTTTTAATTGAATTATGATAAAGAAGATTGTAATTAACTGTTTGTTGTTGTTTATATTATACAGGGTGAGCAAAGAACATATTGTTTTAACAAACCATTACTATTTTTAAGTTTATTACATGGATACGTTATTTTTTATTGTTTAATTTTATTCTGCGGCCAAAAATAAGTGAAATTCGTATTTACGGTTTTTGATAAAAAAAGCAAATATTAAAATAACAACAATTTTTAGGTTTAATGTATCTAATATTTAGGCATCTTAAAGGTTAGCGCCAAAACATCAAAACTCCTGTAAAAAGTAAAAATTCATATTTATACATTGACTTAGAAATTTTAATTTATCTAAGCAGTTTTCTACTCTCATAATTAATTATTTCTTTTTCTTGAGTATTCTAAATTAATGTATTATTTTAATAAGACTTTATTTCATCTTCAAGAATAAAATGGAAAGAATGTGCGTCCATTCTCACAAACGAAATAATTTAATGCAAATGAGACAACTTGAATGATATTCTTATTTGAGAAAACGCAAAAAATAAATAGCATAGGCATTCAGACATTTTTGTCATAAGTGGTACACCTTCGTTTGTTGAATTTGTGTGGAAACTAGAACAAAACCAGGTCGATTTTTTGTAGAAAATGTGTCAACAAAAGGAAGTTGTGGAAATTAATGTAAATATTTCAGTGTTAAATTACCTAACTCTAGTAAATATTAATTGATTAATGAATAATATTTATAAATGAATAGGTATCTACTTATTTTATTTGAAGTAGAACGTGGCACTATTACTAAAATTATTTTTTATTGTTTTGAATAAAATAAATATTTAGATGGTATGTGTATCGACACTTATTTTTTATGTATCTTTAATAATTTATTATCCATTACATTCGTTAATGATAGATTTAACAAATATTTATTATTTAATGCTACGTTTATATCTGACATTTTTTTACGGCTGTTTACAGCATGACAGAAATTAATTGATATTGTTACGCAGCACCCTGCAACGTGCTGCGGTCGTCATATGTAAAGGTACGAGTAAATAAAGAAGATAGAATAGTCCAGAAATGTCTCGAAATGTCATTACTTGTCAATATGGAGGGTAGAGGAAAGGAGAACAATCTATGTATACAAAAAGTGTCCCTCAAAATGTATACAATTAAGATGGCGCTTCTGTGCCCAGGGGACGTCGACAGTCGATAATTCACATCACACAATGACACCAATGATGTATATAGTAATAAATATTGCTCAACCATAAAAAACTAAAAACTACACCGTGAAAAGTGACTGACCGTAGAAGAGTAAGTGTTCTGTGATCGTAGATAAATTTTGACAATACACGACAATAGTCAAATTTTATTGAAAAATAATAATATAAACAATAAATAATTCTTATGAATGAGCAATCTATATGACTATATAGCGTTGGATTTTGTCCCCTGGCTACACGAGCGCCATCTTAATTGTATACATTTTGGTGGCCACTTTTTAATATAAAGATCCACATAAGATTGTCCTCCTTTTTTTCTACCCTCCATACTTGTCAAATAAAAATCCGGATTGTTCTAGAAGGTTGAGGCGAGCTATATAAGTCGACGACCTGACGTCAGAGTTCCAGTTTTATGATAGACGTTATATGTTAATGTTATCAGTTGAATAGTTCTTGTAAAAGTTCAGTTGAAATAAATTGAGATACCAAAAACCTGCGTAACAATATTAATTTCACTGATATAAGTAGCGAGATTATTTACACTGCCTATACAATTGCGTATATATGGAGCTACCACAGATTTATGGGCTCAAAATAGATTTGATTTAACAAAACTTACCTAAATGCCAACTTGCTTCGTTTAACCCGATGATACGGTGGTGTATATCGACCCCCAGGGGTCGACGATCACCTAGAAGGGGCAAAAAAATTGGGGGTCTATGAGGGATCAATCTCATTCAGACAGTTCGCGAATTTAATTTTGACTTTCCAATAATGGAATAACCCTGACAGAAAGACCGGCGACGATTAGTACTAAATTGTGCTATTGTAAATTTTGTAATCAAACTTATTGTCGCAATATTATTTGTAGCGAATTAATATATCTTATAAAGTTGTGTAAGTTAGTAAGATATTCGCTTTGTGGTCGCAATAAACTTTGAGCTTGTAGGAACTTGCACATATACATGCTACCTAGGCGCGTACACTAAGTAGAAGCGCTTGTCAATTCTTGTCTTTCTTAGACATTCGTGAAAACAGCGTAGGAACTAGTAGGAAGACTGATTTTCACTGATTTGTTTAATTCATCAATGTATAAATAAATAGTAATATTAGGAACAAATGCGTTCATTTGTTTGCAGAGCGTTGAAATGCAAACTACTTCTAATTAAGAAGATATTTTTAAAATTATAAACTAGTTAGTGTACACAAGAATTAATGTAATCCAAAATAATTTTGTTAGGAGGTGCCAAAAGTAAGTAAGTACATATTTTTCTTATAAAATTTTGGTTTTTTACCGATAGTTAAGAAACTTTCTTGGTATGGTAATCTATTATATCAGTGTCCCAGTTTGTGTGTTTAATTTATCTTATCCTACAGACAATCCGGTAACGTATTTTGAAAATATTAGTGAGTTGATTTAAAAAACAAAACAATCGTAAAACTTTATTTGTTAGGCATTGCGTAGACGATGGACAGAATCCACGATCTTTTTTTAAACGTGCAAGGTTAAATTGTTTCTGATGGAATAATAAAATCCAATGAAACCATGAGGTAAATAGTGAAGTTATAATAGAACAAATAGAAGAGCCAGAAGTGGCAGGTACGATTAATATCTACACCGACGGTTCTAAAACAAAACAAGGCTCAGGATGTCGAATATACTCCAGATTCTTAAACATAAACATAAAATGGGCTGTGAGCAATAGTGTCAGTGTAGTTCAAACAGACTAACTTAGCAGCAAAAAAAATAACCAGAAACAATGTCACTGGAAGAAACATGCTCATCTATACAGATAGCAGACAAGCTCTACTCACCCTGAACAGACTACGAATTTACTCATGCTTAATACTAGAATGTAACGAAGCTTTGGCTGAACTATCCCTCAACAATGTGGTCACCTTAAGATGGATCAATGGTCACGCCACATCGAAAGGTAACAATCTTGATGATTCACTAGCCAAGAAAGCAGCCAACCAAATACTTTTTGGACCTGGCCCTTCTATTGGCCTGACAAAATCGGTAGTGACAGACCCAATCAAAGAACATTCCCTTGTGGAATTCAAGGAAAGATGGGATGAAACAAGAAACTGCAGAGTTGCCAGGGAGATCTTAAATTATCCTGACAACACTGCAGCAAACAAATACTTGACTATGACTAGACAGAATCTGGGCCTAGTCACAGGCATTCTGACTGGTCATTGCCAAGTACGGAAGCATCTCCATATCATGGGGCTGTCAGAATCTGCACTCTGCAGAGGGTGCGAAAAAGAAGATGAGACCATCGAGCATATCCTTTACGATTACCCGACGCTCTCATTTATTAGAAAATTTGTGTTCGGCGAGTATCGGCTAACACCGGCCGATATAAGAGAAGTACTTCTTGGCGACGTTGTCAACTACATTAAATTTGTAGGCTGGTTCACGAGCTAGGAGGTGTCTATCATCTTAGGAGGATGCACAATGGGCCTAATTACGCCTTAGTGCCGTGGGGGTAACCCACTCTCCACACGTTACAGGGAGACAGAGAGAGGTGAAATCAAATTTTTATGAAAATTGTTTAACTAAATGTTGTTGCTATAGGAATACATTCTTATCTCAAATCCTAAAGTTTTTGAGATGTGGAAAATTTAGTTTATCCTCTAAAAATTTACAGAGGTTCTACAATAGGTTGTACAAAATAACCGGAAAGAGTCTGTAATAAATAAATATGAAAGTCGTGTGTTGGGCACATCAGAATTTTATTGTTATGCGAGTAATATAATATAAACCAGTCTAGAACGTCTCTTGGATATATGATCTAAAAGGGAAAATGAATGAGAGAAACTTTAATTTTAAAAAAAGTTGTGGTAAAATATATAAAATATTTGTAAACCTGATTCAAAGACCAATATAATGGAGTACTGGTCAGAGGGGGAAAGGAAAATGAAATTGAACTAGCAGAGAACAATAATTCACAGTGGATTGAAAAATACATATGGCAAACTTTGTTTATTCAAAGATTCTGGGATGAAGATGGTAAAATGATCATAAAATTAACATTGTACCTAGTTAATTTATACATATACTAAAAAACTATTATACAATAAATTGTTGAATTTCTTTGCCTATAATAAAAGTTTTGGTGTACCTCCTTCAACTGGTTTGACAAAACCAACTCTTACGACTCTTAACTTATTACTAGTTAATTAATAACTTGTTTGCATTTTTTTCAAATCACAAGACACCTAATATAACAATAAAAAAATTTATACGAAAATAAAAATACTGAAAATCAAATAAGTACCACACAATATTTTATTTTTTATATTTTTATTTTTAAATATAAAATAAACAGAACAATGTCTTATGTAATTTTAATTTTCATTTACGGTATTGGCTATTTTCGAGCAGCTGAATATCCTCTATGATTAAAAAAAATGTCCTTTTTGTTTTGATCGTATTCAACTAAATTTTGATAACGATCCGATAACATTGAAGTATTAATAGTTAATAAATTATTTTATAATAGATATTGTAAAAATTATCTACATCTCATGAATTTTTTTACGCATTGTTTCCTGAAATTAAAGATAACCAAGTAGTCCATTACGTACAGTTATTCAAATATTATAGCTTGTTACATAACGTTCGTTTTAGAAAATGGGTTTTTAACGATGTCGTTATTATACTGCAACAGATCTCGTGTCATGAAAATTGCAAGGTATATTGCCATAAATGTTGCAAATTCCTACGATATGTAGTTATCAGTAAACACGAAATTGCCCGATAACTAGATTTTGAACAAGCAATTCGAGTAGAGTGCAGTAAATACAGTTGTCCAATATCTTACACAAGAACATAACACCCTATCAAATTTTATTAGGCCATATGGATATAGAGAAAAATTAATTTTGTTGATACGAGTATACTTAAATGCAGTATAGAGCCATTTAATTAGTAGATTATCAAAATAGACAGAAGAAGAGGAAAATGTAGGAGAATAAAGCAAGAGTAAGGCTATGGGTAACTGAGCTTTTAGAAATTATTGCAGACGCGCTCGTGTTCCAAGTAATCTATGAAATTACTTCTTTAGGGGATTTTACATAATTTTGTGAAAATAATAAAAAATGCTTGTTTATTGCTAAATAAAGTACGAAAAATGTGTTTAAATTTTTAATAATAATTATTTATTTTCATTAAAAAATTATTTACTATTTATCATTTAATATTATGTAAATAAAAAGTATATATTGCTGATAAATGTTGATATGGAGGAATTTGCTAAGTTCGATTATTATTCAGTTATATCTAAATAGGGCTTATGGCAAACTAATACACAGTTTAATAGAAACCGGGCTTTCTATCTTTAAACCCTGACAAGGCACAACTCATAACCTTTACTCGGAAAACAAGATTGGAGGTTTTAGAAACTCCGACTCTGTTTGGAGGAACGCTAAACAAAACGAACCAAGTAAAATATCTGGGTCTGATCCTAGATAGCAAACTTACTTGGAACCAACACTTACAAAAAGTGACCAACAAATGTAAAATGTCTCTCATAGTAGGAAGACGGGCATTTGGAAAAACATGGGGATTAAAACCATAAATGGTCCACTGGCTATATTTGGCAATAACAAAACCCATTATAACTTATGGAGCGGTTGTTTGGTGGTCAAAAGTAAACCAGAAAACAGCCCTCAATACCTTCTCAGGAGCACAGAGGCTGGCATGCCTTTGTATTAGAGGATCACTGAAAAGTACACCGACAGCCTCTATGGAAATCATTCTAAACCTCCCACCCCTTGACCTAGTCATAAAGGAGGAGGCCACAGACTGGAAATTTCCAACAACTAGAACCCACTGGTACATATAAAACATACCAGAATAACACATGAAATAAATTATTCTATATTAAATATGGGATCAGATCACATGACACCCCTCCTAACCTTTAACAGACTCTTCCAGGTCAACTGTAACTGGAACGAGGTAAATAAGGAGATAGATAAATACTTGCTTAGCGGTCTCGTATGGTATACGGATGGATCTAAAACTAACAAGGGAACAGGCTCTGGCGTACATGGAGTTAAACCCAAATGCGACATCATCGTCTCACTGGGAAAACATATTTCGTGCTGAAATACATGCAATCTATTTGTGTTTATGAGAGAATTTAAGAAGTACAAAAAACAAACCATCCTAATTCTTTCAGATAGCCAAGCAGCCTTAAAGGCTCTTGATTCAAACAGAATCAAGTCAAAGCTTGTCTGGAACTGCCTTGGAATACTAAATGATCTGGCAACCCACAACAAGGTAAAACTAGCGTGGGTACCAGGGAACAAAGGTATCCAAGGAAATGAAAAGGCTGATGAACTCGCCAAAAAGGGATCAGATCTACCATTCACAGGACCCGAACCTGTATTTGGGATAAACAAAACCTCTGCTCGACAGGCAGTGAACAGGTGGATAACCACGAAACACCAACTGCACTGGCAACAGATAAGAGGGCACATAATCAGTAAGCTCATGCTGAGGGGACTAAACCCACGCATGGCTACTGAGGCACTACAACAAGGCCTCAGATATCCACCATTGTGGGATTACTAACTGGGCACTGCTTGCTGAAACACCTTCATGTGATGGGATTACACAGTGAGCCCACTACGTGTAGACTCTACCTGGAAGAGGAAGAAACCTCATACCATGTGATCTTCGAATGCGAAGCTCTTACTAGGCGACGTTTCATCCTTTTCGGTCTAGAACCGGAAAGAACGCCCCAGGAACACTTGGCAGGGAATCTATTAAAACTAACCAAAGACACAGGACTATTCCAAAGATAGTACCTGAATACGGGGAAAGCAGGGGAATACAATAGACCCAAAGGCCGCAGTGTTCTGAGCCAAACCTAACCCTACCTGCTTACAACCGATAAAGATCTGTAAAATATCCTGTTCTACACCCGGAAATGAAGAAAATTTTGTTTTAATATTATTTACCGCTCATGGTTACTTGTACTAATGTACTTTCTTTTTTATTTTTATTATTACATTTTTGTTATTTTTTGTAGATTTTTTTTTTCAATTCACATTCACCAACAAATAAAATTAGCTTACGAACGACCCGTTACCTACAGTCAATTAAGCAAACTATTAAAAACAAGGACGGTTTGCGTCATTAATTTAGTAATATCCGTAATACTCAAAATTATATCATGAAACAAAAAATATGGCTTCATGCCACCTTTTACAAAAAATAAAACCTGTTTAAAACATTTTTGGAAATTGAGAAAGCAAAAAAAAATAAAAACCGTGTTTCTTAAGTCAACCTACCTGCTGGGTGACTTGAAAATGTAAGAAAAAATAATTGTGAATGACGAGTAAAACTGCCCTATAGGTGACTTGACATCTAGTTTATCTTTTTAAAAAAGAATTTTTCCATTGTACATGGTGAAAATTTTTTTTGAGACTATTTACTTTAAAAAGAAAAGAACAAGTAACATGAGTGACAAAAAACATCAAAGAAATATTTACGTCTTTCCAGATTGTAATACACGATAAAAATCAAATGTAAAACTAAAGAAAACACAAGAAGAAATCAATTCAATGTCTTTTTAAAGCTTCTAATGTAAGTAAAATAATATATTCTTGTCTAAATATAATATTTATTGTAAACTTGTCACAATATGTATCTTATGAAGTGTAGTTTATTTTATTACAAGTTTCTGTAATATAAAATTTTACAGTCATAGATGCTGACTTACAAACAACAATAATTATGCATTAAATTTAAATTACTAGAAAAGAAAATTTATTTTTTATAGAGTTTTAATGTTAGATAAAGAGTTGCTACTGTTATTTATTTTGTTGAACCCTAATTGTAAATGTTTTTTATAGGATACTAAACGCTTAGAACAGTGGCAGCATATATATCGTTCCTAGTGCCGATAAAGCACTTTCTAGAGATGATGCTGTTCTATACTTTTTAGAAGATATTATCAAATCTTATGAGACTATTTTTACTGATAGTACTGTTAGCAAAATAATCCCAAATCTTCCTTTATACTTGTATTACAACTATATATTGGTTCAATTAAAAAAAAAATTGCCACAAAATTGTACAAATTTGAGCATTTAAGAAACCTTTTCGAATATGGTCATACATACCTAATTTGTATTTTATATAGATAAAATTTAATAATTTATCAATTATGCAAGACTTACTTAGAAATAAATACAACAGTATGTTCTGTGCTTTATTTAGCTATAAACAAGTTTATTTTTATTATTTTGACAAAATTATGTATAATTCCCATAAGAAGCCATGTATTTTGAACACCGTATGCAGTACCAGCGCTCATGCGGTTAATTATAGAAGCTCAATTAGCATACGTTTCTTGGGACCGTATTTTAAGTATTCCCATTCGCCTCCTTATCTCTAGTCTTCATACATCAGAAGCAGTTGCGTCCATGGTAGGGGTAGCAACTCAAATGAAAAAACATAAAGGTAATTTAGTACCACTCAAATTAACTGGATGGCGTTAGTGTCGAAATGATAGTTGACATGGTCAGTTGTTAGCTCGTGCAAAACTTCAAGCTTCAAGAATTAAAATGTCTGTTGCAGTTAAAGGTACCTTGGATTTTTGTTAAATAAATATAGATATATATATATATATTCCATTTTCACTATCTTCCAAATTTAAGCACCTTTTTCAACAGATGGGAAGATGAGTTTTAGCAACGAACGATAAAGCAGTCACAGATATTGGTAGTGATGCAATAAATTATACATTTTAATGAATTATGCACTCGTCATTTTAAGGATAACCAAAAAATTAAGAACAAGTGTCTTAGAAAAATGCGCTTCTTATACTTTTTTGAGCCAATGGTAAGTAATAATTTTAAACTTATTTTTGATTTTAGTGTTAAAATAATATTGGTTTATTTTAACAATTGTTTTCAGCCATTCTTATTGTAAAGACAATGTTGACCCCCAAAATACCCTGTCAATCTTTGAAATATCTGAGCCTCAGCATCAAAAATTGATTCGATGCTATTGACATCAAAAAATAAAAATTACTCTAAAATCTTCAAGGGTCCAAACATGTGTAAAAATTTAATTTAAATATAAAAATTAGATTAATTTATCACAATGCCCAGAGGATGAATAAGATTTTGAAAAACTACAAGTGGTGCACAAATAAATCAGAAAATTTAAATTTACCTGATTAAGAAATATCCAACCTAACTAGTGGGCTTGATAAGTATATATGACAAATTTTATCCACTTTTAAATAGTAATGGAGGCCCTACACGCTCCGATATGGCCTAAAGGCCAAAAACTCACAGCTCTGATATAAAAGCAAGATTTAATCAGCTCATTTCACATTAGACAAAAGAGAATAGGTCAGATGTGAGTCAGATCGACTGAGATGGACTGAGACGGACTTTACAGTTCAAATCTTACAAAAATCGTAGCTTGTAGGGCATCCTTAAGCCACGTAAAGGACGATGCTTCAACTTCAATTTTTTCAAACTTATTTGCTATTGTAAGTCGCCAAACTGGTGTGAATGCATTGAGTTAAAATAGACAAATTATATGATGAATGTATTAATTTGCTATAATAAAAATCTGATGTGTCCAACACATGACTTTCCTATCTAGTTATTATAGGCTTTTTCCGGTTATTTTGTACAACCTATTGCAGCATCTCTATAAATGTTTAGAGGATAAACTAAATATATACATTGTCCACATACATCTACCTCGAAAAATTTTTCTATAGATATTCATTGAAAACAAAAATACTAAAAAAATTAAATTTAGCACTTTTCCATTACGGTCCATTTTAGAAAAATCATGTATAAACAAAAATTATAGAGATCGATATCGCAAACAACTTTTAGTTCAACAATTTTCATAAAAATCAGAATTTTGCTCATTTTGTCAAATTTCTCGAATACGGACCATTTCAGGAAATTTTGACATAAAGCAAAATTTATAGATAATAATATTAGAAGTAACAAATATATTCCATAAAATATAAAAACGGCCTCCCATAAAGTACCCCCCCAGATGTTCCGACTTTGTCCAAAATCTAAACATTTCACGGCAGGCTGAAATAAACCTTAAGTTTAAAATTTAATGTTTTTTTCTTTATCCGTTTTTGAGTTTTCTTCAAAATTCGAAATTTACACATTTTCTCAAATATCTCGAATACGGTCTATTTTAGAGAAATTATGTATAGGGTAAAAATTATAGAGAATTATATTACAAACAACTTTTATTTTAACAATTTTTATAAAAAATTATTTTTTTTACATTTTGTCAAATATCTCGAATACGGACCATTTTAGGAAAATTTTGCATAAAACAAAAATTATAGATAATTATATTAGAAGTAACTTTTATTTGAAGAATTTTCTTCTCCAAACGTAAATAACAGATATATTCCATAAAATATAAAAATGACCACCTATAAAGTACCCCCCCAGATGTTCCGACTCTGCCCAAAATCTAATCAGCTCATTGGACGCTGAAACAAAGCTTAAGTTTAAAATTTGGTGTTTTTCTGTGTATCGGTTCATGAGTTATGCGTTATACAGACACACACACACACAGACACACACACACACACAGACATCATGGCGAAAATAGTCTTAACGGATTCAGGGGACCTCAAAACGTAAAAATCCATCGAAAACTCGAGGTCGAAAAAAATCATGATTCCTATACTTTCCTTATATCTGTATACAGATAGGAAAGTAAAAAAAAAATTGCATTTTATTTCAGGTTTGAAATTAATGAAAACATATAATGAAAAAAAATTAAATAAAAATATGAATTGGCAAAATATTTGACTAGTTTCAAATCATGAAATAATCAATATGATAGTTTTATGCTTTGAAACTAGTAAAAATAAACCAATTAATTTTTTATCTGATTTTATTTATTACATTATGCTTAGATTGCCCAGATAGCAGAAAATTAAATTTCCCAAAGCCCGCCCCTAGGGTCTATATTGAATTTAGTACCTCTCTAATTTTACCATTGAGTTTCCCATCTATTGACATTCCCGTAATCTATGGTCCATGTCGACAAAACAGTAATAATTTGCTATTTTACTCATTGTAATTTAATTCAAATTACTTTGATCACTGTGTAAACTGATTTTATGGAAACTTAATTTATACGATAAAAATGTTGAAAACTTGTAACTCTGTTGGATGAAAACTTTACTACAAAATACCATCAGAAATGCACTTAAGGTCCTAGTATAAATGAGAAGTTCCGTTTTTAAACAGGGCAATCAATAGCAAAATATGAATATGTTGATAGGCCTGAAGAAAAAAAATTATATCTATTTGCTTCAAACCTCAATAAATTATTAAAAATTTACTAGAAGAGCATGGTACTCTTACCACCGTTCCTAGCGGCAGTAAAAGTACTTTTCTCCGTTGTCCATAGCAACTCCTAACGAAAAACTCAAACTTTGACGTAGGAATAAAATGTTAGGTTTTTTGGTGTTTTAAGAAAAACAAATTTTTTACAAATAGTAATGTCAAATTACTTAAGACATTAAATTAAATAATACAAAACGACAATCTTAAATTGCTGCAGCATTTTGTAAAATCTCTATTCATCAGGGTTTAATTACAAACAACAACAAAGAGATATGTACTGCCCTCCTACACTTAAAAAACTACAACAGAACGAGAAGACTTAGCAAAACGTATCGATAATCACTTCATCTTTTTACTGTTAAAACAAAAACAAAAGACCAAAAATAAAACACTTCAACCACTAATCTTTTTGTAGCAAAACAATCGTAGAGATTGTTTTTTTATTCGTGCTATTCCTTCAGTGAAAAATGAGCCTCCTACACTCGCACTACGTTATTCTGAGAGTGCAAGAATGACTGTAGTACTTTTGAATATGACAAGGCCGTGCATATAAGTTTTCTTCACGGGAGTCATAGAATAGTAGATTATGTTATACCTAAGGACGAAAAGCTGATTTTTTCGAGCGAGACGTAGTCGAGTCGTAAGAGTCTAAAAAATTATTTTTTGTCCGTGTTTCATACATTTTTTTATACGAATGTGCTTATAGATATTAAAAAACTTTGGAAAATTAATTCTGAAGTTAAGAATGGATAGGTGTATCGCAGGACCTAAATTAGGAGAATGGATTTGACAGTGTAGAAAACTAAAATTTTACAATAAGACTGCTACCGGTATAGTAAGTAATCTTTAATTTATCCAAGGAATCGGTTAAGACTAACTATAGATAAATACCAATACACTCTTATATTGTATAATTAATAATATCTTTCATTTGTAATACTTTTAAAACCTAATTTTATTCATCGAAAGTAAATTTCACTTGCAAATATTTAAAAATTTAAATATTCTAAAAGTATACC
Source organism: Psylliodes chrysocephalus (assembly GCA_927349885.1). NCBI lineage: Eukaryota > Metazoa > Arthropoda > Insecta > Coleoptera > Chrysomelidae > Psylliodes > Psylliodes chrysocephalus. The sequence goes on from OV651817.1 coordinate 51,451,371, forward strand.
GAAGAGCGGAAGGACCAAACGAGGAAGAGAGAGGCAACAATACCATCTGCTTTTTGTGAATGAAGGAAACCAACACAAAGGTCATCAGTTCAGGCTTCACCGAAGAACCATGAAATGGCAGTCACTGTTTAAATTATTCAAATTATATACAAAGACAATTGTTCGAAAAGAAAAGAAACTATCATTAGGTAACTCTTTCGTTTTGCATTTTTGTGTTCCACATTAAAAGTATTCTGCTTTGTCAAATAGCTTTACAGAGAAGGCTGGCTAATTAACTTTTTAACTAATGTCCTTTGTTTTTTTGCTAGTAGTGAATATGTATATTTGCTAACTGGTTTATTAAATTATTGTAGGTAGTCAACAATGTAGAATAATATATTTGATTTTTGTATAGGGCAGCAAATAAAATAAAGTTTGTTTAATAGCCTAATTCACAAAGCATATTTAAATATTGAACGACCTGTAAATCCTTAGAGCTAGAAACCTCTACATCAAATCAGAGAAAAAGTAGAGTTATATTATCACTGTGAATCGTTACTGTGGTTAGTACAATTCATCTAAATGAGGTTATGTTTTCTCAAAGTATTTGTTATTATTTTACTGAATCACATTTTTGAAATCGATAGTAAAGAATATCAACTTACCGATGTTTATATATATATATATATATATATATATATATATGGTGTTAGTAAATAAGTGCGACAAACGAGGCATTTTCAGACATACGTTTATATAGCAAACTGTCATTATTTTTTCATGCTGAATCACTTCCTGAAGTTTGTCGCACTTATTTACTAACACCCTGTATATAATTAAATAAGAAATATCGCCCCTTCATTTAGACATCGTTTGTAAATTAAACTATATGGGACGCTTATATATACAGGGTTGGGATAAAGTATGGAGCCAAACAAATAACCAGGGTATTTATTAATTAAGTGCCAATACTTAAGGGTGTGAATCTTTGAGTTATTTTAAGAAGAAAAGTTAATATCAACCTCTTAATTTTTGAGCTACAGGGTGTTACAGTTTTTATTTCGAGTTTCGTACTTATGTGTTTGTGTTTGCAATTCTGGCATACATTTATAGATATTCAACAAAAGTCGTAATGCATATAGTTGTCAAGAATCAAGGATTTGGCTCTCTTCGTAAAGTTTATCACTTGGCAAAGTTTTATTTTTTTTATACATTAATTTGATAATCCATTTTTGTATAATGTTTAGATTTTGCAGGTAACATTGATTGATACTATCCCATCCAATAATACCTAAGGTTATTTGTGATTGTAGAAGTGAAAAATAATTCGTTAAGAATTTAAAACGTGACAGAAAACCCCTAATTTTTGGTACTACCCCAGATACTTAATTGAGGAATGTTAGGAAATAGTAGATAAATCGTTTACTTTTAAGGTACCAAGATTGTGAAGACTACTCATGTATGAACAAAAAGGTAAGTATTTATTTTTTTGATATTGTATGAGTAGATACAATCAATGACACCTACTGCACAGAAAAATTATCTTATCTTGTTCACCACTTTTCTTTGCCTATATATATATATATATATATATATATATATATATATATATATATATATGAGGAATTTTTATTTAAGTGTTAGTTTTTTTGATAATTTTATTCATAACATGCGTCACAAATTTTGAACTGAAGATGGAGAACTTCCAAAACTTCTTCTAACCCAGATTATAAAACCTGAGTCTGCTACATACCTCAATGATATTTTTAGTTTGTCAACTTTACATATCTCTCCGTTTCTTCTTTCAGTGGACTCTTCACCCAAAAAATGGTGCGATATTTAATCTGTGTTGTCTTTTGTAAAACTATATAACACTTTACAGCCATCGTCGCAGGTCGGTCTTCTTGATTTATAATGTTTCTTTGCTCGCAGATTTATAAACTCAGCACTCAGCCGTCACTTCTTTGCGGTCAAATTCAAACTGAGGCTGCCTCGAAGGAGACTCCACTTATATTTAGCAGAAACTCAGACTTTTGAGCACAAATTTATTTTTATTTATAAGAAAATTAGGTTTGTACCCACTTCAAATTGTACATAAGAGTACCTACTCACGATGAGTAACTACCTTTAATTTTTATTCATACAGATTGCAGTATTTACTTCAGAATTATTAGCATATCAGCCATTGTTTGGATGTCGGTATTTTTTTTATATTCACCTTGGTTTAAAAGAATAATTGAAAATTATTAAGTATATATAAATAAGATTAGAGTGTAATTGTCTGTTTCCGGGCTAGAGTATATTAACATTTATGTAACAGGTTTTTTTTGAAATAATTTTAAACATTATTTTATTGTATTTGTACAACAAAGCTCGGGCCCGTAGTTTTTTTGATTCAAGTGAAAACTATTTAACTATTTTTCTTACTTTTCTATCCATCTAGTGCCAATTTTCATTTTTGGTTAAAAAATTATAACTAAATAAACATTGCTTGGATGCCAATCTGATAAGAACATACACTTCTTTCTGATTGACTTGTTTACTATTTGAGCTGTCATTTCTTTGTGTATTAAAGTGTTGACGTGAAATTTAAGGGTCATTAAGTACTTGAAGAGATATTCAAAAAGGCATCGCAGACCCTTATCCGGAATATCCAGAAATATAGTTCCACTTCAAAAAAAAGTCTTATAAATCAAGGTGTAAAATTTTTGTTGGCTTACTCTTTATATTCGAATGCGTGTTGATTTGTAAAAATACATTAGGTCCACTAGCTAGAATCTAAGAATATAATTTGTTTGCCTTCTATTCTCTGTGCAATTTGTCTTTCTATTTATTTACTTTTACCTTAGAATTGAAAATCATTGTTCGCACGACGCCACCCGAATTTTTCCATTCAACGCTCACCTCCGCCTGAGTTCAATCACCATTGACAGCTGTTTTTTGATTTATTTGTTGGTGTTTTAGCAATTTAAAGTGTTCTAGTTATTCAATTTTAAGTTCAAAATGCCACGATTTATCTTGAAAAATTGTATATACTTATAATACAACTACCAATGTTATGAAAGATAAAGAATATATTCGTTTTCAGCGGTAAATATTTATTAACGTTTTGACATAAAGCGCCATGATTCTTTGGGCTAAATACTTCAGATCCACATTAAGGGGTTTCAATAAATATTAAGCATCAAATACATTTTTTAGAAAACAGATTTCATATTACTTACATAAATATACAAAAGGGAAAAATTTTGAACATTTAATTTAAATAAGAAATAAATAGGCATTGTTGCTAACGAAATTTTGTTTTTAAAAAGTAGTTTTATAAGAATATTAACTAAAGGTGGTTTTTAGCCCTTTTTGGTAAATAAATAAGAGGTAAAGAAGTATAGTTGCTAGCTAAATTTTATTTTTATAAAGTATTTTTATAAGAATATTAGATGAAATACAGGAAGACCTACTTAAAATTTCAAGGTTCATCTTATTTGCGGTCAAATCGAAAGTGACATTTGAATCTTGAGTCTTAAAACAAAGTCAAATGCACAATATAATCTAGTATAAGCAAAAAAATACTAAAGTTACGGGAGAGTTAGTCACATTGTTAATAAAATGTTACATTATAAACCCCTAAACAACTCCCACAAAATTTTTGCCAAATTCTAGCAATATTTATTATTTATTATTCAATCGAGTGCGGTTTCAAAGATAACGAGATCAAAAAGTCCGAATCTCTAAATTTTGGAGCTAAATGCTCGGGTAAAAGCAAGCGACCGATAGGGGTTACAAAAATAATCGATTTATTGTGATATTTTTTATGAAAATCAATTTATCCGTTATTTTTAATAAATTATTTTTGTTTTTTTAAGATATTGTAATAATCGATTTTAAAGGAAATACAAAAATAAAGTAGATTTATTCAAAATAACCGATTGATTGAAAATCAATTTTTTGGAAAAATCGAATTATCGTTTAATCGTTTTTTTTTTAATTGATTATTTTCAATTAATCGGTTATTTTCGATTTTTAAAAGGTATTATATGAAAATAATCGATTGATCGAATACAATCGGTTATTTTATATAACCGATATTTCGGTTATTTTTTAGAATTATCGATTTATCGGTTAATCAGCTTTTTATAATCGATTATTTTTGATTTATCGATTACTTTCGATTTTCAAAGATAATATAATAATCAATTTTAAAGGAAATATTAAAAGAATTATTAGAAAATAATCGATAGTTCGGTTATTTTTTGGAAAAATCGATTATTTTCGGTTTTTCAAAGATAATCGAATTATCGATTATAAAGGAAATACAATAAAAATAAATTATGGATAATAATCTATTGATCGAAAACAATCGATAATACGTTTTTTTTTAAATCGATTTATCAGTAAATCGACTTTTTAATTAATCGATTATTTTTAATTAATCGATTATTTTCGATTTTTTAAAGATTATCGAATAATCTGTTTCAATGGACATAAAACAAAATGGATTATTTGAAAATAATCGATTATTTAAAATAAACGATAATTCTTTTGTTATTTTTTGTAAACACTGATTTATCGGTTAATTGGCTTTTTAATTAATCGATTATTTTTGATTTTTCAAAGATAATCAAGAAGTCGATTTTAAAGGAAATACGACAAAAAAAATAGATTGTTTGAATAATCGATCGAAAATTAACGATTATCTTCAATGATCGATAATTTATTTCGATAATCACCCACCCCTAGAGACCAAATGACTTTTAATAGGTTTAAAGTTTAAAATGTTATCTGGTTTCAGACATATTCATTTCTAGAGTTTTATGTGACTCATCCTCTGTAATAATGAATATTTCTAAAGAAAGAAGCTGAAGTTACAATACAAAACAGAATTTTCTTATTTTGACTAATTTTTAATATTATGTAATAGCCGTAGAAAAAATATAATGTTCAACTCACAAGGTTTGATTCGCCTGCGCACATGCTTTTTTTATAATACTCGTAGACAATAAGTACCATTTCTTGCTCTATTAACAATATTGTATTTCAACATTTTACTGTAGTCTCTTGCTGAAAAGTCCATAGTAAATAAACGCTAACGAAATATTCTATAAAATGTCTTCCCTTTACATAAAATATCGTGACATCTGTTTGATATTAAAAAATCAGGTTAATTTTATTTTATAATACAAAATTGCATCAAACATATATTTTAAATAAATCAAATAGTTTATTATGACACTAATAAACAAAGTCCGATCCCTGTCACAGAGTTCGGGTCTCTGCCCAGTTCCCTTACTCCGTTAACCTTTCTTTAGAAATTGGCAACATTTGCACAGGTTAAACACCGGTGTATGTTATATCTCTGGTCTCTTTTATCTAAGACTTTTACCTACTATTGTAACTATGATTAAAGTGCAAATATGAAAAAGAATTCTAATAGTCACTATTGCTCCGGAAGAATGTATTAATAATACACTTAATTAAACTTGTCCAATTATTTTAAAATTAAATATGTTCAGTCAAGAAAATCTACATTAATTAGATAGTGTTGATTATATTTTCTGTAATAAAAATCAAGAAAGTGTTATAGCCCACCATCCACATTTAATTAAGTCGTTCGTTCTACACCACTGATCTTTAGAATAGTTATCCCATCTGATGGGTATGGGTAGGGCTAAGGTATTGCCTATAGTTTACAAGTATCGCTTTTGACTCGCGATAAATGTTTATGGACTTCTTATAATCATGTAATCGTTTTAGCTGTTTGTAGATGCCATTACGAACAGAAAATTTTATTGCTGGACGTAAAATCACAACACTGTTATAAGCGATATTGCAAATATTTTATTCTATCGTTTATTATTTCAGACAGTGTGAAGGATCGGTGCGTTATTGTGGGATTTAAATATATGAAGAAATATTGGCCGCCTATAAAAAGGTTGTCTGTTTAAATATATTTGTGACAATATACAACTTACATGGGAATTCCTTGCTTATAAGCTAAGTAAGTCACATAGTTGCTCACATTTACTACTTTTGAAATGTACTTCATAGAGACGATCAGAGCAGGTATCCTATTCTCAAACTCAAAAGAGTGCTCCTACACTCACTGCTCCATCACTAATGTTGCAAGATGACCAAATTCAAATAGTACCATGGTGTAGATTATTACTATTTTTTTCATGATTTTATCGTACAAACTGGCCTTACTAGTGTGACGTTATCGAAAGATGGTTAATTTAAGAGTTTATGGGGTTAGGATTGGGGTAATTTGATAATAATTTTATTGAATAAACATAAAAAACAATAACACAGCCTTTTCTTGTTTCAAAAATATTTTTTTCTTCTTGTCTGATTTTGATCTTCCAATTGTTTTTGTCTATACATTTTTAAAGATGTCGCGCATTTCATTTTATCTGTAGATGTAAAACTTTACACATCCATTACCCAAAGGATTCCCTCACTAAAGTGACGACCGGTTAAATTTTCTAAAACGTTGGTATGTTATTGTACCTAGTAACCAAAAGTGTCAATAGGCTCAACTCAATCCTATAACTGGTTTTGAAAATTGCTTAGATTTTCGAAATTTTTATTTTCAAAATTACGAGCTAGATTGAATTTCTGTTGCATTCACACATTTACTATATGTTTTATTAATATATTAGTAACTATACGTACAATTAAAAATATTTTCAGTAACAGGGTGATTCACAATATATGAATAATTTTACTATGTCGTCAGGGAAGCATATTAAAAAAAAAAGATTATACAATACACATTTCTTGTACAGGATGTTTTATTGAGAGAACCACAACATAAAATTATTTTTTTCAAGGATTAATTCATAAACCCTGTAGGTACATATTAATTGATTTTTGGGAAAGGTAATACCACTTAAATATGTGTACCTCTAAGCTTCAAAATATATAAGATGATTTATTTGTTCGAAGATATTCCATTTTAAGAAAAGTACCGAAACCACTAAAATTTCTCTGGTAAAATGTAACCATTTTTTTAGTAGGTATATAATGTTTTTATATCACCTTTATATGAGATGTGAGTTTTAAATTCGAGATATAGGACGTTAAAGTGGAGAATTGCTGATTTTATTTATTTTTCTTCAAGCTCAAAAGCTAAGTTTAATATAAGTTTTGGTCAGATGTCCATAAAAAGAGACAGTTCAAAATATTTACTGTTACAGGGTGAGATTCACGAATAATTGACACTATATTTTTGCAACTTTATTGTCCCGTGTATAAAAACTTGTCACAAATATCGGAAAATGATGTATATACTGATATATTTTGTAGGTAATTTTAAAACAGTTATATTAACCTGTATATTTTAACATCTAATGTAACGTTATTAACTTACTCAAAAGTCACTAAAGAAATGTAAGGTCTCTTTTTAATAATTTCAAAACATTATTATTTTTTGTGGTTGGCTCACCCTGTATAAAAAGTACACACAGCTAAATCTTTTAATCTCAAAATTATGAACGGGAAGATATTAACTCAATGAAATAATTTCTCGGTGGCGCAACTGTAGAGATATTTAGTGTTTGCCAAAAATATATTGTGATTTATTCGTGGATCACCCTGTAACAAATATTTTAAACGGAATGGACATCTCACCAAAACTTATATTAAACTTATCTATTCTACATAAAGACAATATAGCTTTTTAGTTAGAAGAAAAAAATAACTAAAATCAGCAAATCTCCAATTTAACGTCCTGTATCTCGAAAACTGTCAGGCAACACTGCTCTCATCATTCATATGATTCCGGCCAAATAGTAAGAGAGTGTTCTTCTACGCCCCTACTCACATAGTTACAAGAATAAGGCCCCAGAACTCGTAGATTTGTAGTCACGTGACTACCGCATAAACGAAGCTTGCATCAAATCCAAGAAAGGTTTAGTTGGTTGTAACGTTAATTAGAAAAAAAAAACAACTTGAAACCCTTTTGCAAATAACGTACCTCTATTAAAACAATTAATATTAATAAAATAATAAAATTACTGGCCCAATCTGCTCTAGGAGGTAATTTTCAAACGCAACATTTGATAAAAAAATTTAATCAGAAATATATTACTTGACTTGTTCGTCTTGCTTTACGTTTAAAGTAGCGCAAGCATTCAAGTAGCTCAACAGTGATACAATAACTACCTATTTATTGTCTACAGAACATCAATCGCGAATGGGTTTCGAATCGATTTCCAGGATGGTGATTCTACATCAACGTCTGTGTAATATCTGGATAACTCTTCTTCCAAAGAACGAAGGTTTTGCAACATATTGTTCCTTGCATTCTTTAGGTAGTTCATTTAGACGCGGAAATGTCGCCATGTTTTCAGATGAGAATTAAGATGTTCATTAGTGCAATTTAGCTATTAAACCTCATAGTTTACCAGTATGGTAGTATTTCTGCCTACTTTAGGAATTCAAATATATCAGCTAGATAAGCCAAACTTATCTGAAATTCATAAGCTCTTCCAAGAGCTCATTTCTATTATTACTGTTCAAAAGAAGTGATCCTTCGTATTTTAATTTAAATAGGCGTGTTAGCTTATTACTATTGGATAGAGTAGAACCTTGTGCATAGAATGTTATGAGATTTATTCTGTTTAGCTGTCACAAGAAGCGTTAACAATAGCAATCGATGCACTTAGGAATATAATCTCGTAAAATTAAATACGACTGCAAAATGCAATAAAACGCGTTGTTTCTCTTAGGATTATAAGCGTATTTTTTTAAGGCGCTATTTTTTCAATATTTATTAAATTTTTCTCCCTGAAATCTAATCACGCCTTCCCAGGGGACGCACCTCATTGATTGGCAGACATTAGTAAGAAAGCTTGTATTAAGAAATCTTTAAAATAATTATTAAAAAAAACTGCATCCTACAAAATAAATCCCATTTGAACATTGAAAAATATATTTTATGTTAAATTGGTTATTATTGTTGTGACAACAAATTAAAAAATGGAACAATGCAAAGGTTTTTATCCCACCGCAATGTGCTGTGCCGGTTTCGCGCTTCTCCTGCTGAGCAAATTCTTTATTCACTCAGTGCGAAGTGATGGTAGGGGAAGCAAAAGCGATACTAGCGCTAGCTGCGGATAATTCGTGCATTTTAGGAAGACATTTTGTAATTTTGGCATATTAAATACACGTATACATTTTACGTTTAGTAGGTAAAAACAATACAATAAGCAACCGGAGTTGCTGTATTAAAAATTGTAAAAATACTGACAATTTTCACTAGCATAGTGGAAATTAAATCAAAGACATAAATGAATATGTGTACAGTAAGAAGAAAAATTACCTTTATTTTTGTAATAATAACAGTAATACTGGTAATAGTAGACATCAGAAACTTGAAAGGTTTTAAATAAACAATAAATATAATTTTACGATGTTCTTCAATATCCCTTTAATCTTAAATGTTCAGATTTTTTCCATTGATTATTGTATGTGACTGGAATGCAATTTTGTGACTGACGGATAGGAAACCAGTTTTAATAATTCATTCTATGTTTTCTTTCGAACAAAAATGTAAATATAAATAATAATTTGGTGTGGGTGGCTCAGTGGTAGAGTCTCTGCCTGCAGATCCAAGGGTTACGAATCTCACCGTTGGCCGGGATTTGTTCATTTAATTTAATTATTTAAAATTAATTCTGATGCCTTGGTAGGATTCGTCACTCGACCATTCACTGTTGGGTTCTAATTAACAGTGCTGTTTCTGAAGTGGCACTGGAAAACAGTAATAGACCTAGGCCATAAATCGAAAAAAAAAATAACAATTCTTCTGTTTATACATTTTAACTTTACGCTATTATTTAAGGGTATTTTTTTATTTTGACAGGATATATTAATTCTTCAAAGACAACTTATTAGACATCAGTACAAAAATGAATTGGCGCTGCTTTCACGCACGGAGCGAGAAGCAAAGCTAAATTAATGGCGCCATCTTTAAACTGTAGCAAAAGATGGGTCAGGTTATTTTAAATTATGTAGATATATTCTTATGGAACAAGTTAGATTTATAATCTCAACTTCATGAGGTCTTTTCTGCTCTGATAGTATTTGAATTCGAGACCGCCAGTTAAGAGAAAAGCTCACAATCTAGAGTATTTAAAGATTTCATAAACAGTGCTTATTATTTTGTAATAGGCGTAGCCGTGCTTTCACAGTGAACATGTGACAACTACGATATTCCTGCTATCGCTATACACTCTGGTTTTGTCACTGACATTCAGTTCGGCTAATATCACACAACCATATCTTCTTATTCTAGTCGACGACTGGTTGTTGCCCTGTTGCCATTTTATATATTTATTCGAAAAATTTGACAAAATGTAAAAAAATTTCAAATTTTTATGAAATTTGTTCAAATAAAATTTGTTTGTTATAATTTTTGTTTCATACATAATTTGCATCTACGACAGTTTGTTTATTCTTTATAAAAATAATGTATATATCAATGCAGCTCTGGCTTTTTTTCGATAAATTTATTAAACGTTGAACAAGTAAAATAGCGTTTCAATTTGCACATATAATAAGAAATGACAATAACTACAAGTTTTCTAATGATTTGTTTTCTTGCAGATGGCCAGTATAGAAGTTTCTCTATCCAGTACACCTAGACGAAAGAAGAACGGCAGCATCTCCGGGATCAGTCTATCCTCTTCGATACAATCTATTCCCAAAGAATTAGCAGTAAAAGAACTAGAAAAACTTAGAAACGCATTAAGAGACAAAGAAAATATCATACAAAGTTTAAAAGGCCAGCTCACAATACCCGGTTTAAGGTTAAATGCTATAAGAAACACGTCTAATAATAACAATAATAATATCAAAGAATTGACAGAGGTCGAAAAGAAACAGGCCGAAGCGAGATTGCATAGATTGAAGACAGATATTGATAACAAAAGACTGACTATTAAGAATTTAAAAATGGCGTTGGAGAGGCTCGATATTACAGAGTAAGTTATTTGGAAGTTACATTTAAAATACTTTGAATGTTTAAACTTACTAAAATTTAGCTCTTTATTTCTTCTTAATCATTTTGCCTTTTACTTCGTCGTGTTTGGAATCATTTTCCCGTATTATATATTACTCTGTGTTTACGTAATAAGTAATTTCAAGTATGAGCAATTTTAACTACACTTAACTTTTAATACTTACCTTTCCTTTCATCTCCTTACTTTGTTGGCATTTAAACACCAATTTTGTTGGTTCTTAAAACCTTTTTAACATAAGTATTACATTTACGTTAACCCTTTCATTACCATAACGATTGAGATAAATTCTGTAAGGAAAGGAACCTTCAAAAAGTTAAGTTATTTCTTCAATTATAATTCTTCACTTGAACGCACTACATCATATCTTCTTCATACATACATTTTAATAACATTCTAATATGTAGTAGTCCTAAAGACAAAAGATCAAGCTCATCTCGGGTCTGTTCCAACAACGATCACAAACCAGTCACTAATACCAGAATTCTGCGTAGTACATAATTTTGCGGTTCCAATATGCTACTGCGCAGCATCCTGGTATCAGTGACTGTTCTCTGATCGTTGTTGGAACAGACCTCTCGTTGAAAACCTCGGTTGTCAAATATCAGATATTTATGCAGGTATTTTTATTATTCAAAATAATAACATTTTTACTGTTGATATACAGGTCTGTTCTTTCCTCAGATAAATAAATAAATAATATCATGTAATATTTGTAACCAGAATCTTCCACCAGTATGTAGCAGTAGTTACACGACTTGATTGGATATTCGCTATTTTGGTTACGCTATTTGATTGGTTAGCAAAAAATTAACAGGAATACAGTTGTCATTTTATGGTTATTTTGTGCTGACATCGTTCATTTTGAGTTTATTTCGTGCTTTAATTAAACATTTTTTATGGTTTAATTAGTTTTGGTTCATTTAATTGATTTAAAATGTAAATGATGTGTGTTATGTGCTCGAGAAAGTATCTCAAGTTCAGTTGGATAACGTTTCATAGGCAAGTAAACAAAAACCATTACCGTTGCATCACACTTTTTTTCAGGGGGTATCATAATTTAAAATAAAGTAGGTTTGAACAACAATTTATTTTAAAGTTTAAAATAACATCGAACGTTGAATTTAGAATTATTGTATTGTACATGTGTTTAATAACTTTGAATATATCAATTAATCAATAAATTAAATTAAGATTTTATTTTTATGCACACTGTACATTTAAGAAGGCTCTAGTGACATTCCATTTAGTTATAAGTACTCAGTATTACTTTATTTTAATGACAAAATGTATTTTTAGAGCACCATAGTTATTTTAAAGTTGAATTTTGTATTACATGAAATATTACCTGTCTATTTGAACAAGTAAACACTGTTTATACCTATTTAGATTTTCAAAAGATTCTCAAACTAGGGATATGTAGATGAAAAACTTGGGTATTGGTATTCGTGAGGATGAAGTAAGTGAATTTAGTAAAATTTGTTCGAAACATTTTGAAGATTCTGACTTTTGCTAAGTCTCCAGGTGGAAATATGTTTTTAATGAAAGGAGTACTCCTCTCATTTCACTCACATCCTGAAGCTGTTCTTCAACTGGAAACTAAGCGAGTATTTGTAGAACTATAAATAATAAGAATGTTTTTTTTTTAATTACTAATTTAAAATTGTTTTTCTTAGGGATTGTAAAATTCATGTAATTCAAAATGTATTATTGCCCTCTGATAAAATAGACGAACCAGCTGTTTGTCAATATAGTATGTCAACATCGCCTCAATATACTGATAGAGTGAATCCTACATATGAACTGTACTCTCCCATAGAATCACAATTATCAAAAAGGTGGATATAAAAAATGAAGTTACATATTTTTTTTAAGAAATCAAAAGGGATTAACCTAATTCAATTCCACTTGAATTTTTCATGAGTTTTTGGTAAAATGAGATTTTATTTCTTCATTTAAAGTAATATTTGCATGCATACATTAGTTTAGAAATTTATTACTTGATCAATTCAAACAGTACTGGAATATAATAAGTTGAATTCAGTAAATGCCGCAATTATTATCCTTCGTCCTTTTTTGCTCTACTAGAAATTGATTGTGTACTTGAAATGTTAGGATATTTTCTATTTAGTTTTTAATCCAGTCCACTCTATATTTTGTTAAATTGAGCAAACCTATTTTGTTAAAGCCACACTTTGTGAGTATTTTTTTTTGATCTTATTAAAGTAGATAATGCTGTAAGAATATCTCTTCATGTCAAATCTTGTCCAAACATGAGTCTTGTTGATCACGATTTGGATAATTGTCTGAAATACCTAATTTCTTAATATTTCGGTACATTTAAACATACTTATATCACAGCTTATACAATATTGTATAAGATGTGCTTATATTTCACAGATCATCTCTTGTTGATTTATCTGTAAGACTCAATTTATTGCAGAACTATTGGATAGAAGAGATCAGGCAGACGTCTACACTAACTTATCCAAAGCCTTTGACAAAATTAATCATAGCCTACTGCCAGGCTGGATTCATATAAAAAAGGATTGAGATTTAAATCAAAGTTCATAAATCTAAAAGTAAACAAACCCCGCTATTCCCCTCCTATCAACTGGCTTGTATATGTTGCTTTCGAACAAACACATTGTAAATTTTTGACAGTAAGATATCTATAATTATTTATTTATCTGAGGTACTTTCCCATAAATATACTTTATTCCAATTAGAACCATTAATATTGATGGCATTTTAAACACCGTAAGAGTTCTCAAGGGAAACAAAATTGGTATTATTAATTTTACGAAAGGCCATTTTCTATTTGCCAAACATTTATTAAAAAAAAAATAATAGGATTACCATTTAAAAATCTTGGATCAGATATATAGGGTGTTAATAAATTAATAAAACATGAAAATGTTTCAAGAGAGAAGCAGATATCATTATTTATTTAAAGCAAAATGTTTTTGAAAGAAAACTTCTTTTTTATTCAAAATAAAGCCTGAATATAAATTTTTAAATCACAAAACTAATTTTGTCAACAAAAAAGCAAGATAGCCGATTTTTTCTCGACGAGCATAATCTTTTATGAAGAACGTTTCGTCGTAAAATGAATAATAACGATTTTTCTCTACTTGTCAACTCCATTCGTGAACACATACATAATTATTTTTTAAAAATTTTTGATAATTTCGACTAATTAATTTTTTTTTTTTTTCAGTAATATCGACGTTCGGATACAACAAGCAGAACTCGAATACCAGTTAGGAAGAGAAGAACTAAATCTTCTGACTCTATTGGAAGAAACTAGGGCTTTGCAATTGTGTATAGAGGAATCTAATAAACACTCTTCGGAATATCATACGTTGTACAGTTGCGTGCAGGGAAATGACTGTGTGTTACTACAAGCTTTACAGATAGATTACGACACGAATAATCCTAAATTTGGCGCTGGACCCAAAGAATCAGTACCTGGTCTTTATGTAGATTGGGCGTTGGAAGAGACAAATTTGTGCAAAGGTGATAGGTGAGTTTGTATTCATATTGTAAGTTAATAATTCAACTAAAAATTAATCGAATTATGATACGAATATATCAATGTGTATCGTATTATTATTCACATCATGTTTAATGTGTACACCATTCCCAGTATTCTAATTTATTTAAAAATTCTATGAATAAATCACGAATATCGAAAGCAATAAAGTAGAAAATCGTTTGAATAACAAGTTCGATGCTATTCAAATAAATTCTGAAATATTCGTTCCATATTTAATTATAATGATAACAAATATTATAAAAATGAAAATAATTGAATTTTATTAATTTTGTTATATAATAAAATAATGTAACATAAATATTCGTACATGCTTTAATTAATGTAACAAAATGAGCATAGAACAATTATCACAGCCGCTATGAGGAAAGCAGATGTCTAGATGTTCTCAAGCATTTCCATCTTAAATGCATAATGTTGGGTATCTTTAAGTCTGATAACTTCGCAAGAAGATTTTTTAGAAAAGGAAAAAATGGGAGGAAAAAAATCTAAACAATTAATTATTGTTCTTCATTATTTCCTTTATGTATAATGTATATCTTAAACAAAAAAGTTTTAAAAATTAAGGCCTGTATTCTTTTTATTTAAACAAATAGTATCAGATTTTCCCCGCTGAGATGTGGTAAATTGCACTCAATAATAAATAAAAAAGTTATTTATTGCCATGGACGTCGTTTCACAATTCTATAGGGAGGGGCAAAATTTTGAAAAAAAAATTAGAATGTTTATTTGTTGGAAAACAAAGAAAATGAAAAATAAAAGAGAATTTTCTTATGATGGATTTAATTATTCTGTGTCGTCATGGCTTACTTCCGGTTTTTCCAGAAATAACAGAAAATCGCAATTTATTTTATATTTTTAAATGAAAACCCTTTTTCTTATTGAAAATTTAAATTTCCGGGACTTTTTTGTATAAGAAGCGTTTATTAAAAATGTGTCAGTAACATATTAAAAAATATATTTTCCAATATGATGGTCATTTTGACAGCTGACAGAAAATTTTCAACAAATGATTCTTATCCATAAATGTTCCTAAAATTAAAATTTTCAAATTAAATTTCAAATTAAAAATAAATTGAGATTTTCTGTTATTTCCGATAAAACAGAAATAAGCCCTGAAGTCACACACCAAGTGAATCCAATATATAAGAGTATTTGTCCCAAGCTTTTAAACAAATAAGTTTTTATTCCAATATCTCAATTAACAACAAAGATAAAAACGGATGGAATTATTAAACGGTTTGCTAATAATAAAAATGCTTAGATACGCCAGTGGTATACAGTAAAAGGGTCTCAATGGGAATTTTGAAGTCTAAAAAGATTTTATAAAGTTCGTACATTCCTATATGTTTTTCCATTAACGAATTAATAGTAACATATTTAGAAAAAATATTATCCAATATGGCAGCCATTTTGACAGCTGACAGAAAATTGTCAATACACGATTCATATACAAAAATGTCCCAGAAATTTAAATTCACAATAAAAAAGGGTTTCCTTTTAAAATTAAAAAAATTTCGATTTTCTGTTTTTTCCGGAAAAACCGGAAGTAAGTCATGGCGTCACAGAACAATTGAATCCATCATAAGATTGTAGTAGAAGTATTTGTTCTAGTCTTTCAAACAGAACAAAATTATTCTGATATCTCACTGAATAGCGAAAATAAGGGGGGGAGTGGAACTTTAGTAGTAACCCTAACAATGTCACTGACTTATTTGACAGAACTGATACTTAAGTTATCATAACAAGTCTCTAATAAATAAAATAACCCAACAAAAAAGACAAAAAATCAAAATAAAGAAAAAATAAGAAAATTAAAACATATTTTTAAAAAATAAACAGAAGGTGTGATATAGAAGAAAAATATGAACAAGAAGACACACACAGCCCTACATAATAATATACATTAAAAAAAATAAAAAAGAAACAAAAATATAAAAAAACTCACTCAAACACGATGATAAACACAAAAAAAAAACACTAGGAAAACGCAAATTTTAAATTTCTTTTTTCTCTACAAAAAACATCGATAACAGAAAACATAATTTATTTTTCAGTCAGCCTATTTTCATTTATTATTCACTTTGTACGTGACAGCAGCGCCAACTATTTTATGAACGATATTTGCGTATACTGACAATACAATTTTTAATAGAGTTCGTAATTAAAAAATATATGTTAATTTTAATAAAAGTATATGAATTTGTAAAACAAGTGAAAAAACTATTATAATTATATATTTTTATTACTTCAGCTAAAAAAGCAGTATAATCAATAAAAATCAATAATAAAACAAAGGCAGAAATTTACGAGAAAATGTATGAGATCTTGCCTAAGTTATCATTGAAGAATTGGTTAAATAATGTCAAAATAAAAACATTACCATTATATAATACCGTAAAATTAAAACGTATTACCAAAAATAATTGGTATATTTGTGATTGTAATTTATATTTTCTTCATTTTTAGTTTAAAAGAACCCTTAGCAATTAATGATTAAAACTGGTTTCCTATCAATAAGTCACAAGATTGCATTTCAGCCATATACAATAATCAAAGGCAGAAATCTAATCATTTGCAAAATATTTAAGATTTAAGGGATGTTGAAGAATATCTTAAAATAATAATTTATTGTTTATTTAAAACCTTTTCTGATGTCTATTATCTCCAGTATTACTGTTATTATTACAAAAATAAAAGTTTCTTTTCTTCTTATTATACAGCTTATTTTGAAACTCAATATGAGGTCGGCAACAATGTCAAAAATGACAAAAAACGAAATTAATAGATTGCTGAACGGTCAAAATTATAATTGCAAATTTGATATAATTTTAACTTTAATATTTAAGATCTAAAGCTGAATTGGCAGTCACTTATGACACCGGCAAAGAATTAATTGTTGGTAATTAACTTTATTTGATCTACTTCAGCTACCAAAAAATTAACATGCTTGCAAATTCACAATATACTCGCTAATATCGCCTTAAATATCTGTGAACATTTCCAATTATTTCCAATGATAGCACGATGATATTTTTAAAAGGATTGTCATTTTTTGTTTATCTAAAAATGATTCGGTAAAATTGTAATATGTGCAAATATTAATTGAAATGGGCATTCCTAAGTCAGGCATGCTCTTCAATTTGTAACAGCTTATGACGTCGGCAAACAGACAGAACTAGCAATATTTGAAAATAGAAATCTATGGGTTTCAGAATTTTTTTCAGAAGTCAAAGAGTTACAAAATAATGAATGTATTCCTCTCATTTGCATCATACTGTGTGTTGCTGTTAATGACTACTTAAGGCTCAGCTTTGGAACCAATAATTATACTCCCATGCCGACTTCATCACCAACATTAGCTGGCAAAGCAACCAGTTGCAGAGCCATATCGAGCAAGCGACATCGCTAGAGTTATTAAAGTGTATTTAGTTATAGGTGCATTCAAGTATAAAATTGAACTTTTTATCTTTTACTCTATTTCTATTTGAAAAATTGATTAATGTTCGAAAAGAACAGGACAAGGCGTACACACTTGTATGCACGTGTACATAAGAAACTACATTGTATTTCAATGCAAACATTTCTAAACAAGTTAATCAACAAACTCAGCTTAGTCTACATCAACAATATTAAAAATCGGGACGGCCCAACTGGAGTGATTGCTTCTCGCCGACATGTTGCCGCTTGCAACGACACAGAATCGACATATCGATTAGTGTGAAAACAGTCCCATTTATTTACACGAAATTTTGAGTTCACCGGTATCGTTGTCGGCGTCGTTCCGATGAAAACGCCCTGACACATATTGCGTATTTTAGTCCACCAATAAACTAAATCGTTCAGCAAGCTCGTCATTCGTAAACTGTTTTCTTGGTGTGATCTTAAGGTTATACTAAGGTTCCTTTCCAAGCAAAACATCTGCAACTAAGAGCTCACCAATTGCAATTGCAATTATGTATTTTCTGAAACAAGAGTGATCTAAAATTATTTACATCCATCTGTTATGAAAATTATATAGATCTCTTAATATGAAACTCAACTTTAAAAATACAAATTAATATCGTGTCTTAAGGTAGTTCACTCGTAAAATGGCTTTTCTTAAGAATTCAATAAATTTGAAATATAAGTTTAATGAAAGTGTCTTTTACGTATTTAAAAAAATACATTTTTTTTGACCGTCTTTGAAACGAGATATTAACAATCAAAATGTGCATAATAAACACTCTTGAGGCCTCTCATGTACACAAGCAATGCATTTATGTCAAGATATCTGGAAAACGCTTCTTACTATATTTTTTTAAAACTAAATAAAAAAAAAACGCTGAATGTTTTGACCGTTTTGATAAAAGGATATAGATTTTTAAAATAAAAATATTTTTAAAGCATTTGACGCGTAGTGGGGTACAATGATTATAACTTAGCAACATTATAATCGCCACACTTAGCGCGAAGTAACTCGATCAGCTAAGAGGTTGTTAAAACCTCGCGACGTATTCTTGAAAAATCAATTCGTTAACTAACATCAAGCTAAAAATATTTTTTTTATTGTTCCTTAATCTTATTTAATAATTTATATTTTTTAAATGTTATTGTTATTGTAGTACTTTAAATTCATTGTTACTGAATACCGATATTTTGACATTGTTACCAGTGGATACACTTGCTTAAGGTACGACTTTACAATTTATTGTCACTTAGCCATTTAAATCTTCTTCCTCAATATTTATATACATGTCCAGATTTTAAATTTTTTTAACATTTTGTATTATTTTGACCATGTTTACCCCATTTAATTCTAAAATTAAACACTTGAGAGGGCTAACTTCGGCGGTAATGCTGCGTCTATATTTCACGTACGGTCCCGATATAAGTAATTATATGAATTATCTGTCTTTTTTGGTACAAACTGAATAAAAAAGTAGTAATCGATGTTAATGTACTACGGAACTATTTGAATACTTTCTTCCTATTTTCCTAAAATTCCATCAAAATACTTTAAAGAAAGAATTATACAACTTAAATCACCTTTTGCAAGCTGCAAGCCAAGCCAACTACCAAGAAAATGTCTAAAAATTCTTCTTTTGTACTGCATTAATCTTGTCTTTATGAATATCCAGCCACTTACAAAAAATGTATTTCGAAAAGGTTATAAAGGGTTGAAAAATACACTTTCATCGATTCATTCCCACCCATTTGTTTCTCTTAGTCAAAACCAATTTGCATTTTATAGATATCATTTAAAATTATAAGAGCGATCAAAAATCACATACATTTGAGATGGACACGAGACAACATCAATTAATGGTTAATGAAACCATGAAAATATAATGGCTTTTCAACATTTAGCCAATATGATCATCTTCAATCGCAGGAATGATCCATCAGTTTCCCGGCAGTTGATTGTTTGTTGGGTTGATTGTGCTCACATACTCGTAAAAACGTGTTTTTTCATCTTTAAATTATGATTTGCCTTAATCTTTTATGAAATATGATTTGGTACTTTTTACAATTGGTTTTTGATTGTATAATAGTTTACAAAAAAATACTCAAAAGTTTTAAATCTTTATTAATGTAATCGTACAGAAAAGCAATGCCATATGCAGCAGTTAAAACTAAAAACCTGTTGTTTACTTGTGATCTGAAGCAAGGTGGGTTACCATTCAAAATTATAGTACTAAAATATTGTAGTTGTTTATTAAAAGTTAGAGAGAAATCTCTAAATTTATCAATTTATTCAATGATTCATGATTAAAAAAATGTTATATGAAATAGAATAATTTCTCGGTTTTCCTCCTACAAAGCATTGTCAACGGGGCAGCTGCATACAGTCAGAAAACACCTACTTTCCTGGCTAAAGCCTTGCTGGATTGTGAATTACAAATGAATATAATAATATGCCGGCTGAAATTCAAACAATATATTAAGTTTGACATTTGAACCCGTTAGGCACGAATAAGCAATCCCGAATTTCGTGGTATGTTACATAACAATATTTTCGAGAAAAAATTATTACAAAATGTTATTTGACATTCGTAACACTTTGAAAAATCGCATACCACACATAACTTAGCGTACAAAGAACACATTTTTTTGCTATACTTGCTTTTATATATTGTGGTTTAATTATATTTTAATTTTTTATTTAAGATAATTTTTTTATTTTTAGTAGATCTTTATATACGAGTATACTTCATCATTATTTCCATTTATCATAGTTCTTAAATATTTATAATAGTAGGTATACTTCTTCGAGTTGGTATCTTTATTAATTTTGGGGTTTCTCTTTGTTTTATTTTAGTTTTTATTAATATTCAATATTTAATTCTTTTGTTATTTTGAAGGCCACTTGTGTTAATTTCTTATATTGTATTGTCAATTTTATCTCTTCGACTTAATTTTTCTCTCGCTTTTACATCTATAAGCTACTATTTGTTCTAATGTATTTATTAATGTGCCCTTAATCCTTGTTACTTTAATTGATTGGCCTACCAAGCATCTCCTTGATGCATTCCTTTGTTAATCTTTATTTCTTCTGTGTTTCTCTCTTTTATTGATATAGCTGCTGTGAGTTTTCCTTGTCGTCTATATAAGCGTGATGAGCTTAACTTATTTGAAACTATTATATAGGTGGGTGATGTGTTAATAACATTTTTCTGTTAGTTGTGTCTGACATCCCCTGATATCCTTACTTCGTGTCTTTTCGTTTCATTTCTAGATATTTTTTAGTGTTTTGGGTATTATTCGCCCAAGTCCAAGCTCCCTTCTGTTGATATGTTATCTGGATTCCATAGGTTAACTACTGGATTATAAACTGCATTAAAAAACTGTTTTTCTAAGGATATGGATATAATCCAATAGGGGAGATCGGTCACGGTTGTAACAAAAATTACATTATATTTTTTTGCTCTTACAGTAAGCCCTAGCCGAATCATTTTTTTTTTAAATAAATGTTTTATAATCGTATGAGTGGCCTGGTATTTTTAAAGTTAAAAAAAAATTGAGGCTTTTTAGCTAAAAATTTAAAGACACGTCGGTGACAAATATTACAATTGACACCCAAGAGGTGTCAGTTGTAACAAGCATCTTATATCAGAAAAAAATTCAAATAACAATTGGACCTTTTGATACCGTATATTGGAAGCCAAAAATAGTTACATAATGTATTTATTTTATTTTTTTAAGTTTATTTTAAATCAAATTAATGATTTTCAATAACATATTTAAACGAACAAACAAAACAAAACGCATTCTTCAAGAATAATTAAATAAAAATTATTCCATTGTTACTGAGTGTAACAGTACCCTTTCTAAAAGTTTTTAAATAGCAACAAAATTAACAAAAATCTAACTCAAAATTTAACATACAGTGGCAAATTATTTTAAAATTAGTCAGAATCCTCAGAATCCGCAGAGTTGCAATTCTGTCAAATAAAAAGAGAGTTATTCTTTGCACATTTAGAATATACCCATTCACTACACTGTTGACACTGTAACCAGTCTTCACAGCTTGTCTTGTACAAACCCGAACAAACTAAGTACAATGTGTCTTCCTGTTCGGATGATGAGAATTCACCATATTTAGGTTTTCGCTTCTTTGTACTTTTGCTTTTAGATGGTGGTTTCTCCATGACTCTCTTCTTGATAGATTGAGTCTTTTTATTAGCAAGACATTGTTCTATTAGCATTTTCTCGGGAGTGTCAGTGAGCACAGCAGTCTTTCCCTTTTGCCTTTCAACATTTTTTGGTTAACTAAAGTCTGCTTTTGGTAAAGGCCTTATTTGCTCAGTAGTAGAACGTTTCTTACTAGGTGGTAAAACATATTCTTTAGATTTTGGAGAAGGGGTGAAGTTGACTGGTCCATAATTTTTGATGATAAAGTCGTTAATGATGGAGAACATGTTTGTTTCGAAGTAGACGGTATCTGGTCCATAATTTTCGATGATGAAGGCGTTGAGGAGAGAGAGAATGTTAGTCCCAAACCAGATGCTAATAGGGGAGGGCCACAAGTTACCTGGACAGCGGAGCTTATGGACGAACACTGATTTCCGGTTTTTTCTTTTGGAGGACAATCAGTGGGCTCTTAGCATTATTATCTTCTTTAAGAAGCCTATCGGTTACAGTGCTAGGCGCAAACTCATCGTCGGTAATTATTTGTCTATTGAATGCCCAAATTCCCGTGCATCTAAAGCCAGACATTATGTTCTGAGGGGTTATGGCTTGAGGTAGAGCATTTCGAATTATACCTAGAATGTTATAAATATTCATTCATTTCCCGGTGTTGTTTCTTATTCAATTGTTACACTCGTTATTATAAGCCCTTTTAAATAGTTTAAATACGGTACGGTCAAGTGGTTGCAGCTTGTGGAAAGTGAGGGGAGGAACGGAGAACAGTGTGCCTCGAAAAACTGTATCACTGGAAGGGATAGGTGGGAAGAATGGTTATTCAAAATAAGCAAAACTTTACTGTTCTCCAAGGGCTTAAGAAATACCAAAAATTTGTCCTCCTTCATCCAGCCACTTTTGTTAGCTGCTCCGTAGCATCCAAGTGGCCCATACCTGATAAAATGATCGTGGTATCTAGCTAAAGGAAATACTAACATAGGTGGGACACTGCTACCTATTACACCAACGGCTAAACAGATCGTCACCAAAGTACCCCTTTCTTGGGAAGTTATAGAGCATACTTGCTTACACCATTCGTAGCGAGAACTTTGGTTGGTTTCTGTACAGTAGTGCAGCCTGTTTCGTCCTCATTATAAATATTTCGTGGCACAAAATAATGCCTATCTAACACACCAGCCAGGTTGTCAAAAAAAGTCTAACGCTTTCTTTATTAAAATTGATTGCTCGGGCCAAGCTTGTAGATTTAGCCTTTCTAATTGACAAATAACGGTTTAGTTTGAGAAATGCTGTTAACCAGTCTTTACTAGCCATTCAAAATGTATTAAAGTTTTTTGGGTATTTCCATTAATTTAAAGAGGCAAACTGATATACTAATTTTCTCATGTCTCTGGTGGAAAGACTGAAATACATCTTGGCTGCATTCTGCACGTACATGCCTAATTATTCTTCCTGTTCCACAGAAAATACTTTGTTATGAGCCCAGTATCCAACACGTGGCTGCTCATTATTTCTTAAAGAGTTTAGGTAACGGTGCAAAGAGACGTGACAAATTCCATATTGCCTTGAAGCAGCACTTATAGAAACATGGTCATTTAATACTTTATTTGCAGCCTTCTTGTAAGTTTCTTGCGGAATACTGCTCCTATTCGTTTTTCTCACTCTTGGTTTCATATTGCCTAGAATATAAAAATTGTAAGAATTTACGTAAAATGTTTCATTGGTATCGGTGGTAAATGTTACAATCGTCATCTGTGATTATATTACAACTGACACTAACAGACACATCAACTGAATGTTCATCATTAACAAACTACCTAACCTTAAAATTTAGATGTTTTAAGTAAACTACACATAAAATACATGCTTAGGAAGAAATTCACTATTGATCGTCAACATGTCGAGTAGCGCCAGTTGTGACGTGTGTACAAGTTATTCGCGCTTAACACCATAGATGGTGGCTGTAGGTCGAATGTTACAAACGACACCCATTACAACCGTCACCGATCTCCCCTACCTGTTGTGATATTAGCTAAACGAACAGTTGTTTTGAGGAGGAAACCGCTTGCTTGTAATTATTTTGAGAATTTCTATATTTTATTTTCTTTCCTTTATTTTTGTTTTTCTCTCCCTTCTTTAATTAACTCATTGCTAATTTCGTCTATCCCTTCTGCCTGGCTACTTTTCTTTCTAATGTTTCAAATAACTCTTTGTAAGAAGGTTATATTCACCTCCATCTTTTTATAACTGCCAATTTGTTATAATAATACATCTAAATTTTCTATATATTTTTTTACTTATTACATTGTTATGAATTATATAAAATCTGGGGGGGTACTTTATAGGTGGTCATTTTTATATTTTATGGAATATATCTGTTATTTACGTTTGGAGAAGAAAATTCTTTAAATAAAAGTTACTTTTAATATAATTATCTATAATGTTTATTCTATACATAATTTCGCTAAAATGGACCGTATTCGAGATATTTGAGAAAATGTGTAAATTTAGAATTTTGAAGAAAACTCAAAAACGGATAAAGAAAAAAGCAATAAATTTTAAACCTAAGGTTTATTTCGGACTGACGTGAAATGATTAGATTTTGGACAAAGTCGGAACATCTAGGGGGGTACTTTATGGGAGGCCTTTTTTATATTTTATGGAATATATCTGTTATTTATGTTTGGAGAAGAAAATTGTTCAAATAAAAGTTACTTCTAATATTATTATCTATAATTTTTGTTTTTGTCAAAATTTCCTGAAATGGTCCGTATTCGAAAAATTTGACAAAATGTGCAAAATTCTAATTTTTATGAAAATTGTTGAACTAAAAGTTGTTTGCGATATCGATCTCTATAATTTTTGTTTATACATGATTTTTCTAAAATGGACCGTAATGGAAAAGTGCTATATTTAAATTTTTCAGTATTTTCGTTTTCAATGAATATCTATAGAAAAATGTTTCGAGGTAGATGTATGTGGACAATGTATATATTTAGTTTATCCTCTAAACATTTATAGAGATGCTGCAATAGGTTGTACAAAATAACCGGAAAAAGCCTATAATAACTAGATAGGACAGTCATGTGTTGGACACATCAGATTTTTAAATTTGAGAACATTACTTAATGACCTGGAATATAAGTATATTTTGAAATTTGAAACCATTAGATGCGCGAAATATTTATATATCATTTAAAATATCAAAAGTATTTATTAATCCTGAAGAAATTACAATCAAACGACTAGGTTCTAAACATGTAGGTACTATATTTTTATTAAAAAAAAAATGTTATTTCCAAGTATAGTTAACTATTCACCAAAGCTATATAAATCATTTTAATCTACTTTTCTAAAGATGGTAACCAGATATTATATACACCTTGCTTTCGTAACATTAAGTTTCTCACGTTTCTCTGAATAAATGTTATAAAAACAAGAAAACAAAGGACAAGATAAGCAATTTAGGTACTAGCAATTTCTCAAAATCATTTAATAAATAGAATGTAAAATTAAAATTAGAGAGCTATTTACACACGCCACAAGAAATATTTTGTGATGTAATGATATAGGTGGGCTCTAAACGACAATACATGAAAAAATTTATTATATGCAGTGTTCATTGGTTGACAATTATTTCGAAAAATTAGATAAAATTATCGTACAGAATCGTACTCCAATGTGACAGGAGTGGTATGTTAAAGATAACTCAAGGCGAATGTTAAGACAAGAGTTTAATTGCAGTTAATTTTACTTCCAAATAAATTTTTTATCAGTAAAAGCTAAGATTTGACATTGTTAAAATAAATCAAAGTAAATACTGACGTCAGTATTAATAATGCAACTTCAAGAATACTAAAAATAAAAGTTTAAACAATTATATAAAAAATAAATATGATTTTTTTTAAGGAGACAAGCAAATTGAGAAAAATTGAGAAGTTAAAAAAAAGCCAAAATTTTTAATGAAAAGCCTAGTATAATATTTAAAATTTCGGCTTCTTTTTTACTTCTTAATTTTTCTTCTCTATAATAAAATTTTGGCAAAATTGCAAAAGCAAGTAGCTTTAAATTTATTTATTTTTAAATTTTTTTGTCTTACTTCACGGAGCTATGTCTATGTCTAATTTTGTTAAAAACTGTTCGTGAAAAATTGTAATTGTTATTAATTAGGTACTGAATTTGTATTTAAGAGGATTAACTTTTTTAAATGTACCTAAAATATCGGGTGTCCTATTTAAAATAGAAATATGTGTAACAATTTACACTAAAGTTGTACAGTATATTTTTTCTACGACCCAGTAACCAAAATCTACAAAATTTTATAAATTAAGTTAGAGATTATTAAGATAAAATTTATAAAATAGAATAAACTTGAGGTCAAAAAGTAATTAATCCTTAATTCTTAATTTTAACTATTTCTTTTTAATATTTATAATTAAATAAGTTCTATATAGATAGTTTTATTATCATTTACGAATTATGTGTAAATATAGATCTTGTGGAATGTTATTATTTATCAATTCTTCACAAGAATCATTTATTTTTAATTATATTTAATATCAATAACTAAAAAATATACTGACAGTTTGACAGAATTGTCACTTATTTAAAATTAAAAAAATCTGATGTGTCCAACACATGACTTTCCTATCTAGTTGTCAAAGACTTTTTTCGGTTATTTTGTACAACCTATTGTAGCACCTCTGTAAATATTTAGAGGTTAACTTAATATACAGGGTGTCCCGAAATTAGACGGTCATATTTTAACAGCGTAATCTACATCCTAAAATAGGTATAAAAGTTTATATAAACATAGGTCCGAAAACATTTCTTTTCCGAGATACAGGGTGTTAAAAGTGAAATCCTGATGACACACTTTTTTAAATATACTTCACTTGTAACACTGTATCTCGAAAACGAAACGTTTTTGGACCTATGCTTATATTATGAACTTTTACTCTTATTTTAGGATGTAGATTACGCTGTTAAAATATGACCGTCTAATTTCGGGATACCCTGTGTACATTTTCCACATACAACTCGAAACATTTTTCTAATACACTCATTGCCAACGAAAATGCTGAAAATTAAATTTTATACTTTTTCTCCAATTTTTCCATTACGGTCCATTTTAGAGAAATCATGTGAAAAACAAAAATTATTGAGATCGATATCGCAAACATCTTTTAGTTCAACAATTTTCTTAAAAATCAGAAATTATAGAGAATAATATAAGTAACTTTTATTTAAAAAATTTTCTTCTTCAAACATAAATAACATATATTTTATAAAATATAAAAATGACCCCCTATAAACTAACGACAAATAGCAAGCAAAAAAGACGACGTGCCACTTTTTACAGTTAGATCAGGGACTATAATAAAAAAGATCAGTGGAATACCTATCAGTATACAATACTACTTTACCATATTCTAATTTGGCAAAATACTTAGACATGCACCTAGACATCAAATTAAAGTCAAAAGAATACGTAAAGAAAAACCGGGATAAGATTTTGTTCATTAAATAAATGAAATTATATTGGTTGGTGAATATAAAGTCAAAACTTTCAATCAAAAAAAAAGTACTGAAGCCAGCATGAGAATGCCAACAATCGAAGAAGAAAGAAAAACATCGCAAAAAATTGAAGTTCTGCAGTTCCTAACGAGAAGACACAGAAGGACTAAGGCACAGAACACTTACTCTTAGAATGGTATCTCCAATGTTAAAAAAGGATGATAGAATTTTTAGCGGCACCTGGTGGACGTGGTTGATTTTTTTTCAATTAAGTCCTTGTCTGGTAAGAGGCCATATGAAAGAAGAGAAAATAATAAAAAGAAGAAGAGAAGAAAAGCGCGGGGCTATTCAAATTTGACAGTAAAAATTATCCGCATTAAAAACTGTTAGCCAAATTAAGATTTGTTCACACAAACTGCATTTTTGCTTTATTTATGCAGTTTGTGTGAACAAATCTTAATTTGGCTAACAGTTTTTAAATAAAAAAAACAAGCATATTCAAAAAATAAATTTATTAAAGAATATATATTATATAATACAAATCCAATATTTAAAAAATGTAATGTATATGAAAATTGTATTATGTATGAAGTAGCTGGATGGCTGCTACATATTCCAGGATACAACACTGTCCATCATTTTGTGAAGAACTTTATCTGTGAAAAAAGAAAGACAGTATAAGTACAATCTCATGAAAATAAATGTATTAATAAAAAATTATAAGTCCGAGGAATAGTTTATTTTTTAATAAGTCCAATATCTACGATACAGCTTTGCAACCCTGAATGTCATGAAACAGAAAATACACAGTAGGTATATGCCGCGTTTGAGAATCCACATCGGATGCAACTGAGATGTAGTAAATCTTTGATCACGTAATTCAGTTTACGTAAATGTAATGGGACATATGTGTCCGATTTAAAATAAACTATTTGAGGCGCTGTTCTCCACATCTCGGCAAATGGGCTAAAATAATAATTTATAATACTCTTAATATTACCTCATTTTAATTATTGTGCCACTATACTGTATTTGCTCAACCAGAATGAGTTGCAATAATTGCAAAAGTTGCAGAATAGAGGTCTGAGGATAATACTGAGCTGTTCGAGATTGGAACCAATCAATTCCATGTTGAATGTGCTTCAGTGGTTGCCTGTTAAAAAATATTTGCTATTCTATTCCCTGCTTTTTATATTTAAAATTAAATCAGGAATCTCCCGAGTATATTTGCAAAATATTTTAAGTTATAATCAGGATGTTCATGAACATAAACAGGTAATAAGAAAAATTTTAGAGTTTATAAGGCCACGAAAAAATGTATACAAAATTCAGTGTTTTTTAAAGGTGTACAGGCTTTTATTAATTTGTCTGAGGATATTAAATGTTCTTCAAACGTTTTTTTTTCTCTTTCTTGTTCTTTTATTATGTTTTGTATAGTTGACATGTAAGTGTACTGTATCTTATGTATTTTTTATTGAATTTTAAATGTATGTTGATTCTATATTTATGTATTTTTTATATTTTAAACGTGAAGATGTATTGACATGTAAAAAATAGTTTTTTTGACTAAATAAACGATTTATGTATAGGTATGTGGATAAAAAAACGCTCGAGATGTAAAAAATGCATCTGATGTGGATTCTCAAACACAGCAATAAGTATAAAATAAATGAGTAGAGTACTAACTTTCCTTCTCGAAAAGAAGTCCAACATATATTATTAGTCTGCTTCTTCTTCTTCTACGATACAGCTTTGCAACCCCAAATGTCATGAAACAGAAAATACACAGTATAAGTATAAAATAAATGAGTAGATTACTAACTTTCCTTCTCGAAAAGAAGTCCAACATATATTATTAGTCTGCTTCTACTTCGAACCTTTACTTGAAGTAGGTGTTTGATCAACATATTCAATTTCTACGTTATTTGAGGAAAGTCAATCCGCTACTCTTCCAGGAACTGCTGGTAGGAATAGCGTTGGAAATGCTTCAGGTGTTAGACCTCGACGAGAGCCAACTACTTTATACTTCTCTTCAAAATGTTTATGACATACTACAAAGGTGGAATAAATTTGTAGTCTTGTTTTATTATTAAATCTTGGACAACGAACAGCAAGTGCACAAATATAAAATAAATCGGGTGAATTCGTAGGGTGGGGCAGGCGATGCATCTTATTGTCCACAACAAGGCAATTCGGTACACAACATTTTCTATAATTACGCATCTTTATGAAAAAGCACAAAATAACAGCGGAAAAAGCACAAATTTATAATGGAAAAACAAGCTTATTAACAGTGGTCAACAAAATCAATTAAGCAAATTGGAAATGAAAACAACTGAATACAACAGTCACCAATATAAATAAACAAAGTTCACGTTTGGTTTAAGCCAAGACGCCATCACACCCCCCACAAAAATCAATATTCACCTGTCCTTTACACTCCCACCACCCGACTGCAGCGCCACGCGGACGTGGTAGATTTTTGCTCTATCCCAGGCCTGCGCATACCAGTTTCCCCCCTCTGGACTAAGGTCCGTATTTATAAACATAACTCAGCTGAGTCGGACTTGGTTAAGTCGTCCTTGAACGAAAATCGAAGTTCGGTTACATCGCGTGAATTTAGAGATGGATAGTAACAAATCCGTAAATGTACAGTTAGAGATTTACTAATATCCATCTCTAAATTCCAGTGTAACACCGGAACCAGCTGGAAATTTGGAGACGTTCTAACCGAACTTCGATTTTAGTTCAAGGAAGGTCGACTTACCCAAGTCCGACTCACCTGAGTTCTGTTTATAAATACGGATCTAAACCATTTCAATTAGGGATGTAAAATTGTGTAAAAGAAAAGCGCAGAGCATAGTTCTGAAGTTGGACCATCAGAACAGAATACAATTAAAATGTTTATTAAAAAGGCATACCACAAAGTTCCAATAGAGCTAATTTAGAAGACTAGAAATTGAAATAGCATACCTTAAGGTGTGTGGAGGAGAAATTACGTATGGGCAATCCTGTCTGATATTGATTGTTAATTATTATTACCTTAAATCGCTTTTGATTCAGATTCAGTGCAATAAATAAACGCTAATAACAATAAAATCGTGAATAAAACCCTTTTAGGACGTCCATGATGTGTACTTAATGGAATAAAAAAAGTAGGTGTGTCTACGAAATTTGGACGTGTTAACAACATTTCAAAAAAGTACATCGTTTTTGATGCAATTAAATTGGATTTTTCAGAACTCTACTTGACAAGGATTGATTAATATCACTATTACGAAGCGTTTATTAACAAAAATTCAATGAACAATACAATCTCCATAATTTCATCTGGTATTAGAACGGTGATGAACTATAAACAACATGAACAGATGTCGGGTATGGCGCAAGGTAGATTAACCGCTTAAATTTTAGAATTTTTTTCCGCAAAAATATGGAATTTTATAAAGATCTAATACAAGTTAGATTTAAAGAGCTATGGGGTTTGCAGATAAATTCTATAATTTTGTTGGAGGGTTTACGTAATTTATTTCTGAATTTCCAACAATTAATTTCTTTTTCATATTTTTCGGAATTTTACCGATTTTTCACTGTTTTGTGTAAAAAAATGTATTTGAACAGTTGCAATGTATTGCTTATGGAGCTTATTGAGGCATGGGCACTAATTTCACTAGATAGTGTCAACTGCGAATCCACACACATTGTGCTATATTGCTGTCATTTGTACAAGTTAAATAAATTGCATGCTTAAGAAGTGAATATGAAAAATATTTTTATGAGTAAGCTTTTTACATGGATAGACTAAGGGGTAAATGACTTTATATACAGGATGTCCCATTATTACTGCGTAATTGTTCAATATTTAAATTTTTGTTGTAGATACGCAAACAAGTTTTAAATACAAGTTATGTGGATCTAAAAAATACATATTTAAATTTTTTTTTTGATATACAGGATGCTGCAGTTTTGCCTGGCAAATAAAAATAAGTATTTTTAAAATGAATATGTATTTTATTTCAGTTTTAGAATGACTTGGTAACACTGTATTCAACCCTAGAATTTTTTTTTAAATATTGCCGGGTTGCCAAGCAATTAATTTTTTTATGAAATTAGAGAATGATGCAAATTAAATTATCATAATTCAGATAGTTTTACATTGATTTCAAAATTATTTAAAATACAGACTTATGAGATACAAAGCTAATGAATGGTGGTGATAGAACTGGTTTATTTAATACAGAGTGTTTTGAAACATGTCTTAAATATGGCTAATTTTAAGTTTAATATATTAAATTTTTTCAAATGCAACACCCGGTATATTATTTTGACATTAAATTTCTAATCAATTTGCCTATCCAACGATACCAACATGTTAGCCAATAACACATATACAGGGTGTACCATCAGTGCGTAATTGATCGAAAGCTATTTTGTTATTAGAGATATGAAGAATTTTTTAATATACCAGTTGTATGAGCAAATTTAACA
Source organism: Psylliodes chrysocephalus (assembly GCA_927349885.1). Classification (NCBI taxonomy): domain Eukaryota; kingdom Metazoa; phylum Arthropoda; class Insecta; order Coleoptera; family Chrysomelidae; genus Psylliodes; species Psylliodes chrysocephalus. Next base: position 51,483,552 of record OV651817.1, read on the forward strand.
ATTATTATTAAACACACAGGGTGTTCCATAATTAATGTGCTGACCAAAACTATACTTTTTTAAAGCAAAACTTGTTTATTGTTTTCACATCGCAAACAATTTTAATAGTCTTAACTCATTTGCTGTGTTGTATATCAAAATGCGAGTGTACGATTTTCTTAATTTTTTGAATGAAATATTCTATGTATTATACCACCAAATAAGTAATACAGAATATACAGGGTGTTTATTAATTGAGTGCCGATACTTAAGGGTGTGAATCCTTGGGTGATTTTAAGAAGAAAAGTTAATATCAACAAATGTCGTAAATCTCTTAATTTTTGAGTTACAGGTTGTTACAGTTTTAAGAAAAAAATATATTTTTTTTCATAATTTTCTTATCACTGCAGATATTTCTATGAAATTTTGTAAACACCTTTTAATCATTAAGGAGCATTTTTTGACGTATAAGATTTTTTTTAAATTTTTACCAGTGACTTCCGTACGGGGTTTGAACTGAATATTTTTGAAGAAAAAAATGGTACGCCACTGCTTTTTCTAAAATCCAAAATTATTTTTGAGCAAATTTGGCCCATAGACTTGCTTTCGTACGATGCACTGTGTTAGCGTAAAAAAAATAAAAACCAAAATTTTTTTTTCTTAAGCTGCTTTTGATTTTTTGTTGAAATTTGGTAGGCACCCACCATGCGTGAAAACACTTATTTTGGGGCAAAAATTAATTTTCTACTTCCACCAGTGACGGCCACGTAGGCATCATATTGAATGTTTGGATAGAAAAAAAAACGTACACCTCTGATTTTTTAAAATTCTATGTATTTTAAAAATCGGGATTTATTTATAGTAAAATGAAAATTCAAAATCATTAATCTAAAACGAAATTACAAGAGAATACAAACAAAATAAAGAACCCAAATTATTTACAGTAATTGTTGGAAGTGTCCTCCACCCACACGTATGCAAGCATCTACTCTTCTTGGCATAGATTGACGCACATTTTCAAATATTCCTGGGGTGTTTCTTATGATTTGGCAGCAGATTGTTATACGATTTCGTAACTCTTCTTCGGTTTGAATCGGCACTGCGTACACTAAGCTTTTCAGATGCCCCCAGAAATATAATTCTAAACTATTAAGGTCGGGAGATCTAGGCGGCCATGACTGCGTTCCTCCGCGACCTATCCACCGATTGCGATAGGGGTGATTTAAAAATTCACGCACTCGTAAGCTAAAATGTGGAGGCGCACCATCGTGCATTAGCCACATCTGGTTTCTTAATAAAAGAGGAAGGTCTTCAAGCATTGGCGGCAGATCATCTTCAAGGAAGTGTAAATATGATTGTCCATCAAGTCTTCTTGGGAGAAAAAATGGGCCTATCAAATAATCATCAATAATGCCAGCCCAAACATTTAATGAGAACTGTTCTTTATGATTTGACTCAACAATTGCATAAGGGTTTTCATCCGCCCATAATTGGTTATTATGGAAATTTATTATTGAGTTTCGAGAAAAATTAGCTTCATCGGTAAAAAGAATGTGCCTGTCAAATAATGGATTTTCCAGCAGGTTTTGAAGAAACCACTCAAAGAAATTAATGCGCAACGGGAAATCTCTAGGGAGTAATGTCTGGACTCTTTGAATGTGATATGGGTATAACAAATTTTCGATGAGAATTTTCCAAACAAGTACATGTGAAACATTAAATGTTGATGCGATTCTGCTCGTGCTAGTTTCGGGGTTCTCCTCAATTTCATGTAAAATTCCTTCTTCAAGTTTCGGTGTTCTTACTGTTTGATGGACTCCTTTAGCCCTGTGGTCTACTTTTAAAGTTCCGGTCTCGTGAAGACGTCTATGAATCCTAGAAAATGTTCTCAGATCGGGTAGTACGCGATTTGGATACCGCTCTTGGTATATCCGTCTGGCTTCGTATGCATTTCCGTCTGCAAGCCCATAACTAAAATGCATGTCAGCTAATTCACTGTTCGTAAAATTTACCATTTTTTTTCAGATTTTAACTCTTACTCTAATAATAATTATTTAATAATGTAAAATCAATGTCAACTTTATTGTCTTTATGAAAAGAAACGTCAAAAATGATGACGCTTTACCCAGCCTACTAATGTTTATTTCATTTGCTTTAAGAGGGCAATAATAATGCGCTTACCATTTTTTTCTATTCAAAACGTAGAAAATTAATTTTTGTCCCAAAAAAATGTTTCCACGCATGGTGGGTGCCTACCAGAATTCAACAAAATATCAAAAGCAGTAGGTATCAATGAATTTAAGGAAAAAAATTGACCAACCACTACAATGGTTTTTATTTTTTTACGCGAAAACGGTGCATCATACGAAAATAAGTCTTTGAGCTAAGTTTGCTCCAAAATAAATGGTGATTTCAAAAATAATTTTGGATTTCAGAAAAAGCAGTGTCGTACCATTTTTTCCTCAAAAATATTCAGTTCAAACCCCGTACGGACGTCACTGGTAAAAATTTAAAAAAATCTTATACGTCAAAAAATGCTCCTTAATTATTAAAACGTGTGTACAAAATTTTATAGAAATATCTGGAGTGATAAAAAAATTATAATAAAAAAGTAATTTTTTTCTTAAAACTGTAACACCCTGTAGCTCAAAAATTAAGTGAGTTACGACCTATGTTGATATTAACTTTTCTTCTTAAAATCACCTAAGAATTCACACCCTTAAGTATCGGCCCTCAATTAATAAACACCCTGTATATATACAACATAGCAAATGAATGAAGTCAATTAAAATTGTTTCATCATGTAAAAACAATCAAATATGTGTAACTACTTGCAGGGTGCTTGCTTTTAAAAAAATATAATATTGGTCAGCATCTAGTTTATGGAACACCCTGTATATTTAAGAGCAATTGTTAAATATGGACATACAATTATTATATTAAAAATTTCTTCTTATTTCCAGTAATAAAACAGCTATCGATTAATAACGCACTGATGAGACACTGTATATGTGTTAATAGTTAACATGTTGGTGTTGTTGGATAGGCAAATTTATAAGGAATTTTATGCTAAAATAATATATAGGGTAGTGCATTTGAGAAAAATTTAATAAATTGAACTTAAAATTAGCTATATTTAAGACATGTTTCAAAACACTCTGTATAAAATAAATCAGTTCTATCGCCACTATTCGTTAGCTCAGTATTTTATAAGTTCGCATATTAAATAATTTTAAAATCACTGTTAACCTACCTAAATTATGAATTTAATTTGTGGTCTGGCATCATTTCTCTAATTTCATAAAGATATTAATTGCTTAGCAAGCCTGCAATATTTTAAAAAAAATTCTATAGGGTTAAATACAATGTTACCAAACCATTCTAAATCTGAAATAAAATACAGGGTACAAAACTACATGGACAGGCTTAAGGGATAAAGGCCTCAAATAATGTTAAAAAAATGTGCAACCTCTAATAAAATGGCGACATGGAATGGTTCTTAAAAATCAGGACTAGCAATGTGTATAGCCTTTACGTGGTATAACCTAAGTTAATTCTACAATGCGTAATTTATGCAATTTTTAGAAATGTGAAAATATAATCTCCAATTCCTTATCCAAAATCAAGAAATCTATGCCGACATCCCCAAAATTATATAGATGAATTCAATTCAATTTAAATTTTAATTAAGTCCACAAATATCAAATAATGTTTATTAAACTGCAGTTTATTGTCTGCTTTTAAATCAGTTCGAGCTTGTTGTACAATAGGCAGTTAAAGGTACCATTTCGGTAGGCGCGACAGACGATCACCGACGCGACAGACGACCGCCGACGCGACCGAGAAGTATCTCTTCACGTCTAAAATACATACAATTATATTAAACACATTTCGCACGGTGCGACACGAGAAGTGTCGTCAAGACGACACATCTTGACGACACTTCTGAATCTGTCTCGGGGCAAAGCGTTTGCTGCGTGTCTCACTCGAGGTTACTGTCCTCAGGCATCGCTTTTATTTGGAGGTCATTAGGTTGGAAATTTCTTTCGATCTAGGCAGTGTTGCCAGATTTTGGAACAGTATGGGTGAAAAAAAAGCGTAGATCTGAACAGTAGATTTTAATACAGGGGGAAATAATTATAATTTGCAATGTAGTAAATAATAAAACAAGTATATAAGAAACGAAAAATAAACTTTTTTTCTACCCAAATTAGAAAGTAAACAAAGAATAAAAACAAATAATAACATTTTTAATATATACTTAACGTCAGGAAACAAAAAAAAACTAATGAAAAATAATAGGTATTTCTTTCAGATCAGTCTGAATCAAATAATTCAAATACGTTGTGATTGACATGCATGTTCTTTTTATGTTGCCCTATTAATTCTTTGCTACAGTTTAAATAAAAACAAACCTACAATAGTGGCTGCTTTCTACGCTGCTTTTACTGCAGAAAATTTACTAGAAAAAATATTCTTTAACCATTTACTGAAGAATGAGGCAAACTTAATAAATTAAGAACAAAATTTGCTAGAGACAAAAACAGTGGATCTACGTAAAAACAGTAGGTCTGGCAACGCTGATCGTTCCCTCGAATGGTTATCCTGCAAGTGTTTCGCGACCTGTCTCCAAGCTTCCGAAATGTACGGAGCGTAACATTTATGCATCTGTCGTCCTTGGGGTCGCCTCGGTGGTCTTTTATCTCCTGACCCCAGACAACACACCAAATCCCAGAGATATGCACAGAATAGCTTTTGTAGATATCCAATATATCCACAGGATATCAGAATTATCCTGTGGATCTAATATGGATATCCAAATGTCCGTCTATATCCAGAATATAGAAGAGATCCTATGGATATCCAGCAAAATATCTAATGGGTATCTTCCAGACAATACAAGAAATCCCAGAGATATCCACAGAATATATTTTGTGGATATCCAAATAAATCCAGTGGATCTAATATGGATATCCAAATTTCCGTCTATATCCCAGGATATAGAAGATATTCGGATATTCAGCAAAATATTTTATGGGTATCTTTAGTAGAGGTTCATAAGTAACCAAATGATTATTGAATAAAGTCGAAAGAAAATAGCACAGATAAAAATATTTTTTTTTACACTTAAAATATTTTCAACACTCTGCCTTTGATTTTGCCCACTAAGGAGAAAGTCATCCTTATAGGACTCTTCAGCAATAAATGAAAATTCTCGACTCCAGTCTCTAATGTAGTCTGATTGGGATACAAATTTCGATCGAACTCAATTACGGCGGGTTGAGCATGAGCACGAGCGAAAGTGGTATCGCCATCTATACTTAGTAAGCAAAATCAAAAATTACATCTAGTGGATATCCACCATGGTTTGCGTTCGCGCCTAGACTTTGATATATTTAGTGGATGTCCATGGGATATTGATACATCTTAAAAAAATTAATTTTAAATATCTGAACGGTACTATTAGCCACAATGGCGTAATTTTTTAATAATTTGCTATATAATTACTATTATTTATGGACATTTGCATGTCTATAAATTACATCTCATGGATATAAAATAGATATCCACCATGGACTGGACATTCAGTGGATATTGGGATGTCAAGTAGATATCCTTTAATTTACTTTAGAAAACTTTTATTTACATTAAAGAAATATATTTACATGTCAAATAATAAATAAAATATGTCACACTACCGAACCCGAGCGGCGGGTTTTTCGCGCGGGCCCTTAGGGCCAGGGAGGTGTAACCCTCCATTAAATTTATTTTTGACTCAATTTACTGTCAAATATAGCAGCCCCTTACTCCTTACCTGAACGGTTTTATTAAGGGATTTTATTGGATTTTGGGATCATGAATGGGACTTTATTTGAGGATTTGTCGTGTCTTTATTCTGGTTTTTGTCCCCTGAAAAGGCTAGAAAAACCAGGGTTAAATAGATAACCAAAGGATTTGGTGTGTTGTCTGGGACGCGCCTACCGAAATGGTACATTAAAATGTAATCTTAGTTTAAACTGTGAACCTCGTTGTATAATCATCGATTATTGTTAAACAATGTTTTAAAAATGACGTTTGTGTTTTGAATATAACCAGTTAAAAATTAAACTCCTGTTAGCTAAACTGAGATTACAGCATTATTTGTGATTATTTATTTTAAATAGCATTAATTAAAATAAAAACTTGATAATGTAAAATAGATGGTGAATAAACGTTATTATATTTATTCTATTGAATTATATTTTATTGTATTCTATTTTATTGTATTCTATTAATATTCTATTGTACTCTATTATGGTGTATTCTATTCTATTAATTCATTTGAAAGTCCCAAATATGGCCAATCTGGTCGTAAAATATATAGTCCTGGAAGTAGTTGTTTATGGTCGATACGACCGTCTTAATTTCCGATTTATAATTGGGCATTTTACCAGCCTATATTGTTTAGGAATTGTTTGGTATTTAGGATTTGATGTAATAAATGTAAAGCAATATTTTTTTTGAGTTAGCCATGACCAACAACATAGAGACACACACACACTTTAAATGAACTCCAAAATATAATTTAAAGAAGAAGAATTGTCACTTGTTGGAGGAAGCTTGGTCACAAGTGATTTATTCCAGGGGAAATCTAGAAAACAAATTTAATACCATTATTTATATACAAGGTGGTCCATATTTGTGGAATATATTAATTATTGGCTTTATTATTACGTTTTGAGGAAAATCCTTGAACAGGTCGATTTTTATTTCTAAAATGACATTTTCTGAACAAAATTATTTATCTCCCCCTTTAACCCCTTCGGAGTAAAAGTCACCCCAATGCGGTTATTAAATTCTTGAAGAACATCTTGTATACGTCCGGGCCAATTTTTTCAATTTCTTCGGTTATATAGAAAAGTCAGCAAAGAAATTTATCAGGCATTTTTACGTAGGGTTCTATGAAAAACCGGCTGCAAAACTTTAAAGAAATTATTTTGCTGGCCTTGCCTACTTTTTAATTTAGCCAAAAAAACACATTCGAACTCAGTCGGTATTAGAGACTTGAATAATTTCCACAAAAATGTAAAATGACATGTAAACAGCAAATTTCATATAAGTGCTACAATTAAAGAAAAAACATTCGGACCTATCGCATTGAACATAGTTTGGACAATCATTTAAAAATAAGCAACATAATTCACAATGGAAGGGTAAAAAAATAGGGATGTCTTACAACGATTAATAGATGTAATTTGTTCCCTTGGAGAGCATGAACTAAGTTTTAGGGGTCACAGTGAAGCAAGTAGATCCGCCAATCGAGAAGATTACATGGACCTTATAAGTTTTTTTAGCAAATACGATGAAACCCTAAAAAATCATTTTATTGATTCGACGACTTTACGAGGTACCTTAAACAGAATCCAAAATGATTTAATTAAATGCACTGCCGACGTTGTGATGGATCACATTAAAAGTGAAATTAAAAGAGCACCTTTCGTATCAGTTGCGCTTGATGAAATCACAAATATAGCAAACTTAAGTCAATTATCCATTGTTGTGCGATATGTATTGGATGGTATTCCTCAAGAGCGATTCTTAGGATTTTTGGACGTCATTGTTTAAAATTGTTTGTGACATTATTTCAAGTTTAGAATGTGGTTCTAGGGCTTATTGCCCAGAGCTACGATGGTGCTGCCGTAATGGCTGACCATTTAGGAGACCTTCAAGCTAAAGTGAAAGAGAAGTTTAAACATGCAATTTTCGTTCACTGTATAGCACATAGACTTAATTTGGTTTTATCGCGAAGCTTGGATAATATTAAAGATTGCAAAGTTTTCTTTTCGACGCTTAGTGATTTGGCTTCCTTCTTTTCAAAGTCATCGAAAAGAACTCGCGCTTTGGACATTCACGTTCAAAAAAGCTTTCCAAAAGTTGCTCCGACGCGATGGAACTACAATGGACGTTTAGTGCAAACAGTGTTTCAATACCGTGATTTTTTGAGACACTTTTTTCAAGACGTTTGGGATAATAAAGAAACATAGGATGCTGAAACTGTTACTGCTGCTAAAGGGTATTTGCATTGGATCAAGCAAAACTTTGATTTCAATTTTTTGCTCAACATTTTTGCAGAGATTTTCCTTTTTACTGACATTTTATTCGACATTTTACAAAGTCAAATGACATCGGCTTTTGCATTAAACAAATTGATGATTTTAAAAATAAAATGAATAAAAAGCGAGATCAGTTTGAACACTTTTGGAATAAGACTCAAAACATTGGCTTAGAACCTGAAAGAAAGAGAATTAGAATTGATAATGTTGGCGTCGTTGATTATACGCCGAAATTTTTGATAATATTTTACAACAAATGAACTCTCGATTTCAAAACTTTAACGAATTAAAATTTGTTGAATTGTGCAATTTTGATATTAGTAACTACGATTCATCAAAATTTCCATCGGAATCTTTTAATTCACTAAAATGAAATTATGATAATTTTTTCGATATTCCAGAATTAAAGCCCCAGTTTAGTTTTGCTTGTAAAACAATTGAAATTAGTGATAAAAAGACGGCCATCAATGTGTTAATTTTTCTTATAACAACTGGCTTAAATAAGTCCCTTTGTGAAGTCGTCAAGTTGTGTGAATTAGTACTAACCATCCCAGCCATAAGTGCGTCAGTTGAGCGAAAGTTTTTCAGCTTTAAAACGCATTAAAAGTTTTATACAAAATTCAACAAGTGAAGACAGACTCTCTAATTTAGCCCTAATATCCATTAAAAAACAGCTTGTTACAACAGTTATCAGAAAATTCAAAATTTTAGGACGATGTTATAGACAAATTTGCAGCCATTTAGGATAGGCGAATAGATCTTAAGTATACATAAATGTCAACTGCTGTGTCAACTGTGCGAAAAATGCTGGAAAAAATAAAAAAAAACTTCAGTTAAATTTTTTTTTACGTTTAAATAAACCGAAGAAGCTTTTCAATGGTAAGTTTTTGTATAGCTTCTAGTACTAACCTATGTAATAAAGTAATAGTAATACTTCAACAATCTCAATCTCGAATATCCGTAGTACTGAGGAAAAAAAAAGCAAGAATTTGACAAAATGGTGAAAGCGCCGTGAAAAATTTTCGTCTGCGGCGCTGTTTACTGGCCTGCTGTATTTTTATACAATTGCTTCCCCTTCCAAAAATCTCACCGCACGCCACTGAGATATATATTATTGCAATGATCATTGATAAGCAACATCAGTTATTTATTTACATAATTGGAAATAATACTTTTTGACAACACTACAATAATTTTTAGAGAGGTTTTTGTCAATATTTCAATGGGATATGAAGTGTAGGGTAACTACCAAACCTAAAACCGCAGTTTTGTATATATTATGTTTTGTTTTAGATAAAAAAATATGTTTGTCCTGTATGGGGCCATAAAGTATTCACCGGAAAACCATTATTTTGATGAGAATAAAAGCAGCAATCAGAGTCCGCCACCCGTGTATCCGGTGTGCACATATACGAGTAGATAGCACACACCTGTAGACTTTTAAAATGCCTTTTTTTAGATTGCTTTGACTAATTTAGAAATACGCTATAATTGGATTAACTAGAACAATTTTTGTAATAAATATTTAAAGCAATAACCTCTAATTTATGCCAAAAGAAAAGTGCTTAATATAATAAATTTATTTTGTAGACCACGAAGTAGAAACAACATTCTCGATAAAAATTGCAAGTACGAGATACGGTATTAGAAATATATATCCTGATCTGTTATTTCATGATGACAAAGATTATATGTTAGATACTATGTACATTATTAAATCGCAAATGAATTGCCTAGCTAAATCACGGGCCAATACTGTTGAATAATATTAAATTTTTTTGATCACCTTTCCCGATTTGTTATTCATGAAAGTCGAGCATTAGATGAGAGAATAATACATAAGGAATTGGAAAAATATAGGTTGCCTCTTTTTCCCTTAGCACAACTATGAAGTTGCAAGGGACAAACAGGTAAACATGCGTTATAAATATACCCTTATCAGTTATTTAATTGATTTTTTTATAAAACGAATGGTTACTTTATTCCCTATCCAACAGTATTGGTTGCCTTGTCAAAAGTGTGTCACATCCATGGTTGTCTAAATTTTAAATTTTAAGTTTTAAGTGCGAGCTGGGAGAGTGATACAAAAACGTTGCGAGCGCTACTCCATGACAGATATGGACGCTGAGAGTTAAGAAATAATATTTTTTCGATCGAGAAAGGGCACCTTCATTGAATTAATTCTGGAATTAAAGCAGATTAAACATTAATAATATTTTTTTCTACGACCGTGTATTTTTACCCACTTTCCCGCACGCATTTTAGTTTTGAAAGTGTTACTTTCCCGCACTAGTGCGGGAAAAACTCACTTTCCCGCACGAGTGCGGGAAAGTAAAATTATGAATATTTGGCCTTACCTATTGTATAGTTTTTTTTACCTCGGATGTTATAACTATTGTTACAATAGGTAATTTAGTATTTTCCAACTATTCCATTTAATAAAATTTACTTTTTTTCTTGCTTTTTGTTATAATTTTAATTTTTTGGAAAACTTGAATAATAGAGATATTTTTATATACCTTCTGTATATTTTTAAAAGTCAGACTAGGCTGTGACATGTATGGCTTGATATGATTGCTATATGGTAAACAAGGCGTGTTATTGTTACAAAAATGTCAAAGTTGTTTGTTGAAGCGTCAACTGAATTAAAATAAATTAAAGAAATAATGGATTCATCGGATGAAGAGCTGCCCGAAGCCATTTTAAAAGCTGCAAATGAAGCACATTTGGAGGTGTTACCTGCCAAATCACGACGAAGATATGAAAAACAATACGACCATTTGTGTCACATGGTGTAAACAGGAAGGGATAAAAACCTACAAAAAAGAGGTGTTTCTGGCGTATTTTTCGCACCTAAGTAAGTTTTTGAAATCTAATACTTTATGGTCTCGCTATTCGATGGTGAAAAGTTTAGTAAAAATAAAACAAAATTTGGATATAAGCCAGTTCCATAAGTTAACGTCATTTCTAAAACAAAAAAATGTTGGTTTTCGAGCACAGAAGGCGCAGGTTTTTACCAAAGAAGATATATCCAGGTTTATGTTAGCCCCTGATGAGGTATACCTTATGATTAAAGTGAGTACCATTTTTGCTTTAGCTGGTGCTCTCCGCAGAGCGGAGCTTGTAAATATCACCCTCGATGATATACAAGATAAAGGCAATCTGATAGTTGTGAAAATTTCCGATTCCAAAAATAATTCTTCAAGATCATTTGTTTTATGTGAAGAAATAAATAATGGAAACTTTCTGAAGCTGTACAGAAAGTACGCAGGTTTACGACCACCTACCACTCCGCATCGCCGCTTTTTTATTAATTATAAGAAGGTAAAATGCTCAATTCAGTGCGTTGGTGTAAACACCTTTGGTAAGATGCCAACAGAAATTGCTGCATATTTGCGTCTACCTAATCCTGAACGATATACAGGACACAGTTTTAGACGTTCTTCAGCAACATTCCTAGCAGACTCTGGTGAAGCGATAACCAATATAAAACGTCTCGGTGGCTGGAAGTCCACTACTATCGCTGAAGGCTATTTGGAGGACTTAGAAATACAGAAGAAAAACATTTCGAATAAAATTCTTTCAAATAGAAATTACTTGCAACCTTTGCTGCCACCGTCATTTTCACCTTCATGCGACCTGCAACCGATGTCACTCCCGTCCACGTCATCTTTTCAATCTACGAGCGTTACGACTATTAACAGCCAATTAACACCAACTAATTCCTCTGTACCGGCAATTTTACATAATTTACAAAATGCTACAAATTGTGTATTTAACATTAATATCCATAATAATTAGTTGTTTTTATTTAAAGATTTGTATATGTTGAAATAAAATAATTTTCCAAAAATAATTTTTCCTACTTTTTTGTATATACGGTCGTAGAAAAAATAATGTTCCTAACTCATGCGTAAAGTGTCTTTCCCGCACTTGACCAACTGCAGTCGCGTGCGGGAAAGTAACACTTTCCACACTTGTTAGGAAAATAACTATTTCTCATTCACACATTTATCAACAGAACAAAACAACAAAAAAATATTAAAAAATTAAAAATTTCTCCTGATTCTGACTCGTCAGAAGTGCCTACATCAAAATAAAATTCTTCTTTGTCTTTATGTTTCAATGAGTTGAGTATATCCTCGACTTGCAATGGTGTTGCGTACTCTACGAACCACGTTGGCTTCAAATAGCCATCCAAAAACCAACCGCATTCTTTTAGGTTTAGTTTGACGCAACATGAAACAGTTGCATGAAGCCACATTGCATTAACATAAATTGTGCGCAAAATTTTCTGTTTAAGTGAGATCCAGCTTAGTGGGATCAGATTGGAGTCGATGCCTTATACCTTTTTCATAAATTTTTCTCTTTGTTTGTTCCATAAGTTTTTGCAAGATTTGGTATCTAGCGTCATTGTTGCTCATACAATTATTGATCCCATAAATAAGAGCAGTAAACTCCTAATCACATTCAACGAGTGGGTCTTGGGTTGCCACCTGTTTTGTTTTGAAAAAGACCGTCCTTTTTTCAAAAAAAAAAATATCCTTGTGACTTTTTAAACTTTAAAATGCCCTTTTTCAAAACTATATCAATATTTTTCAAGAATTCAAGAATAACTTCTGAGTTCTGTTTTTCCGAACTCGCTTCATGTTGTGACTGTAGCCACTGTCTATTGTAGAATTAAGGATTGAAATACAATAACAGGCCAAATTACGAAAATACTTTTATTTTCCAAAACATGAAATATTAGTGCATGATATGTGTTAGATTGCTTGTCATCCTTTTTAACGTTACTATGGATAATATAATATTATAACACTTCTCATCATTCTACATATGTGCAGCTGTCGGAAAAAGTTTGGTTATGTATGTTCAATTTTCCAAACAAATCAAAGAAATGTTTGCGGTTAAAACCAGCGTTTATAGATTATATATTGGTTATTTTGCGGTTTTAATGTTATTAATTGAGGAGATACATATTTCAGACTGCTAGAGATTGAAAATTAGAACCAAATTCAAGCACGTCAAAAAAATGGCAAATTGTTTTAAACCTCTATAAAAATATTCGAATTTTGTCTGTGATGGCTACCAAATGGCGAGAAAAAAGAAATAGGTGCTCCACAGAACTAATATATTTTAATTTTTAAGAGAATTGTCAGGAATTTTACGACTCAATAAAAAACGTTGCTTTGGAGGCTACAAAATCAAACAGAAAATACTATTTTAAATTCAATGATCCGAACAAATGGATTGGAAGGAGAGGTCCTATTGAGTGGCCACCAAGATGACTCAAGCATGTATTCCTAGAGCTATAGTTCCGCTTGTGCGTCCGTTGCATACAGAAGTCGCACAAGTGGAATCATACCTTAAAGTATTTTTTAGTTTTTAATATTTTTTTAGTTATGTTTATGTTGTTTATTTATTTATAATGTAACTATCTAATTAAGTTACTGTTGTTCAATAATAAGTTATTAAAATGTGAAAAAACTGCCCGCGGCGCATTTTTAGCAGTTTACCGTGATACCAACGCATTCATAAAGCCGGTAGGTACTACCCAAGGTTTTTTAAAATGTACTTTATTCACTCTACAAAAAGGTGGTAATCCTAGCTGGGTCAGTCAAGGATGCGAATATTTCCTGGAAATCTATTCGTCTTGAAAATATTTTCCTTTGTTAGAAAACGCAGCTGTGTAATCACAGCCAGTAAATGCGTGGAAAGCTAGCAGACCCCGGCATAAACTAAAACCCAACTTCATCGACAACTTAGTACAATTACTGCAATCAAGATATTTTTTATTGCTTTTCTTTAATGATGGTCCCACCAACCAAATTTGAGTCTTCCGAACTTTTTCATATTGACCAGTAAAATTATCAAGACATTGGTATCATTTGCTCTGACCATTATTTTCGAACTGGGTATCGCTTTTATTATATGAAACATTATTCCATTTTTCCATTTTTGTGCTGACATAAATATTCTTCTTTACGCTTCTCCAACTGTTATAAAAATTGTTTTATTTTTGATGATTGGTACTAACTTTTCATCATCCCAGTAAATAGCGGCTTCTTTAAAACGGTAATGTTTTAGATTTTGCTTGGTCTCGGTTGAAGAGGGCCTAGAACTTCGCCTGTAAATGCCTGTAAAAAAATATGTGTATTTCAGAGGCGTTAGTAGTACAAAATTTTATCAATATAGAGCAACTTTGTCAAATATACGTGGCATAGATGACACCATAAGATACAAGTAATAAAAACCGTCTATTATTTGAATATCGATATTCGTAGGCTTGTTACGACAAACTTAACATTTATAATCTAGGCAACCATTTATATGACACACTTTTGACTAGACAACCTAATACTGTTGGATGGGGAATAAAGTAATCTTTTATTCCATAAAAACTTTAATTAAATAACTGATGAGTGTATATTAGTAACTCCTGTTTACCTGTTTGTTCCTGGCAACTTCATAGCTCTACTCAAGAGAAAGTAGGCAACCTATACTTTTGCAATTTCTCGTGTAACATTCTCTCGACTAGTGGCCCGTGATTTAGCTAGGCAAGCTATTTGCTATTTATTAATGTACATATCGTCCAACATAATATAATCTTTGTCATCATTAAATAACAAATGAGGGTATATATTTCACACATTTGGGAAGCAAGGAGACAGGCGACATGACAACCGCAGACGACAATTCGAGGGAATGATCGGTTTTGCCAGACCTACTGTTTTAAAGTAGTTCCACTGGTTTTGTCTCTGTTCTCCTGTTTTAGGCATGAAATCTTCTGTTTTCGCCAACTTAACAAATTTTGTTCTAAATTTATTAAGTTTGCCTCATTCTTTAGCAAATAGCCAAAGAATATTTTCTCTAATAAATTTGCTAAAGTAAAAGCATCCACTAATGTAGATTTGCTCCATAAAAAAACCTCATTATGTTTTTATTTAAAATGCACCAAAGAATTAATAGGGCATCATAAAAAGAACATGCATGCCAAACACAACGTATTTGAATTATCTGTCTCAGACTGATCTAAAAGAAATACCTATTAGTTTTCATTCGTTTTTCTTTATTTCCGGACGTTAAGTGTATACTAAAAATTGTATTATTTGTTTTTATTCTTTGTTAACTTTCTAATTTGGGTAGAAAAATGTTTATTTTTCGTTTCTTATATACTTGTTTTTTTATTTACTACACTGCAAATTATAATTATTTCCTCCTGTATTAAAATCTACTGTTTTTTTCACCCATACTGTTCCAGAAAATTTTCATCTGGCAACACTCCCAGGTTAGATTGAAAGAACTTTGCAACTACTATTTCTATAAAATATCGACTAATTACCTCGGAATACAAGTGATGACTAAGCGCGACAGGAAACAAACGCTCTACCCTGTGACCGATCCACCTGTCGTCGACTACTGTCTCTCGCACTGGTCGCGCCTTGCGAAATGTGTTTCATATAATTGGATGTGTGTTCAGACGTGAAGAGACACTTCTTGGTCTCCTTTGCCGTCGCATCTGTTGTGATCTGTCGCGCGTTTCGAAATGGTACCTTCAGTTGAGCATATATTTGAAGGTGTAAACACGCTATGATTGCTAAATAAAAGAGCCAACTAGCGTGATTGCTGATATGCCACAAATAATCGTCAAATAGTAGAATTAATTACTTTTCTAAATGCTATTTGGAATTTAAATTAGATTTATTGCAGACATAAATGCTGCATTTAATAATTTTTAAAAACTATGTCTTGAAGTCTTGGCATTAATCTGAATTTAAAATGGAAATAAATCCGAAAAAGTCACTGAATATTGCTTCCTCAGATCCTATAGTGTGCTTATCGGTGTCATGGAGAAAAATAGTCAGTAAAATAGCAAAATCCATTCGGTCTGGTGCATATCACAGACGCGTAAATAAAAGCGGACCTAAGTATTAATCTTCATAAAAAATTGATTTAAATACTTTTTAGATTCCTTATTTATCTCAGATGGTACCTTTTAAATATTCTATCACTTGCATGTTTGTTATAAGTCTGATTTAATATTTATAATTGAATTGGTTTTAGATAGTTTTATTACCTATAATTTACGAACATTTATTTGAGAAGATTTATTTGTAAATACATATAAGTAATAATAGATTAGAATTATTTATCTATTCTTCACAAGAATCACACATGGTAGTTATATAAAATCGAAAATAAATCAAACTCAAATGTGATCAAGACGTATAATAAAATAAATAAAACTCAAAGCCAATATCACATAATTACGAGCGACCGTTTCCCTTCAGAAGACAACTACTTCTTTGGCTACTACCGCAACAGGTATTGAATTATATCCGAAGGAAAGACAGCAGAGTTAGAAATTAAATTTCAATACTCTACCTTTGATTTTACTCACTAAGGAGAACAGCATTCTTGGACCGGTTTCGTCCTTATTAGGACTCTTCAGCAAGAAATAGATAAGTTCTCAATTCCAGTCTCTAATGGAATTAACAAATGCTACACATTTCACCAGTATACAATAAAGTTGGTTACGAAGAGAATAATAATTCTAGTAGTGAAATGGTGTCGTCATCTGTTCCTAGTAAACAAAATCAAAAGGCACTGTAGTACCCAGTTAGAAAACTAGGTGGAACCAAAAAACCAGGCTGGAAATTTGTAAAATCGAAAATAAATTAAACTCAAATGTGATCAAGACGTAAAAAAATAAATAAAACTCAAAGTCAATTTCTCATAATTATGAGCGACCGTTTCCCTTTAGAAAACAACTACTCTTTTGGCTAATACCGCAACAGGTATTGAATTCCTTCGAACGGTCATGTGGCATCTAGTGGCTCTAATGCTTGAGTAGTGGGAGACGCAATCGTTTTATTGAGACCTACAAGGTCTACAGGGACAGTTACACTTCATTATCTGCATCTCTTGCCAAATTTTTACCGGGTTGAATTTTCTTGCCCTTTTTTCTTCGGATTTGCTTCGCTGCCAACCCCTCTGTGTTTTCTCAGAAGATCTACCAATGATCCATCAAGAGATCTTCCAATTGCATCTCGATCGTCTGGTACGATTCCATCAGGAATTATCTTTAATACCTCGTTTGAATCAGGTGAATAAAGCCCAGTGGCTCGAAATCCAGATATCAAATTTTGGTTGACAGTGTCAGACATGCCGTTCCATAACCTAGGAAGCAAATTGGGAAACTGTTCTTTTGGAAGATTTCCTGGATATCGGCTTTCTTTCCTCCATTGGTCTAAAATCTTTCTCCAGCACTACTTCATCGGTCCAAATACAGGCGTGTGCAGGGAATGGAGTAATATAAATAGCATGCTCTTTACAGGACTGAATAACTGAAGGCGAAAAGCGAGGTTATCACCCACCACAATGTTTGTGTCACCGGGTTTTCGGGTTTCCATTATGTGCGAGAGAAGGATTTTAAATAACCATATCTCGAACAAATTCATCTCAAACCAACCAGAAGGGCTGCTTGCATATTTCGTTCCTGGAGGGCCTCCTTCTGTCCAGTTTTAATAAGGGAGATCCCTCTTCGCGGTTTCACTTACCATAATGCTAGTGGAGGTACGAGAGTGATTTTATACCCTTTCTACCCTTTTCGGGGGACCACTACCTTCTTGGTCCCAGAATCGTCCGTGACGTTAGTTTCGTAGTTGTATATATTAAAATCGTCCGCATCACTTAGAGCCTCATTTTTATTGGTGAAAAAATTTTAAACATCTCCACGGTCCGCGGAGGATCTGGACCTTTTAACGTTTGATGGTAGGCGAATGGAGAGCTTATTCCTCTGAATAAATGCATCCAGAAAATCTTCTCCTGGAGTGTTGTTTTTGAAACTAACTGTTTTTTCTTGTTTGTCCAGGTATGTAGCGATTACCGTTCTTACATCGAGCCTTGTCAATGGGAACCCCCAATTGGCAACCACTCCAAGGGTCTCTGATATACTCCGCTCTTCTTCGGCTGACAGGACTCTTGGGTGGCCTACTGAACCCGAATGTTTTCCTAATATCTTCCGAGTTAAAGTTGTCCTAGGTATTTCATATGTTTCGGCAGCTTATTTTTTTGACATACCCATTTCAACAGCTTCTATGACTTTTTCCAAATTTTATTTAAAATGATCTTGATAGGGCTGTGCCCCGGGGGTTCTCTGCTATTTTTTTGCTATTTTCACTGACTATTTACCTAAAACAAAAAAACAGCCGGATAAATATAAACAAAAACTAAAATTACGTTATAGGTGACCAAGTTACCCCGGGGTGATCAAGTTGCCCCATATTACCGTACTTTTTCATTTTGTAGTCTGTACGTAGATAAGCTAATCTCCATGTGGGTGTATAAAAAAATATTTAGAAAAAGATATTCAATATTGGTTGTTTCCAAACATGACCTAAAAAAACATCTATGTCAATTTCGAAGAAACAATAGCCTAAGTTCGAAAAATTATGTCCTATTATACTTTTCACACAGTAGACTGGGAAGAGTATTATTCAATCGCTTTGTCCGTCCACCCGTCCGTCCGTCGCAGCCTATTAATTAAAAAAAAACTGAACAAAGGGGAATAAAAATAGTAAAAAAAAACTTTTTAGTAAAAATCAAGCTCTACAAAGGAATAAAGCCTTTTGATATTAATATCAAAATAAATAATCGATTATTTAAAGTAATCGATTAATCGAAAAAATCGATTAATCGAAAATAATCGATTACTAAAAAATAATCAATTAATCGAAAAGAATTGATTACTCGAAAATCTATTATCGATAAAAAAATCCTAAATCAGAAACAAAAAACGATATCAAATTGAAATCCTTATGAAAAATGAAGCTTTATAAGCAGATGAATGCTATTGATTGTGAAATAAAAAACTAAATAAAAATGAGGGGTTAAGGTGGTTAAAATATAACTCGAAAACGAAAAACAATATCACAATTTTCAGGAAAAATCAAGCTTTCTAATGGGATGTAGCGTATTGATTTTGAAAAAATATGAATGAAAATGAGGGATTAAGGGGGCGGGGTCTGTTAAACTGTGAAAAGTATAATATAGAATGCCAAGTATTATATATCTTCATTCTAGTGATTATTTTACGATGACTTGTCAAGCAGCTCGATTATATCTTAATCCTAGCTATTTTATTCCAAGAAGTTACTTGTATCTTTGACAGTATAAAAAGCTCATACATTTTAATGCAGCACCAATTAAATAATATACTGTGTAAATCCTGTAAATAATAAATAAGTTCCGAGAAACAATGGAACGCGAACTTGAGCAATTTATATTTGTTCTGATGTTGAGTTTTCCCAAATAATTTCGTATTTTTAATACAGCGTAGCATTAGAGATACTGAGAAAATAATGATATAGGAAGTTAACAACAATGGTAATTTGTTAGCTGGAGTTTAAACGTTAAACTTCATACAAATTGCATTTTTTCACGGTTAATTATTGCTCCAATAACAATGGAATGAACTGAGGTAGTTGTCTCAGTCTATTGCTTGTAACAATGATTATACGAGTTTACGGATGGCTTCCACTCGTACAGGATATTTAAACAGATTTTATGCGGATCACTTATGATGTTATTTTTTTCGAACATTACATTGATGACAAGGTTCTTCTAAACAAAACAATTGCACAACCTTTATCAGCAAGATTTTACAAATAACATGTGGTTCGTAATTTTTAAATTACAATAATAAATATTTTTATTAGCCAACAATACAAATAATAGATTATAATTATAAAGTTTTCTTTAGATAGGTATTGCTGGCTCAATGAGCAAGATCGGCATAGCTGTTCTTCCTCAAGAACTCTTCTCAATATATAATAATATGCACAAAAAAGAAACAATTCATGAAGAACAAATAAAATAAAAACATAATTTTGTTGAAAAAATAAAATGCTGTATTTTACAATGCTACTGTTAACCTCATACCCGTAACCTCAAATTATAAAAAGGTAGACACCAAAGATGTCGGATAGAATAGATATAGATACGCCTTGTTTGCATTAACCGTGGTGTGAATTCACACCACGGCATTAACCCAATGAGCACACGTACGTAAAAAAAAACTTTGAAAACTACTTGATAACCAAACGCATAAAACGTATAAAAATAGTTCAAATGTCGCGGAAAATAACATTATTTGCAAACAAACGTTATAAAAATCGTATTATTCCATCAAATTTTCAACGTTCTGTTGAAAATTACTAGAAAAATAAGTTAAAAACTAGTATTTTATGTATAACTTATTAACTAAAATATCAACGTTTAATTTTCAACCAATAACGTTTTTTATGCCATATAACGTTAAATTTACGTTGAAAACACGAGTCTGAGCTCATTGGGAAATTTATCTACAACATGACTCCGACGGACGCTCTTCCTGTATTGTCCAGATCTCTTTCATCAAATAGCTTGCATTACATTTTTATTAAAAAATTTATTACGTATTACAGTGATTTAAGATTTTTATTTCTGTCTTTTTACATATGTGAATATTGAACATTCTGGTTTATAACCTTTGGCAACCTAAGACATTTCGTTGACGACGTTTTATTGTGCTTTTTGTATTTTTTTTTTGAGATTTTCGAAACAATTTGAACATTGAACTGTTTAATAGGGACATTTAGGATGGTAAAGTAATTTGTAGTGTGCCAAGATATTTGTAATAGGAATGTTTGGCAATCATTTCATAGCTAAGGTTTTGTTAGCATATATAGGGAATATTTAATAAATATATAGGGAATGTATAGGGCTTAATAGGGAATATATAGGGAATATACAGGGAATATATAGTAAATATATATGGAATATATAGGGAATATATAGGAAATATATAGGGAATATATAGCGAATATATAGGAAATACATAGGGAATATATAGGGAATATATATAGAATATATTGGGAATATCTAGGGAATATATAGGGCTATGTAGGAAATATATAGGGAATAAGGCTAGATTTATGTAACATTTTAAAGGTATGTTTAAAATTGTCGCTGATAAATGTTATAAAAGAGTTGTCATACCATTATACACACAACGCTGAAAATAGGTGTCGTGACATATAATCCAAAGGGTGTTTTGATAAGATCATATTTGTGTATTATATCTATTGTTTTTACTTTATAAAAATGGTAAGCGTGACAATACCGATGCAAAAATAATAATAAATAGCTTTATATTTTTATTTGCTATTCATGTATTTATTTATATTTTAAAAAATGATGCTAGAATAACAAAATCGCAATTTAATACTTTCAAATACTAACAAAGCTGTTTCTCCATGCTCCTAGTAGCAGCTGCTATTTTATTTAATCTACCAGAAAATATGCAGAAAAACTTTCTGAATTATCCTGTATATATTGAAAAATGTTTCTTTAAATTAACCTTTGATTCAGGAGAAGAAGAAGAAGAAGAAGAAGAAGAAGAAGAAGAAGAAGAAGAAGAAGAAGAAGAAGAAGAAGAAGAAGAAGAAGAAGAAGAAGAAGAAGAAGAAGAAGAAGAAGAAGAAGTATACGTTAAAATTTGATCAATAAATAAGTTTTATAAAATATAAATAAACCCTCCCGAAACACTACGTCCATGCTTGTATGGTATATAATGCGAACAAAAGGTGCCAGTCTATCTGAGATAA
>OV651817.1:51507772-51557772 GCA_927349885.1 Psylliodes chrysocephalus
CAGTGTCGGAACATCTGGGGGGGTACTTTATAGGTGGTAATTTTTATATTTTATGGAATATATCTGTTATTTAAGTTTAGGGAAGAAAATTCTTCAAATAAAAGTTACTTTTTATATTATCTAAAATTTTTGTTGTATACAAAATTTTCCTAAAATGGTCCGTATTCGAGAAATTTTACAAAATGTAAAAAAATATTTTTTTATAAAAATTGTTTAAACAAAAGTTGTTTGTAATATAATTCTCTATAATTTTTATTCCATACATCATTTCTCTAAAATGGACCGTATTCGAGATATTTGAGAAAATGTGTAAATTTCGAAATTTGAAGAAAACTCAAAAACGGATAAAGAAAAAGCATTAAATTTTAAACTTAAAATTTATTTCGGCCTGACGTGAAATGATTAGATTTTGGACAAAGTCGAAACATCTGGGGGGTACTTTATGGGGGGCCGTTTTTATATTTTATGGAATATATCTGTTATTTATGTTTGGAGAAAAAAATTGTTCAAATATAAGTTATTTCTAATATTATTATCTATAATTTTTGCTTTATGTCAAAATTTCCTGAAATGGTCCGTATTCGAGAAATTTGACAAAATGTGCAAACTTCTGATTTTTATGAAAATTGTTGAAATAAAAGTTGTTTGCGATATCGATCTCTATAATTTTTGTTCATACATGATTTTTCTAAAATGGACCGTAATGGAAAAATTGTAGGAAAAGTGCTAAATTTAAATTTTTCAGTATTTTCATTTTCAGTGAAAATCTATAGAAAAATGTATATATTTATTTTATCCTCTAAACATTTATGGATGTGCTGCAATAGGTTGTACAAAATAACCAGAAAAAGCCTGTAATAACTAGATAGGAAAGTCATGTGTTGGACACATCAGATTTTTTTTAAAAGCAACATGCGATGACTTCAGACCGCCCAGGTTAGGTAAAATAGTTAAAGTTTTTTTTTTTAATTTTAATTAGAATACTTTGACACGCGCTTTTTTGTCCTGCGCTATTTTGTCCTGCGCTATTCCAAATATTCCAGTAATCTAATTAAAATTAAAAAATAAGTAATTTACCTAACCTGGGCGGTTTGAAGCCATCGCAAGTTGCTTTGAAAAAAAAACTGACATAAATTTAAAAATCGTAACAAATTTACCTAACCTGCGCGGCCAGGAGCCAGATACAGCAACCCGCCATGGCTCCAGGCCGCACAGGTTAAGTAAATTAGTTTAAGTTTTATTTTTAATTAGAATACTGGAATATTTTCACACGCGCTTTTATGTCCTGCTCTATATTGTCCTGTGGTATTTTATCTTGCGCTATTTTGTCCTTGCGCTATTTTGTCCTTACGCTATTTTGTCCTGCGCGATTTTGTCTGCGCTATTTTGTCCTGCGTTGTTTTGTCATGGAGCCGCAAAATGTAATGACAGTACCAATAGTTCTATACAATGCTGCAGCAACTAAATAGTTAAATATTTTTCCATCATAAATGCATTTATTAGAATCTTTAATGAAACTACATTTTTCGTTCGACTACAAATCATTTTTTTTTTTTCAGATTGATAGAAGTGAACGGTAAGATAGTTTTAAACAAAAGTCGAGATGATCTCAACAGACTTCTAGCGGCCGCACCAGATCCCGCTCAGATAGTTATCCTCAGAAAAGTTCCTGAAAACGAACTCGCAATTAGTTCGAATGGTAGCTCAATTGAAATCAGCTGTCTGCGAAACGAGTTAGAGTCTTTTCGAGAGAGGGCAGAAGAAACGCAGAAGGCAAAGGAAGGGCTGAAGTCTGATAATATAAGATTAACACATAGAATTTCTTATTTAGAAGAACAGGTGGGTTTATCTTTAAACTTTATTATATTCGAACAGTTATGTGTAAGAAGTAATGTCTCGTTATTGAGGGACACTAATCTAAATTTAAATGCTTTTTCCTCACACTGTAGCTCTAATTGAGTTAATTCGTCATATGACCTTTTCTTTGATGTAGTTACTACCTCCCATATTGTACCTATATACATTTTAATGCCGATTTTAAATTTTCGTATTTTTTTTTTCAGGTTTCAGAACTGCTTAATCGCAAATCTACCGAGAAAAATGCAAAAAAACTTCCTCCAACCTCAATGATCTCCAAATCCACCCAAAACGTAACTAATATAAACATAAGAACAGATTCTTCAACAAAAACTTCTAGTACAAACCCAGATCATCAAATATTCCAAAAAGGCAATCATATCAGCGCAATTACATCAGATAAAGAACAAATTTGTGTTCCCACTAGATCTAAAAGTAGCCTTTCTAATGTTTCGAATACCATTATTTCTTCTTTAAATGGCGATTACTGTAATAAGTTACATAGTAGACATAAACATAAATCGTCAAGAAACGGTGTACAAAGTCCCACAGGTCATGATTCATCGAACGAAAAAATGTCTTATAGAAAACACGCACACCATCATCACCATCATCATAGAGAGAAAGATTACAGTTCTGAAACAAATTCTGGAGTAGATATAAGACGATATAACAAGAATACGGAACCAGCCAGATACTCAACAGACTTTGCAAAAGCAAACTCTGAAAAAGAGTATGCAAGTGATATTATGGACCAAAGTTACAAAAAGGCTACACAGATAGTGCACGATCTTACTCGAAGTAGGGATTCTACTTTATATGAAAAACATCGCCAAAAATGTCTAACAGCATCTGAAAAATACAATACTGATATTTTAAAGCATTACAATGCAAGAAAGTCCACTTCAGTGTTAGATTTTAGATCTGAAATTCATATTGGACCAAAATACGATTCGAAAAGTGTCGAACATATAGACGACAATGAAATTTGTACTAACGGTAATGTTTATCGAAGAATAGTTGATGCCAGAAGTGTCAAATCTCTTGATTTCGACAGTGATTGTAACTCTATTAGACCAAATGGAACTTCTAGTAATGTAGATTATACATCGGAGCCTAATACTGACAAAAAATTGTACTATACAAATGGTTACGAACAAATGAAGCCCAGGCCGACACCTCCCAAAAAGCCTTTAAGGTTATCTTTACACAAAACCCATAGTTTACAGTCTGTCGAAACTAATTCAGACTGTCAAAGTAGAAATGAAAGAAAGTGCATGAAAAGAAACTATAAGGGAGAAAATCCTCTTGTTTTGAAACCTCTTGATAAAAGTAGCAGTAATTATCAGATGAAGTGGAATTACAGGAAAAGTTTTGATAATACGCTAGAAAATGGAAGTTGGTGTTAATATAGTGGAAGAACTATATATACATTTGGTATATAAAAGGGCATTTTATAAATATGAATGATCAATAGTTGGATCACAGGCTTAGTGCCTCAAAATATTATTAATTTGCTAAATAATACTAACTAGTTGGATACTCTATATTATCTTAATGTACATATTTCCACAACTAATGTTAGTAATATTTTAGCAAATAAAGAAATAACACAGTCCCTAAAATTAATCAGTAATTTTACTAAAATCGAAAAATTGTGGATGCAAAAAAAGTGATTTTCAATTTTTTTATAACTTGATATTCTTATAATGAGAAAAGCAAGGGTAATTCTAATAAAAAATGTATAGTGATCCGTTTAAAAAATATAAGTTTGTACCAGTTCGAAGTTATTGAACATATTTGAAAATAATTTTAAAGTTTAACGTCGTTTACCATTCTGTATATTAGCTATTTATGTAACCAGTTACTAAATGCCTCGTTTTGTGAGTGAATATTTTCGGGGCGAGCGGAGCGAGGTCCCGCAAAATTAACAAATCATACAAATCGAATTTTGCAACGTGTTACAAGATTTAACCAATATTTTTTATACTTTTTTTCCTACTTTATCGGCAATGGACGTTAGTCCTCCAGCCACATACAAATTGAAACGTATTACGTTTAAATATTAGACATCAATATTATTTTTACTTATATAATCTACCAATAAATCGTACACAGATTGATTTCCAGTCGCACACCTTAATTTTTTTTTATACTTGTAATCAAAGATTTTAGAAAACGAATATTTGGGCACAATTGGTGGGGAAGAAATGTCGCGTATTAAAGATACAGTAGACTTTTTCACATTTAGTAGATATATGTTTAACCAAAATTATTAAAAATATATCTTCAACACCCTACTATTGTGTAACAGCTGACTGACCCAATGTTATTTAAGAAAATATTTTGAAACACTTAAAACTGTGATTCAAATGGTGACCATTCTTTATAAACCATGTAAGTTCACAAATTGATGATTTTCTGTAGAGAGTGTAAAATGCTAAATATTAATGAAGGTTTTATCGGTTGTTTTGTTTTACTGAACTAGAATAATGTATACGGAATTAAATGTACGAGGTAACAATTTCAAAACTTATCTGTCTCATTAATTAAAGATGGTTTGAGAAAATAGTTAAAACCTTTCCTACGATACGAAGGGAGAACCTAAATTACACAATATAGAACTCACCCCAATCAACCCCTAAGCGCCACTACCTCATTTTTAGAGCTGCACAAATATTTTATAGACGTTAAGGGACCCACGTTGATGTTAGGTGTGTTACCCACTAAAACTTTACCTTCTGCAAGACTAGCACTTCGACGAGACCGCCAGGTGGTATTACTTCGACAAAGTATCAGTGTCTTGTATGAATCCCTCTAGTTCTTTGATTTGTTTTTATTAGTTTTTGAATATTTTTTCATCATATTGGTAATTTTTAACCAGTTGTTCTCGAATCGAAGTAGTAGTTCTCCAATGTTTTACGATGTGAGCAAAATCTGATTGCTTCTTTCTATAGGTTAATCACCTGGAATGTACAAAAAATGTATGGTTAGGAATGTCCTCTTCGTCTTTACGGTATCAACTAAAGCAGTTATGTCTCTTCTATTCTCCCCAGCTAGCACAAAAACATCCCATCTACGTTAATAAGCTGCAATTTTAGGCTCTTTAAGCTCGCATGCAATGTACTGTAAATGTAACCCTTATCTCCCTGCAACTACCGAATGTCCGCAACGGCAAGACTTTTATAGCACATCTCACAGAAGTTACAAAGTGAAGTTCGAAAAACATCACACTAGCACTTTTACGGTACTTACCCCGAAAGTTGCTCTGAAACGTTCTATTGATGTTATAATGTAAATTAGATCTACAGCATTATACAGTGTGTCCACGGATGGGCTTAACTATACTTGTGAAAATATTTATTTTAAATTAAAAAAGTAATTCTTCATAATTTCTTGCTTGTTAAATAAATTCGATTCACATTGAGAAATTATGAAAAATAACTTTTTCTTTAATTTAAAATAAATATTTTTACAAGTATAATTAAGTCCATCCGTGGACATACATTGTGTAATGTAATACAGAGAGGCTGAAATTGAGGCTATAGTAAAATCTCAATCGAGACATGAAAATTTCAAATAAAACAAAATATTTATATAAATTTATTATTAAAATGTTCTTGAAATCAAGTACCAATAGCACAAAAGTAGAGGTAGGTGTAGGCGTGTTCTTTTATTCAGTGCTGTATCCAGCGCTTGCAGCAAACCGTTCGTAAATTAAGTGATGGAAAGACGATTGTATGTGTCAATCATTCTTTTTTCCAGCGGTGAGTTCACCAATGAGCCAAGGCATCCATCGGCTTTAAAAGCCGATGGATATGTGATAGACGAATGGTGAGGATAATCAATCATTTAAGTTAACCTAAAATATAAGAGTTCAAATATAAAACGACTGCAGAATAGATAAATTACATCAATCACTGATGGAACAATTATTGAATAAAAGAACACACCTTATATCACAAACACAAGTACACATGTGGGATAGAAGAAGCTACCTAAAAAGCACTGAACGATTGGACAAAATTAGCTAAATAGTATAATATGATACCAATATTGCAAAGGTTCACTAAAACCTTAAATGGTGAACGATGATAAAGCTAGATTGGTGAAAAATAATAAACGAATACAACAATGACTAGGTACATATTATTATATTAGATTACTAGAGGATAGCTAAGTTCGCTGATTTCTTACCTAAGACGCAGAGATATATCTTTTTTAAATCAAGCCTTTTAACTTTTTTTGCATAGATATTTATAAAGTGCTATAATGTAACCTAAATATGACAATTTATTAGAAGAGCATAAATTATATTTTTATATAAAAAGATTTTACTTCTCAATACATTGAATAAAAAAGAAATTGATAACTTGTTTACCTATTATTAATTAAAGGAAATTATATAGAAATTAAAAAATATGCCTTACTTTGTTGTTTTAAATAAAACAACCAATGTTTGTGTATTGAAATTTGTTTGAATTTTACAAATTTTATGCTTGATTTCCAAAGTAGATATATCGATGGCTCAATCAAAAACCGCCACAAGTCAAAAAACAAAGCAATTACATTTTTGGTTCAATGGATGCAAAATATCATTACGGTTTTACTTTAAATACCACCACAAACAAAAATATCCTTAAAGATAAATCATTTAAAATGTAGCCACAAACTGTGTCTAAAACTGCCTCAATTCGAGTTATTTTCTTCAAAAACACCCAAATTTTTTACAACTATGCAACAACTCACTTTTATAATCGTAATCATTTTATTTAACAGCAAAATATCGAAGCTTTTAAATAAAATATAAAGAGTATGTCAAAAACAAAATAATGATAATAGTATTTTAGTTGTGGCAGTATTTGATTGATATGTAGATTTTATAAAAAACAACTGGTGTTTTTTAGCAAGATATTCTATTATACTCGAGAGTATCATCTATGATTTCTCTCAACTTTTCTGCTGGGTTTTCACTTGAACTGATGGTTGCATTTCCAGGCAATCTAGCCTGTTGAAGAGAATGAACTGCTTGAATTCTGATATACCTGACATATCATGTACCTATAGATTTACTTTTTATAAAACTTCAGGTGTTATATTCTTCTTTACACTTCTGTAGTATTTACTTTTGCTTCTAAAATTCCTAGAATGTCGAAGGAAACCTAAAAAATAATATTTTTAAAATGTATTTTTAGTTCGATAAAGTATAATTACCTTTGGTGTAAAATGTTGCCGGACATTCGGTTAAATGTTTATCTTCTAGTTTACAACGATTGATCTGCAATTCTTTGTTTTTATTGTAGTTTTTTTTTATTTGGTGTCATCGGCATCGACTGCTAAAGATACTTAATGGATGAAATAATAAATTTACATTAGGCATTGTAATCTGAAACAAAGGCAATGGTTTAGAAAATAGTTATATATTTTATAGAGGACCCTTACCAAATCTATTGGAATGTATAAATAATAATTATTTATAATATAAATTCTGGATGTCGAAAAATAAACCATTAAAAAAGACAATTGACAAGAAAAACTGACAAGTGACAATTGTCATAAAACTAAACGTTCTGAATTCAGATTTGTAATGTTTACGGTAGGTTAACTAGGTAAATAACAAATAGAAGTTTTGCGAGGTTTTGATTTCCCTCAACAACTTCTCATGAACGTTGCATTTACGTTGTACAGTAATGTTATTACGTTCCCTTAATGCAACATCGCCCGAAAGGCTTGGCAACGTTATGTGCTAGCTGGGTCCTGTTCTCTTCAAATATGTTCCAAAAACAGCATTTCCGGTGAAAATTTATGTAATGTGGTGGTCAGCATCCCTTCCCATCTTCTTTTATACCGTTATTCTATATTTTTTATGAACACCACAGCTCATCCATTATGGCCGCTCCATGTTCTTTGCCATTTTTGATACACCTCGAGTTTAGCTGCTCTCTGGAGTCCTTTCCGTGTTTGTATACTTTTCTCTACGTAGTGTTATAGGTGGGATTAGCGCTATAGCAAGAATAATTATATTGTAGAGGCTGTTCTATAAGCGGACTTTATCTATTTTATTTTTATTGTTCATATCGAAACACCGTATAAGATTATGGATAATACGCGCTCATTTGTATTTGACAGAGTTATGGTTTTCTATGTTTATTTCTTTTATATTTACTGTGAGGCTTGTCAATTTTCTTCGGCCTGTCAGGATTATGAGTTTGATTTCTTTTGAGGCTATTTCAATTCTTTCGCCGAGAGCTAACGTAATTCTTGCTGCAGCGATTTCTGCTTTGATTTACAAACTTTCTTTAGTTTTTCCGAATACAACCAGAGCTAGATCGTCGTCTGCAATAAAACAATAGCAACCCTCTACTTGTCATAACATAATTGGAGGACTAGTAAAAATAGTTTTTACCGATATTAGTTATACTATAGATAGTACATAATATTAACTAAAAAGCTATTTAAAATGGCAAGTTTATCTGAAATAAATATTTTCATATATTTCTAGTCCAGAGTACAAAATAAATGGTTTTTAATAAGTTTTTCTCTTGCTTTACCCGTTTTATCATCTTTAGTTCATGTGATATATTAAAGTTTTTAAATTGTCAAATTCATCAAAATTATCTAATATTAACAACATTAAATAGCAAGAAAACAAATTTTCATCTAGTTTATTTTAAATATTTTGATACTATAATAAGAATATATTGTTTTGGTTGGTATTCGTGTTTGAAGTATCAAACTCGGACGTAAATTATTTAATGAACACCGGCCGTAAATTTTATGTTTTTTTTATTATTAATTATTATAATTGTAAAATTAAATTACCTTCTTAAAATTTGTCTTTACTTACTTCCTCTTATCAATAATTTTCGTTTGTATAGCTGATTAGTAAAAGCATTAAGTAAATTAGAAAGTAAAAAATAAATGAAAACTGTATTATATAATTAATGTAACATTTAGTTCAACTATTGCAATATAATTGTGTGACTGATAAGAAATTTATTTTTAAAGATATTTTATATATTTTTTTGTATATGTAAATAAAAAATATTTTCTACATTCGTTGTTCACTTATTTTACCAAATCTATAAATGCCTAGATTAAATATATTTTTATATCTCCAAGATGACCAAATAAAATAAAACTAAGTATAGATAAGCTTCAGCAAAAAAAAAAAAGATTCGTATGTATTAGAAATTCCAATTACCCATATAAATTGCTCAAAGCATTACGAGCGGCCCTATTACCTTGCAAGTGCTAATTAATCAGCATCGGTTTAGCAAAAATGTGTTTTAAAACTAAAACTAAACTATATAAAAAGAAAGTACTTATCTTTCTTGTTGGTATCGATAGCGCACAAAACAGGGGCCCAATTCCTGACGCCTTCGTTAACTTATCGCATGCGATAACGTATGCGACTTGAAAGTGTATTCCTGAACTGGCGGAATTCGTCAAATTTATTAACGTATGCGCTAAGAAATGGTGATTTTCAAAGAGCGCTCATGACCGTTCAACAACCACTTTGTCGCATTCGTTTAGGTGAAAGTAAGGTTATAATTGTCAATGAATCCTGCTTTATCATATGTGATTCGTGTTTCTATCTATTGGTTTTGTTTGGTGATTTATTATTGGGAAATATTTATTTTTAATTTGACTCTATTGAACATTTTATTAGAATATAAAAACGAAACTTTTTGTACCGTGACTCTTTTATTGGACGTTTAGGTGCCACTTTATTTTGGTTTATTTTATTTAGTATGGATGATATAGAAGAAATATGAGTTTTACAGGCACTAAACAATGTTATAAATTCTACTAAAGTTTCACGCAATTTTTCCGTTATTCGTGAACCACGCTGTTCCATTTTTAATATTCTAAATCTAAACCACTCCAATTCTCAAGTCCAAAATACAAATAATCACAGTTAAAACGTCTAAAAACCAAAAATTATTAGACATCCAATCCATTTAATTTTATAATTTTTGTCAATTTTGACATGTGTCAATGCAATTATCTCATATTCAGTGATACCATCTTTGGTATTCTCAATCCTCATTGGTTAAGACTATGCAATAATCAAAGACTCTTCGTTAACACGTTGGACTTGATTCGCGATTATCGCATGGTGTTCAGGAATACTAAATTGCTGTCGTATGCGTTAACGACCATGCGTTACTTAGCGCATGCGGCAGTTAACGCATGTTCCGAGAATTGGGCCCCAGAACACCTGTACACAGTTCGCCTGCTGATACACGACTCTAAATGGTTCTTCTTTTTCTTCCTTTTCTAGTTTGTTCTCTTGGAAATGCTTTCAGAAATTCTTGAAAATCTTTGGGTGAAATAAAGTTAGTTTCAGCTACTGTATATTTTTAGGAGGGGTTTTTTCAGTTAAACTTAGATCAGGGGGAATATTTTCATTATTTTCACTTCTTCCTCAGATAACGTTAAATCAGTCTTGTGGGATGGACCGGGTTGATTTACTTATATTCAGTAACAAACGAAGTTAAGAAGTTGGCGTCCTTAAACAAATCTGGATCACACGGACGAATAACAGACTTATGTAATCCCGCCATTATATTACTTGGTGTAAAAGATTTTTGTTGTGCTTCTGCAATTCGCTCTGCTGTATCGTAAATGGAGATAGGAATTCCGGGGTGTCCCAGCATATACTTGTCACATGTAGTATTATAATATGCTTTAAAGGGTCCGTAAACGGAAATATCTAAAGGTTGTAATTTATTACTGCAATGAGCAGGAACGGTCAAAATTTGAACACCTGCTTCTCTGGTCCTTTCTACAACCTTAAGAGAAATATGATTTTCTTGGTTATCATATATAAGAAGGGTCACGTTTTCTTTCGTTGAATTGGTATGAGCAATAAAATGATTTTTAGACATTCAAAGCTAAAAGCACTTGTCGGACCATCTTTTAACATGTGTAGTGGGCATTGGCCTTATCAATAAATATTTTAACGTTATATGAATTAAAAGATTTTAGACGAGAAAAGCTACATGATTCTGGTTTGCGAATGGAAATATCATGATTTCTTTTCATGAATGACCTCGCCATTATTCACCAGCCATTTTATTTTTTCCCATGAGAGAGGGATATTAAAATCATTTTTGATTTCGAGCTCATAGGCGAGCTTTCTGGTATTCTCTACAGTCAATCCTTAAGCCATTTTATTGCAAGTCATTAGATAAGCAGTAAACATTCTTTCTGGTTCTGACTTAAATATTTGTCTATATCAATAATTTGGTTCCATTACGGCATTAGGTTTATCTCGCTTCTTTTGAAATTTTATATTACAGCGGTCAGCAGCAACTCTTAGTGATAAGTTTTCATTACAAACTAAATTAACAGCATATTTCATGGTTTCGTCACTTGTATTTTCAATTTTTCTTGGTTTAGGTTTTCGCGGCATCGTTACAAATTTATCTTTCGAAACACCATAAATTTAGTACAACAAAGAACTATTACATATATATGCGCAATAATACCAACTTAGACTATCTCACTTTGTACCAGCTATATATTGTCTTACTTAGTATCTACATTCTAACATCACGTAATATATTTCAATATTAATGTCTATGATCATTAAGAAAGATAGGTTAGTAACCAAATACTATAAATGTTACATGAGTTCAACAATATTTTACAAAACAAATGTTACATACCATAATATACAGGGTGTTTATTAATTTAGTGCCGATACTTAAGGGTGTGAATCACTGATCTGTATTATTTTACTGGATAGGATATAGCCCCCTAAAAAACGTTCCGAAAAATTGGCCGATTTGGGCAAATAATATGGCAGACCGGATGTTATTTAACGTAACCTATATTTCCATTTGTCATCTCATTTGTCATTTAATTGTGTCAACAAGCTACGATGAGATGTTTTTATTGTGGAAAACAAAGTAAAAAGAGTATGAAATAAACAATAAACGTTCATTCCTGAAGACACAATATGCTTCACGTTTCCATTATTATATTTTCTTTCATAAAAAATCAAATCATGGGTGAATTTTCCCGAAGGACATCGCCCGCAAAAGGAATAGAAGAAGAATAAGAAAAACTAATCAAATTATAGGTTAGGTATGTCAAATTATCCCAAATTTCAGTTCTGTGAACCCACCATAATTTGCCCAAATCGGCCAGCAATGTTGCACTTCCGGTCTCCTTGGTGGAACGGTTTTTTAGTATGTTAAATATAGCCTATATCCTATCCAGTAAAATAATACAGATCAGTGGTGTGAATCCTTGGGTGATTTTAAGAAGAAAAGTTAATATCAACATATGTCGTAAATCTCTTAATTTTTGAGCTACAGGGTGTTACAGTTTTAAGAAAAAAATATATTTTTTTTCATAATTTTCTTATCACTGCAGATATTTCTATGAAATTTTGTAAACACCTTTTAATCATTAAGGAGCATTTTTTGACGTATAAGACTTTTTAAAATTTTTACCAGTGACTTCCGTACGGGGTTTGAACTGAATATTTTTGAAGAAAAAAATGGTACGCCGCTGCTTTTTCTAAAATCCAAAATTATTTTTGAAATATTCATTTATTTTTGAGCAAATTTGGCCCATAGACTTGCTTTCGTACGATGCACTGTGTTAGCGTAAAAAAATAAAAACCAAATTTTTTTTTTCTTAAGCTGCTTTTGATTTTTTGTTGAAATTTGGTAGGCACCCACCATGCGTGAAAACACTTATTTTGGGGCAAAAATTAATTTTCTACTTCCACCAGTGACGGCCACGTAGGCATCATATTGAATGTTTGGATAGAAAAAAAAACGTACACCTCTGATTTTTTTAAATTCTATGTATTTTAATAATCGGGATTTATTTATAGTAAAATAAAAATTCAAAATCTTGAATCTAAAACGAAATTACAAGAGAATACAAACAAAATAAAGAACCCAAATTATTTACAGTAATTGTTGGAAGTGTCCTCCACCCACACGTATGCAAGCATCTACTCTTCTTCGCATAGACTGACGCACATTTTCAAATATTCCTGGGGTGTTTCTTATGGTTTGGCAGCAGATTGTTATACGATTTCGTAACTCTTCTTCGGTTTGAATCGGCACTGCGTACACTAAGCTATTCAGATGCCCCCAGAAGAAGAAGTCTAAACTATTAAGGTCGGGAGATCTAGGCGGCCATGACTGCGTTCCTCTGCGACCTATCCACCGATTTCGATAGGTGTGATTTAAAAATTCACGCACTCGTAAGCTAAAATGTGGAGGCGCACCATCGTGCATTAGCCACATCTGGTTTCTTAATAAAAGAGGAAGGTCTTCAAGCAATGGCGGCAGATCATCTTCAAGGAAGTGTAAATATGATTGTCCATCAAGTCTTCTTGGGAGAAAAAATGGGCCTATCAAATAATCATCAATAATGCCAGCCCAAACATTTAATGAGAACTGTTCTTGATGATTTGACTCAACAATTGCATAAGGGTTTTCATCCGCCCATCAATGGTTATTATGGAAATTTATTATTGAGTTTCGAGAAAAATTAGCTTCATCGGTAAAAAGAATGTGCCTGTCAAATAATGGATTTTCCAGCAGGTTTTGAAGAAACCACTCACAGAAATTAATGCGCAACGGGAAATATCTAGGGAGTAATGCCTGGACTCTTTGAATGTGATAAGAGTATAACAAATTTTCGATGAGAATTTTCCAAACAAGTACATGTGAAACATTAAATGTTGACGCGATTCTCCTCGTGCTAGTTTCGGGGTTCACCTCAATTTCATGTAAAATTCCTTCTTCAAGTTCCGGTGTTCTTACTGTTTGATGGACTCCTTTAGCCCTGTGGTCTACTTTTAAAGTTCCAGTCTCGTGAAGACGTCTATGAATCCTAGAAAATGTTCTCGGATCGGGTAGTACGCGATTTGGATACCGCTCTTGGTATATCCGTCTGGCTTCGTATGTATTTCCGTCTGCAAGCCCATAACTAAAATGCATGTCAGCTAATTCACTGTTCGTAAAATTTACCATTTTTTTTTAGATTTTAACTCTTACTCTAATAATAATTATTTAATAATGTAAAATCAATGTCAACTTTATTGTCTTTATGAAAAGAAATGTCAAAAATGATGACGCTTTACCCAGCCTACTAATGTTTATTTCATTTACTTTAAGAGGGCAATAATGCGCTTACCATTTTTTTCTATTCAAAACGTAGAAAATTAATTTTTGTCCCAAAAAAATGTTTCCACGCATGGTGGGTACCTACCAGATTTCAACAAAATATCAAAAGCAGTAGGTATCAATGAATTTAAGGAAAAAATTTGACCAACCACTACAATGGTTTTTATTTTTTTACACGAAAACGGTGCATCGTACGAAAGTAAGTCTATGAGTCAAGTTTGCTCCAAAATAAATGATGATTTCAAAAATAATTTTGGTTTTCAGAAAAAGCAGTGGCGTACCATTTTTTTCTTCAAAAATATTCAGTTTAAACCCCGTACGGACGTCACTGGTAAAAATTTAAAAAATCTTATACGTCAAAAAATACTCCTTAATTATTAAAACGTGTGTACAAAATTTCATAGAAATATCTGAAGTGATAAAAAAATTATGATAAAAAAGTAATTTTTTTCTTAAAACTGTAACATCCTGTAGCTCAAAAATTAAGTGAGTTACGACATATGTTGATATTTACTTTTCTTCTTAAAATCACCTAAGGATTCACACCCTTAAGTATCGGCACTCAATTAATAAACACCTTGTGTAGATACAATAAAGTACCTAACTTGCCTTAAAATTCGTTTTTAATAAAAACCACCACTAAAATCAACCAAAACAATCGAAAAATTCGTAAAGTGCTTTGCTATCTGAATGTTAATACCTCTCTGACACTTGAAATAATTTAGCGGGAAATTTGAAAAGTTATTCTTGTTGTCTCACTTAGTACTCTCCATCTCACTACCCTCTCCCACTGTTCAATGAGTTCGAACAAAATAAAAGAAATGGATCTAAAATGAGAATATTTTAAGAATTACGAAACCAAAAATGTCTTTGGAATTGGAAAACCAAAAAATGGCCGAATGTTTTCTTGAATTTATTCTTATTTTTCTTTTTTGGTGTTTGTTTTAAACAAAAATCAAATTGTTTAATTTTACACCTATTGTTCGTTTTATTACGCTAAATAAAACGTTCGGTAAAAGTTCCGATAATTATGACTCGACGTGAGTATCGGTAATTAATGCACGTATTTAAACAATATTATGCTTTAGATGAGAGTGGGAAATCATGTTAATTTTTTCAGTTATTAATAGCGTAATTTCATAATGATTAGGTAAAACAATTATGGCATAGCTCTTTCGGCATCATTACCTTTTTTATCACAATCGATTTCACGGGAAATTATTAAAACCAACAACGTTAATTACTGGCTTTTTGGTGTAATTTCTTGAAGCAGAAATTTATGGAACATTAAATTACGCCGTGTTATTGGATTATCAAATTATTTTTTAATAATAATAATCTATTTTACTTCTTTAAAAAATACAAAATAAAGAAAAAATAAAAATTAGATACGATTGAAAATAGAAAACACATCGTTACTTACCTTAATTATTAGTCAAAAGAGAAAAGTTTTGAAGTTTACTTTATTCTTTTGAGACTGAAGAAAATTAGCTTTGTGGGACCTTGTAGAAAATGCATACATACCCTTGTGAATATTTCTTTGATGAAGTGCCTTCCGTTGTATCTATCTAATGATGCGTGGACTGTAGATTATTATTTGTAGTGATATATTACCTAGGACGTTAAATAAATTATTGTAACGAAGTTTTGTTTTATAAACACATATAAACTCAACAATATCGTTCGATGGCAAATCCACATTATGTGGAGAACGTAAAAATAAGTAAGCAATATAAATATGCGATTTTGTCCACTTCTAAATACTGAAAATATGTCATAATATCTGCTTTTGAACATGTACAATATATACAGGAAAGGTATTCGCTTATACAGGGTGAATCTTAAGTTGATACTTTTTTCCAACTTTGTATAGAAGTCACTAAAGTAAACAACTTTTTTTTTTAAATAAAGAATAAGAAACTTACAATTATTTAAAATGTATCCAAGACGGTTCATTTATCTCAACACAAATGCACTTCATGTCTTCTCGTATCGGCCATCCTACCCAGATAACAATTATACATTCTTAGCATTTTCTTAGTATATACTTTTTAAGAATAGGCATATGCTGAGAATATACTGTATTTGCATTTGGTACATTCTCAGAACATACTAAGCATATGCTACGTGACGTTGTTTATACGTGCTATGCACATACTGAGAATATGTACAGTATGCAACAGGTATCTACTTTAATTTGATAGTACGTTCTAAGTATATGCTAAGTATTTAAATATAGCATATGCTAAGCATATACTAGACACCTTAATACAGGATGTTTAATTAATATTGAACATTAAAGAATAAGTTGGAACCATATGGAAAACATTTTTATTATTGATTTTAGGAAAAAAAGTTATTCTTGATAAAAAGTCCTGCATGACCCCAAAACGTAAAAATCCGTCGAAAACTCGAGGTCAAAAAAAATCTCGATTCATATACTTTCCTTATCTGTATACAGATAGGAAAGTAAAAATGAAATAAACAAATTGCGGACAGAAGATTGGAGAAATTGCCTTTAGGAATCGGTTCAAAAGCATTTGAAATATAATAAATATTTTTTTAGTAAATAAACTATATGTTACTGTACTAGGTTCAATTGAAAGAGTACAACAGCCCTTGTATTAATGAAATCAATAACGGATTACCAAGAAAAGTTTCAATTTTATTATACTATATTTCAAAATTTTAAATTATTCACTCTGAGACAAAAAAATACAAATAATTATATTAATATTTAATGATAAAAAACAAATTTATATAGATTACAAATAAATACAATAATTATTATGCAAAGAAATAAAAACAACGCCTATCAACCACTATTTATTTTTTTTTATTTTTTTATTTTTTCGGACGCTTTAAATGTTGTTGGGGTTGAACCCTTTAATAATGTGTTAGGTGCCGCTCGTCCTTAAAAAACCCTAGTTACGAAGAAGTTGACATTATTATTAATTAGATTGTCAGACTCTAAAATTGTACCTTTTCATTATAACTGTAAATACGTTAATATATACAAGGATAGTTTCCAATGGTGGGTTTCATTTCATTCAAATACAGTCCGCTTTCTTCATGGTCCTTCGAGCCGGATACTTCATGTTAGAAGTAATTTTCCAGTAGCACCAGGAGGAACGTCAAAGGCTTAAGGGTACACATAGGAACAAACATTCATTTGATGCAACTACAGGGGTAAGCGATTATCGAGGTCCGATTAATAAGTAAGGCCAATTGAGTTTATATAGGATTTTAACTGAGTTGTTACTATTGCAATGGGTAGGCGAAAAAGCAACGATAAGGAAGCTGAGGTACAAGATCAGTTAGATGAGTTAATGCGTAAACGAACAATTCTAAATGATCAATTAACACGGTTATATAATTTGGTTACAGATTTTTCAGT
This sequence comes from Psylliodes chrysocephalus, assembly GCA_927349885.1. Classification (NCBI taxonomy): domain Eukaryota; kingdom Metazoa; phylum Arthropoda; class Insecta; order Coleoptera; family Chrysomelidae; genus Psylliodes; species Psylliodes chrysocephalus. The sequence continues at coordinate 51,525,191 of OV651817.1, forward strand.
AGATAATATTGGTAAAATTGAGGCTAGGTTAGAAAAATGCAATGAGTGGTGGAATGAATTCCTAGAAATACAGTTTGAGATTGAAAGGTATAGTAGCTCTCTAGCTCAACAACAAAAAAGGATAGCATTTGAAGATCATTACTTTGAAGTTGTTTCAATTGCTAAAGATATAATTTCACAAAATGAGCAAGCTTATCAAATCACTACACGGTCTCAGGGTGGGCCATCTAGAGAAACTGTTGCAGAAATGCAACTTGCGCCTATAGAAGTCCCAAAATTTGACGGGTCTTATAATAAGTGGTTAAGTTTCTGGGATGCATTTCGTACTCTTATTGATTCAAATAATGTGATATCACAGTATCAAAAATTTGTCTATTTACAACGTGCTTTGACAGGGGCAGCTGCGGAGTTAATAGAGGATATGGAAATTACAGAGGGTAACTACAAGGACGCTATTGATTTGCTAAAATTAGAGTTTGATAACAAAAAGATAATAACTTACGCACATTTAGAGGCATTAGATTCATTTCCAACAATAGGTAAGGAATCATACGAACAATTAAATAAGTTTTTGAATACAATTCGAAAAAATATTAGGGCATTGACAACATTAGGTCAAAACGTGGAACAGTGGGAAACGTACATGATATTTCATCTTCATAAAAAATTGGATCAAACTACTAAAAATATGTGGAAACAAAAAACAGAGTCAGATGAATTTCCTTCAATGGAAAAGTTTTTAAATTTTCTTTCTAACAGGTGTAAATATTTAGAGCCAGAAAAGACAGGGATAAATAAGCAAGAGTTTAACAAAACTTCATATGCTTCAGGTATAAATAAACAAGGGTCTTTCAGCCATAATAATATTAGGGGTAATGTAGGTAAGTTTCAGTCTCAGCCAGGTAAGACTCTTCTGGCTACTCAAAACCAGAAGTCGGCAGGAAAATGTGGCATTTGTAATGAATCTCACAATATATTTTTATGTAAAAAGTTTTTAGGCATGACATTAGGAGAAAGACGTAATCAAGCAAGCGAGGCTAGTTTATGTTGGAATTGTCTTAAACGGGGACACAGAGTACAAGATTGTTCATCAGGGGGATGCAAGCATTGTGGAAGGAGACATCATTCTCTTCTACACGAAGACCAGCATGCATTTGAAAATATCAATGGTCGGCAAAAATCATATTCGAATGTTGTTGTGCAAGGAGAGGGCTTAACCACAGATGGTAACAGCAATCCAGGGACTAGGTCGAATCAAGGGTGTAATTCACAGACAAATCTTCATGAGGGTAATGGCACGCAAATGCAGGCTATTCCAGGTGGGTCTATCCAATCAAATGAGGTACAGTTAAAAAATAAACAGAGTCAAGGCAATCAGGTACATACTTATTGTGTAAATTCGGGAATTCAGGAAGTTCAGTTATTAGGGACGCAAGGGATTAATCAATCTAACATATTTTTATCAACTGCCATTCTGACAGTCGAAGACTGTTATGGAACTTCTCATTCTTGTCGTTGTTTATTGGATTCAGGCTCTCAATCGTCTTTCATTACGAAACAATTTTGGGAAAAGTTAGGAATTCCATCTAAACGCACAAATTTAACAATTGTGGGTATGGGACAAACATCAATGAACATAGATCAATATATTACAACAAAATTAAAATCAAGATGTAGTGAATTTGAGTTCACGACACAATTATTAGTCATCGATGAAATTTCTGAGAATATACCGTCTTTTCAGGTAAATCGTAGCAGCCTACAAATCCCCAGCGATAAGGTTTTGGCAGATGTTGATTTCGCAATACCTAGAAAGATTGATATTTTGTTAGGTGCAGGTTGGTTTTGGGAGGTTTTACTTGACGAGCACTATAAGTTAGGTCCAGGTAAACCTTGGTTACAAAATACAAGGCTGGGTTGGATTATAGCAGGGCCAATTTCAAATAATGTCGGAGATAAGGTTAACAAGTCTAGTTGTCATTTGGTAGCGAATATGAAGGTGCAAGAACAGCTTGAAAAATTTTGGATGATTGAGGAAATTGCTGAGGAAAGAAAGTTTTCTGAAGAAGAAGAAGAAAGATGCGAAATTATTTTCAAGGAAACTACACGAAGAAATGAGGAAGGGAGGTTCATAGTCACATTACCACTTAAAAGAGAGGAGTCAATGTTAGGAGGATCCTTTGGAATAGCGATTAAAAGATTTAAAAATGTCGAAAGGAGATTTGCTAGGGATGAACGGTTTAAAAGATCTTATTGTGAATTCATGGAAGAATACGAGGCATTGGGTCATATGACAAAGGTAAAAGAGATTAGGTGGCCGGAAGGAAAAAAAGTGAATACATTATGGGATTTAAACGGAATTTGTTTACTACCGCATCATGGGGTCGTTAGGGAGGCATCTTTGACTACAAAACTTCGAGTAGTTTTTGATGCTAGTGCTACTACGGATAGTGGAATGTCACTAAATAACATTTTGATGGTTGGGCCAAAACTTCAGGATGATTTGTTTGACATATTATTGCGATTTAGAAAACATCAATTTGTAATGGTTGCTGATATCGCCAAGATGTATCGGCAAATTTTAATTAGGGAGGACCAAAGGCATTTACAAAGTATTTTGTGGAGGTCATCAGTTGGGAAGCCGCTTGACATCTACAATTTGAATACTGTTACGTACGGTACTGCTTCGGCATCATTTTTAGCTGTGCGCTGTTTGCAGGAGTTAGGGCATATTAATCAAACAAAATATCCAAAAGCTTCCAGGGCAATTATCAAGGATTTTTATATGGACAATCTTTTAACAGGTGAAGATACGGTTGAAAAGGCTATTGTGTTAAAGGAGCAGATAAGTCAAATACTAAATTCTGGTTGTTTTGTGTTGAGAAAATGGTTGTCCAATGATGGAAAAGTTATATTAGGGGAAGGAGAGCAGTCTGATATGCAGAATATTGAGCATTATATTGCCGATGATGAGGAAAAACACAAGACGTTAGGACTTTTTTGGGAGCCATCTTGGGATACATTTCATTTTTCAGTAAATAACATGGTGAATAATAAACAAATTTCTAAAAGGACTAATCTGTCGACGATTTCGCAATTATTTAATCCTTTAGGGCTGGCGGGTCCAGTTATCACAAAAGCAAAATTACTTCTCCAGGGGTTGTGGAAGCTAAAATTGGAATGGGATTCGATGGTACCAGAAGAATTTAGAGCAACATGGGAAAATTTTAGGGATAGTCTAGAGCAGATAGAGCACGTGTTGATTCCTCGAAAGGTTATATGCAGCGAAACTTCTGAAGTTCAAGTGCATGGATTCTGTGATGCATCTCAAATCGCATACGGAGCTTGCATATATATTCGTTCCACAAACCGAGGAGGGAAACATCAAGTTAGTTTGTTGTGTTCGAAATCGCGTGTAGCACCTTTAAAAGTATTATCTCTACCTCGCTTAGAGTTATGTGGGGCTCTTTTGTTAGCGCGATTAGTTTCTGTTTCATTAAAAGCGTTGGATTTCACTCCCAACAAGGTATTTTACTGGTGCGATTCAACGATTGTACTTTCATGGTTGGCAGCTGAACCAGTGGAGTGGAAGACTTTTGTAGGCAACCGTACTGCAGAGATCCAAAGACTCACTAAACGATATCAATGGAATCACATCAAATCGTGTGATAATCCTGCTGATGTAATTTCTCGGGGATTGGATCCAAATCGTCTCAAGGATTGTCGAATTTGGTGGGAAGGGCCTAATTGGTTAAACCTAGATTCTAAGGATTGGCCAATTGGTGAGGTTTTAATATCTGAGACTGAGAAAATACCAGAACGTAAGGCAATACATCAAACATTATTAGGTTTACAGACTTTAGAATTGTGGAATAAGTATTCAAATTTTTCTAAGTTGCAGAGGGTAGTCGGATATTGCTTGCGGTTTGCAAATAATTGCTGTATGAAGGGTAATAGATCTAAAAAATTGGCCGAGGTAAAGGATATTCTACCTTTAAATATTGAGGAGCTTCAAAGGGCGTCAAAAATACTTGTTAAATTATGTCAGTGGCAGGCATTTTGGGAGGAGATTATTGCGCTACAAGGGAAACGGAACATAGCAAAAAATAGTAAATTGTTATCATTAAACCCGTTTCTGGATTTGGAAGGTATACTTCAGGTAGGGGGAAGGTTACAAAATTCCAATTTGCATTTTAACCAGCTTCATCCAATCATATTACCTAACCATCACAAATTTACTAAAATGCTTATTACTCATGAACATCGTAAGAATCTGCATGCAGGACCACAAGCGTTGTTGGCTATAATAACGTTAAATTATTGGCCTTTATCTGGTCTCAATACAATAAAGCAGGTATTGAGAAATTGTATAGTTTGTTTTAGGGTAAGACCTAGAGGGTTTGAGTGTATAATGGGAAATTTGCCTAAAAGTCGAGTAACGCCAAGCCGTCCTTTTTCAAATTGCGGCATTGATTACGGGGGTCCATTTGAAATTAAACTTAGTAAAATTCGGGATCACAAAGTTATTAAGGTTTACATGTGCGCATTTGTTTGTAGGGGCCAAAAATGGACTACAAGAGCTAAACCGATTTTTACAAAATTCAGACACTCAAACTGCATTTCAGCGACATTTTGCTAGTCAACAGATTAACTGGCACTTTATTCCACCACGATCGGCGCATTTTGGGGGGTTGTGGGAATCTGTGATAAGGTCGGCTAAATATCACCTAAAGAGAGTAGTTGGGGAGCAACGACTAACTTTTGAAGAATTGCTTACAGTAATAACGCAGGTGGAATCATGTCTAAACTCACGTCCGTTAGTTCCATTGACGGAAGACCCGGAAGACTTACATACGTTAACACCGGGTCACTTCTTAATCGGTTCTTCGTTAGCATCGCTACCCCAAGAAGATATGAAGGAGGTCAGGATAGGATATAAGGACCGATACAAATTAGTTCTTCGTATCAACCAAGATTTCTAGCAAAGATGGTCCAGAGAGTATTTAACACGTCTTCAACAGCGAAGTAAGTGGAGGTTGTCTAAGGAGCCCATACGTGTAGGAGAACTGGTCGTCATAAAAGAAGACAATTTACCGCCACTTAAATGGGAAATGGGCCGAATAGTCACGCTACATCCAGGAAATGATGGTCAATGCCGGGTGGTAACCGTGAAAACTTCACATGGCCTGTTGAAACGAGCAGTTACTCGAATCTGTGTTTTGCCGATAGACTCGGAAGAGGATAGTTAGTTTAAAACTATTAATCAAGTTCTTAGTTTACGCATTTGGTTTTGAAAGGCAGAGCTTTCAAGGGGGGCGGCATGTTGGGGTTGAACCCTTTAATAATGTGTTGGGCGCCGCTCGTCCTTAAAAAACCCTAGTTACGAAGAAGTTGACATTATTATTAATTAGATTGTCAGACTCTAAAATTGTACCTTTTCTAACTGTATAACTGTAAATACGTTAATATATACAAGGATAGTTTCCAATGGTGGGTTTCATTTCATTCAAATACAGTTCGCTTTATTCAAATGTTATGCCATTTTATACCATATCCACCAGTGGCGGCATGTGACCAAAATTTTGTGGGTTCACAGTGATAGAATATAGATATCAGTACAGTATGAAAAAAGCTTTCAGTGTTTTAGAAAGTTTATAATGTATAGTTTTTACCTACATCTGTACCGAGATCTATATTCTGTAAACCCCCAAAATTTTGGTCACAAGCCGCCCCTGATATCTACTATTAGTTCAACCTATTGATGTAGTTTATTTATATTATAATTTTCATCATGTTTTAAATCATTTTTTCACCAAATCAAATGGATTTCTTATAAGTGGTAAGACAGGAAAATTTAAATGTTTCAAGATATGTATCTAACTTAAGATTATCGCAGATTTTCTACCTACTTTATAATTTTATACCTGATGATCACCCTACATGGTCGAAAGTGCTTTGAAATGAAAACATATATTTTTTTAAATCAAATAAAATTCAATGGTTACGGACTTAGTGTTTTTTTTTCCTCGTAATCTACTTTGAAATATGGATATTATTTGAGAATACCTAATAATTATCATGAGTTACATAAACTTAAAAAAATATCCAGTTTTACTTATGAAACTATGTTTAGTTATCTTCTATGGCGTCCTCAGTTTCGTGTTGATTAGGGAATATCCCAAAATGTAATAAATCTTCTTTTCTGTAAGCCCATGACATTTTTTCACTTGTAAAAAAAATACCAACTTCGCCTTTATTATCGAGAGTGATGGCTCCTGAAAGTAAAAGATAAATATAACATCAAATAAATATATATTTAATTTAAATTTAATTTTAATGAAAAATACCTAGCCAGGAACGAAACTGTAATAAATAAAACGATTTTTTAAATTCTAAGCGAAAACGGTAAATTTCTGTTTACTCTATAAATTTGTAACACCCTATAGATTATAAATAGTAAATCGTACAAATGTCAGTATTTTAACAGATTAGAATTAGACGAGCAAAATTCAGCCTGCTTAATTGAAGATTAATTTTATGATTAGCATAAAAAATATTTGTTAGTAAGTACATCTTTAAAATAATTTACAAGATCATCGATTAAAATAATCAAATTGCAAATTAATGACTCATACACTGTTTTAAGTTTTATTTAATACTACAAACAAAAAAATCAAATTTAAAAAAAAAATAATAGCTGGTGAAGATTGAACTCACGACCAACAGGTTCAAACACAAACGCACTAAGCTCTACACCAACATGTTAAATATGAGTGTTAAAAATAGGGTAATGTATTTTTAATATTTTAATTATCATTTAAATATTAAGGAAAATGAGTTTGAGTATTAAATGTTCAATTAAAATATTCAGATTAGTCTACATTTTCTTCTAAAATACCGATTAGCTTTATAGTAACAACCTTTCCAATGAAATTTTCTAATGAGAAAATAGGCGTGTGCAAAAAGTAACTTTCCGCCTATATGCGGTAATAATGTCAAACTATGACAATTCATGGAAAACGTCTACGTTCCAGTTAGATTTGAATGTGCAGAAGCCTACTTTGGATAGTGATTGTAGAAAAAATTACTTTTACTCTTGTAATAAAGTCAATTTTCATTAATATTTTACTAATTTCGATTTTTACTTAATTTTAACTTCGTGGATATACCCTTTATATCAGCTTGTTGCAATTCAGACCATATCGTCCAAATACTCTGCGTGCGCGAGTTGTAATGGTGAAGTTTCTGTTATTGAAAGGGCTATCGACGATTGAATGAGGTCCGAGATTCAATTAAAAACTTTAGTTCCTAATACACCGATTTATCGAACAGCCGAAAATAGAAAAATTATTTAGACACCGAAATCCGCGAGAGATACAATTTAAAACCGATATACATTTCTAGCCGCGATCTTGACGATAGGTAAATTGTTGTTATTCTTTTTATAGATTTTTTTCCGCTCGAGACTTTAAGCCATGCTATTGAAAACCGTTTTATTTAGATTTATTTTTAATTAATATTATTCCGTGTTGAGTTATAAATTGAAATTTGTTTTGATTAAGAAATATTTTAATTTATTCTTGTTAGAAAGCACCGTTTTTTTTTGGAATTTCATTTTAGTTTATTTAAGGCTTTAACTGTTAAATAATTTATTTTTCATTCGATCGTAACTATAGTCGTATAGTTAATTTTTCCTGCTACCGTAAATTTCCATGGTAATATCGTGAATTTCATTTTAGTTCATTTATAAAGCTTTAACCAATAAATAATTAGTCGGAACTGTTTGGGAATTGTCTATTATTTTGATTTGTTATCTTAATATATTTGCGACGAGACATTTTCTTTTATTTTATACTTCGAACCACAAATTTTAGGAGAATCATTCCCCTATCTGAAACGGCTCGTGATTACGATCACTTCATTATGAGATAATGTGCTATCCTGGTTATTAGTTTATTTTACGTCTGAAACACTTATTTGCGTAAGTATCCGTTATTTTAAGTAAACTTAAATAGTAGCATTCCCCTGTCTGAAGCGGCTCATGATTACGATCACTTCATTCAGAGATAATGTGCTATCCCGGTTGTTAGTTGGTTTTACTTTCCAATCACTTGTTTGAGTAAACTTCTTATAGATTCCCGGTTTTAGCCCTGAAAGTAGTACTGTCCCGAACCTGTCTCCTGGCATTCTCTGCAACCGTATATGCAATTTTTCTTTGCCGAAAAATTCAATTACATTTGATTGTAAATACCGATTAGACAATTCAACAGTTAATTTTTCCCACGACCGTAAATATTATTTTCTGTAGAAAATTATTAAATTGCATTTTTAGTTTCTTTAACGAATAAACTGTTAGATAGTTAATTTTTCCTGCGTCCGTAAAAATAGTCTGATAGTAAATTTTTCCTACGACCGAATTAATATTTCTACTGAACGAAATATTAAGTTACATTTTTATCTCAACAACGGAATATACAGTTCAATAATAATCTTTTGCTGCGACCGTGATTACTACAATTATTGATTTCATTTTTTTACGTCTGATTGAGGTTATTCGGATGTCATTTCCGGCCGTTTTGTTTGTTTATTTTTGTTCAGGGTTTGTATTACTGTGAGGGTGGGCGTTGAAATACCTTAATTTATTTCTTTTTTATGTTGTAAATAGTTTGAAACAATATATGTGTCAACGTTAACGTGCTGTATTACTGGTTACTAATTCCATACTTTATTTCCCCCTTGTATTTCAGCTAGTGATAAATTCTGTACTAGCCCAAGCAACGATTAAAGCCCGTTACTTGTGGCCCACCATTACCTGTGTCTACGTGACCTTTGACCCCTAGAATTATTCATCTTCATCTATAGCTACCCGAGTACTTTCGACGCCGCTTCGAGAGTTTGTGGAGTAAATCTGGCGCTCTAGAGCCACCCGTAAGCAGCGCCATTAGTAAGGGACAATTTTCTCAGAGGCGAGAAAACCCCTTACACTTTGAAGAGACCCTCCTGAAAATTATTTTCTGACGATATTTTCGAATTCGTTATCGATAAGTATTCGAACTTTATATTTTGGAGTTCTCTTAAAATTTATATTTTGAGTGTGGCATCTAGTTCAGAACCTTTATCCTTCTAACTCATGGTATAAAAAATAGAAGGTAGGATATGAACTGTGTCAAAAATAGGACGACCACGCGCATGACGTCATGCGTAGAGTTTGTATAGGCGGGAATTTAAAAATACTATCGAAGTATGAGGAAACTAAATGCTATTTATAGAAATTTAATAAATATTAAAGGATAATATTTTAAAAATGACATCAAATATCTAAGGATATTATTGTAAGTAAAGAGCTATAAAGGAAAATAAACTCAAATACATATATGAAAAAAATATTTATTTGAAGCATCAGTTTTTTTTCTTTTTCTTATTAATGATTTATTTTTGTTACATAAATTTTAATGCAGATTTTAATTTAGAAGAAAATTCGACGTCTAAAGAATAGTTTCTATGACCAGGATAATGAGAAGGGTATCTTCGCAACTCAGAATTTCTCAACTGCTAGGTTAAAATTTCGTATTTTGGGACTATTTACCTGATGAGGATTCGCAACTGATGACTCATTTATCTGCAATATATTACTCAATTGAATATACTTAACGACTTATTTTATGAATAAGATGGGATTTATGTATAGGTACGATTACAAAAACAGGTTTTTAAAAAATATTTTTTATACATATAATATAATGCAAAGCATAAAAATAAATGTACTGCATTTTTCCTGGACCTAGTCACTAATAGTTTTCTAATTCCTTCATCAAGTACAATATGCCGAAATTTTATTTTTTTGCGACATAAATAATTTCACCTTTGCTAAATATTGCGAAATTTTCAGCTTTCAAAGGGTAGAATCCTCAGTTAAGAAGTCCTGAGTTGCGAATGAACTAACGTGAAGGTTTGCTTTGAGGTCCATGTTATAATTGAAAGGTTAAAAATTTTTGGATCACCTTTGACAAGTTTATGTTTTATGCACGGCCACAGGCCACTGCAAGGGCGTCTTCGTCAAATTTTCGAGGAGTGGGTAGCATTGCTTATAACATTTCCCTTTTTAGTATATTTTTCAATAAAGGCCCCATAGAATGTAAAAATGTTAATTAAGAAAGAGGCGAGGCTCCCTGGGACTTACAACTAGAGCCGCCTTTTGGCCACTTCTGACCAATAACTTACTGTCGAGGAATGTCGACTCCTTTGCTTCGATTGTTACTCCTACATCCGTAAATTGTGTACCTCATTTTTTAATGTTTATCACTAATACCACTCACAAAGAACACTGTCTACAATGTAATATAAAACAGATATTCGCTTAAAATGTTATAAATCCCTATTAATAACTTACAAATCACTTCAACGTGCATCTGTGATATGATATTTACTTGGCGCCAACTCTACTAACTCTACGCATGACGTCAGCGCCGACATGACACTATGCGCGATACCCCCCCTGCTTCTAACTAGGGGAGATTGGTGTAAAGAAGTACTAAAACACAAAATCCGGGAAACAAAAGTCTATTTATCTGTGGTGTCATTTTAGTTATTCGGTTCATGTGAACTATCATAATATTGAAAACATCGCCCCAATATTTTCGAAAAATCAAAATTTTACAAACAGAAAGATTTCAAACATGCGTTTTTTGTGTTGTTACGGGCAGTCATTATCTGCCCAAAGAGTGAATCGACGATAATATCAGAGTCGTATACAGCCCGGAATTAGAATGTTTTCTATTCTTAATAGACGATTAGTCGAAAATAGGGATTTTAGAAATATTTGAGATCAAGTAAGTCCACAAAATGCTTATAATATGGTAACTGTTCCTAACGAGTTTGAAGATGATCCTTATATTAGTAATAGAACCGTTTCGAGACTCATATTCCAGTTAAAAATAAATGTAAATTATGGAATTAATAGAGTAAAAAACTTAATACCACCAAAAATTATAATGTTAGGATTAAGTAAAATAAAAATGTAATCTTAAAGTAAATAATGTATTTTAAATTTATCAAATAGATCTATCATTTCTATAAAGATTTAACCTTTGTTATGAAGTACTTGTTCTTAGGATTAGACATAATGGTTCAATTGACGTCCTATATTGGTCAGTATCTCAAGTACTATTCGTATTCTCTAAAGCGATTTCAAACCATATATTTTTTTTACCTGCAGTGTTATTAAGACGAGCTGTCATTTTCTTCAATACGTCTTCGGTAGCATCTTGAGCGGATTGCCCATGCATCATCTCTCTTATTATGGAATTAGCGAGGCAAAATTTAGCTATCGTCTCTCCATGACCTAAAAACATTACTCATTTTTATGTTATAATGCAAACAGTTTTACATTATTAAATAAAACGTTACAAAAAATGTTTTTAAATTAGGTAAACCACGACCGATAAAGATAGAAATACGATATATATCTGTGATAAATCAAAATCAAAACTAAATCAAAAAGGAAGAATTGTACAATCCGACATACGTGTTTTTTTCTGAGGCATACTTTAGAAAAAAATTTTGTGGATAACTCCATATGGGGCAACAAGGTATTTTCTTTAAAATGAATAATATTATAATTATAAAATTGTAGGGTAATGAATGGGACTTCATTTTTTAGAGAACATGTCAAATTTCGAAGATAGGCTTATTTTTTTTCTTTTTGAGAACACTAAAAAGAATACCACACAATACTTATGTAATGGTACGTTTACATCTGACATTTATTGCATGAGATTTATGTCTGACAGTTGTTTAGTCCAGTTTAAACCAATGACATATATAGTATACTAGATTGCTCATCCATATACAAACAAGGCGACGAAAAGCGGGTTATATTGCAGTTGTTTATATTTCCTTGACGAGTGCTCATCAGGCAGAATCGGTCTATATTAACATGTAAACCTTCTTACAACATTCTTTTTTATTTCTTTCTGATTTAAATTTATAATGAACGTTTTACACGTATGTTCATAAATTTTGATTATCTGTTCAGAAACTTCATTAACAGATACACTGGCTGTTTGATGATTGTCTTTGTCTAGTCCTGAAATTTAAAAATATGTAGTTGCTTAATGTTATGACTAATGAAATAGTTTGATATAAACACATGATTAATAAACTCGCACTTCTTATAGCTTGCAGCTTACTTATGTTTTGCTAATGCAGAATTAGGAGCTGCAAACTAGAGTTCTTTAAGGATATAATCCTTTTTATCAGACATATTTTATCTGTCGGTGTAAATAGAGTGTGATTTAAGGTATGCTAGCTCTTTATATAGCTATCGTAGTCCTTCTATTATACAGCAATACTCAAGAAAAATTTAAGCTGAATGTGTACATCAAAATTATATAGGAAAATTTTGGGTTTTACTAAAGTTTGCAAAAAATAGAAAACTCTTTTATTATGCACAAAATCTATTTTTTTTATATTCTATTTAAGTATGTAAGTGTTGTATTTTGTTTGATTTAAGTCGTCAAATCTTAAAAACATGTCAGCTCATTCAATATTAAGAAATTTAAAATAGGAAGGAATCAGAAAAAAACATTAATAATGTAATACAGGCCCTAAAATTTCATAATTCTGCTTCCATTCGTTTCAAAGAAAATATATTTGCCAAACTTTTCGCTACTCCGTATATTGTTTTATATTTGTGTTTTTTATCTGGCTTGTACATTTTTGGTAAGCTTGATGGTGGTGGTATTGTTACTATTTAAATTTCATAATAAAGATTACTCAATTTAAATATATCATTCCAAATTCCATCGTGTGCACAAGATAACACTCGCATTCCAAAGCTTGCTTAGTAATCAAAACACCTGCGTTTAAAGTCCACACATTCAAAAAACATATATCTTCTATCCCCTGAGCACAGAAGAAAGAACAATACAGAAAAGAAAGTAATGGTCGGAACTTTGAAGTTGAAGGGATAGAAATATTTGACCATGAGTTCCACCACAGAGATACTCTGAGAAAACGTAACTATTCACAGTACACGCGAACGTAGCTATTCATTGAACCTACACTGCGAAAACTACATTTCTCTTTTACAGAATTATGTGTCATATTTTATGAAAATTTGCATGAATGAATTTTAAACTATTCTTGATTTAAGTAAAATATTTTTTAATTTGTAGCACTTCGGACAGAGATTTCAAAAATGAAAATTTTAAAGTTTTAAACAATAGTTTATTTTACCCTGTCATAATAAACTATTAATATTGTGCCACAAATCTTACTAGTCATTTATGATCCATAAGTATAAATCAATTTGGATAATTGTTAAAAAATCATTAGCTAAAGCGTATTTTAGGGATTTTATAAATAAAAAAAAAAAGAAAAATAAAAAACGTATATTTATGCAATTGATAAGTTTACAATCTATGTATGTATTTTATTAAAATAGAATTTTTGAATGGAATTATTTTAAGATTCTTTTTTATTACATATGCAATTAGGATAAACGTTTCCTTAACGTTGCTATCTTCAGTCGCAGTCTCTGCTTTCTTGGAGTGTTTGATGATAATACACTACTCGTTTGAATTTGTGCTGTTGTACAAGGTAGAGGAACAGGTGATTGACTATGAACTTGTTCAATAGATTCTACTTCTGCTGAAGTTGAGGGTAGGCACAAGTTGTCTTTGCCTTTTTCGCCATGAACAACAAATTCTTCTAAAAAAAAAAAAATAAAAAACAAATTTTTATCAGATCAACTAGTTTTAAGAAGGTGCATCATTTGTCAGAGTTAAAAGTTAAAGTAACACTTTTAGCAAGATTAAATTTAAAATAATTTCATAAAATGTGAATATATTTCTGTGCCTAGGAGGTAAACTGCACTATGTCATTCCAGTCAACTGTTTAGTACAGCAGATTGAATGTTGTTAAGTTATTAAATTTCAACTAGATATGCATTTAGACACCCCATTTACTGTCACAATATTTGTATTTTTTACTAACTACTGATAAAACTACTTTATTTTAATTTGCATAAGTTGTATGTGCAGTTTACCTCCAAAGCAGTTCTATAAAATGGAATATGGGTTGATATTCTAAGGTTATTAGTATTTATCATTTTATTTTTTAAACTACTAAATGTAATGTAAAAAAATAACAAGCGAGACAAGTAGCAAACTTTTTGTAACATTTAACTATACATTTTATTTATTTACCTTGCAAAACTGTGACTCTTTTCATAGGTTCTGAGTGAGGAAATACTGATGGGAATGCATTTGCAAATAATCGTTTTCTTGCTCCTGACTGATAAACAAATTTATCCTGGAAGTGCAGTTCACAAATTTTTTAATGTTTACTTAAGTATTCAACACTTTTTCTCAATAAGTCCTCACTATTTGCTGCATTAAGCCACAATTCAAGTCTGAAAAAAACATACAATCATTGTACTACAATGTTATGGCAAGGTCAATTCCTATTTCACACTCAATGTTTCATACATACCTCACTGGATCTTTCACAATTCTTCTTTGTCACCTGTTCTTGAGGTACATCCACGATAAATACAAGTATACCCTCCTCCTCTTTGACGCGGCATTGTTTATAAACCTAATTTTAATACGTACAATAAAAATGACTACTCCACAATTAAAAACAGTAACAAAAACTAAAAATAAACCACTAACAAAACGTAAAAGTTATTAGAATATTCGCTAAAACCAACCAAAAATCAAAAACGACAAATAAAGACCACAGGCAAAAAAATATTGACAGCGACAGCAGTGACAGCTTCGTTCATCTGCTACAAAAGTGTACACTTATGCACTTCGAACAAGTAACATCTACGATTCACTTTTGACAATGCTCCACCATAAAGAAGGTGTGGGGCTTCGATTGCTAGGTTCCTGTTTTAGTCCTATGTTTCTTTTCTGTATCGTTCTTTATCCTGTGCCCTGAGTAACAACTTTTCTGTCGCTTCAACACAATAGAATCAAAATATATTTTATGCAAACAATCACGTACGCAAAGACCCTGAGCTGAGAATATTCCACCATCTATCTCATAAGTAGCAATAAGCTTTCTGTATTATTCATGCAACTAAAAATACATCGTGACAAAAAGTCAATACCAGTGTTTGCACGATGTACCTAAGCATAAGAGTGCATTATAGGTTGAGGGTACCTGCACGTAATATCTCACCAAACATTACACATTGTCCCTTTATTCAAGGCGCTTTCTGATCTCCAAAGCATCCTCTTCGTTCAGTTCGTTCTCTCAAGTCACTTTCGAACCTCCGACGAAGTCACATCGTTCTTTTGCGAATACCTATAAAATGTAATAACAGGGCACCTGTATCTAGCCTACCTAGATGTACAAAGCAACCACTTTTTCAATGCAAGTTCTCGTTAATAAGTGAATTAAATAGAAATACTCTTCATCAATGTTTTATTTTCCTAAACAAGGTGTATTTTAAGGTAATCAATATAGTTCACCTAGACCTGCCTTAGCCGATGATATTCATCATAAACAGTTGCCCAAACTAATTACCAATCACATGGACCTAAGTATTTTTTATATAGTCAGAAAAGTACTACGCCTTACCTGTTGTAGAAATTGCTGCAACTTCATCATCAGCATACGTTCCACTACCAATCATACATGTATCACTGCTTCTTCCTACCATTTTACCATTGATACCACCAGTGGAGGTAGCGGCAGCTAAATTTCCATTTACGTCGAGTGCTACTGCACCAACTGTACCAACATCCCCTGGATTCTAAAACGAAATGGGAGTGTTTTAATGTACTATCAGAAACTATTTTTCAAATTTTAAAGTTATCAATTTTATCAATCTGAAGTTTGAACAAAAATGAGTAATATAATAAACATACTTTGTGACCAATCTCAGTCAGACTTCCACCTTTTCGTTTAAAATTTTCCAAAGCTTGTTGTGCTGCTTTAGTAACTAAACTTCCCGGCTCAACAGTCGATATTCCATTTTCACTTGCAAATTTATTTGCACCTGCACCAGCAAGAAGTACGTGGGGAGTCTTCTCCATTACTAAACGAGCCAAACTAAAAATAATATTTCCAAATATTATCCATATTGATTAAAATTGGCTTGAAAATATTATATTGTAAAATGCTTCTTGTTTTTTTACAATTTTTTACAATTTTTGTTTACATTTTTTACTTCTATACAAATCTTCAAGCTTAATTTGATAACTATGTCTGGGAAATTGCAACGAAGGATTGAAGGAGTATTAAATTCATAAAATATTATCTTAATTTTTTAATATATTGGCAGATTAATTATTCATTTTCAATAATTAAGTGTATTATCTTCTATTTTGTAGAATTGTTCAATACACATTTTTTTATTTTTAATCAAAATAATGTTCACAAGAAAGTTTCGCTATTCGCAAACTTGTCAATTAGTCTTCTTGACGATGAGCGAGCGGTGGCCCAAGCGGTGCAGTTCACATACACTATTTACTATTTAATAATCAAAATAAGTTAAAATTAATGAGTTTAGCCATAAAATCTATTTTACGTATATTTTAGAATGTCTAAAATAATTACTGTGAAATATAGATGAGATACATTTTTTTTTGGTAGTTCTGCAACTCAATGCACTTATGCACCAGCCGCGTTATTCTTTCCAACGTTTCTTAAAGTGAAATATGCAGCTTCTACTTAAAAATCAATCATTTTCATCAAATTTTGCTATAGACTTTTATTTTTTCTGATAGTTATATACGAGTACGGTATTATATTTTTCTACAGTTTTTGATTCTTTTATTATAATAAATAACCGCTTCAATAATTTTATATGCATAGATTTTAATTTGATTTTATAATTAATAAAAAATTTGTAATTTTTTGTAGTCTTTAAATTTTCTTTTATTGCATGTACATTCAATATAGATAAGACCGATTTGACAACACGACACTAATAAAATTATTTATTTTTGTTCTCAATATTCTCCCCTCTCTCTAAAACACCACTGGCCACAGTCAGCCTTACATGAATTAATAATTTCAGTATATGAAGACTAGAGATAAGGAGACGAATCGGCATACTCAAAATACGGTCCCAAAAAACGCATGCTAATTGAACTTCTATAATTAACCGCATGGGCGCTGGTACTGCATACGTTGTTCAAAATACATGGCTTCTTATGGGAATTATACATAATTTTGTCAAAATAGTAAAAATAAACTTGTTTACAGATAAATAAAGCACAGAACATACTGTTGTATTTATTTCTAAATAAGTCTTGCATGTTTAAATTGATAAATTATTTAATTTTATCTATATAAAATACAAATTAGGTATGTATGACCAAATTCGAAAAGGTTTCTTAATTGCTGAAATTTGATAAGTACAATTTTGTGGCATTTTTTTTTTAATTGAACCAATATATAGTTTTAAGAGTAAAATAAAACACAGTTAACAGATTTTTTATTGTTGTAATACAAGTATAAAGGGAGATTTGGAAATGTACATGGTATTACCTCATCCTTTAATTTCAGCTTTCCCCTTTTTATTTTGCTAACAGTACCATCAGTAAAAATAGTCTCATATTTGATTATATCTTCTAAAAAGTATAGAACAGCATCATCTCTAGAAAGTGCTTTATCGGCACTAGGAGCGATATAGGATGCTGCCACTGTTCTAAACGTTTAGTATCTTATAAAAAACATTTACAATGACACAATTGGGGTAAATAAAAAATAACAGTAGCAACTCTTTATCTAACATTAAAACTCTATAAAAAATAAATTTTCTTTTCTAGTAAGTTAAATTTAATGCATAATTATTGTTGTTTGTAAGTCAGCATCTATAACTGTAAAATTTTATATTATAGAAACTTATAATAAAATAAACTATACTTCGTAAGATACATATTGTGACTAGTTTACAATAAATATTATATTTAGACATGAATACATTATTTTACTTACATTAAAAGCTTTAAAAAGACATTGAATTGATTTCTTCTTGTGTTTTCTTTAGTTTTACATTTGATTTTTATCCTGTTTTACAATCTGAAATGACGTAAATCTTGCTTTCATGTTTTTTGTCACTCATGTTACTTGAACTCAGGTATTTTTTTTTTCACATTATTTTGATTCTTTTCATCAATTTTTTAAAAATTCACTTTATTTTATATTGACTTACATAGAAAATTGACTGCGCTGTCATTAGACATGCCAACTACAGTCAATTTCGCGAACTTTATAAAAAGAAGGACGGAAATTTGACCATTGCCGATTCGCCTCCTGTCTAGTCTTTATATTTCAGTAAGAAATCCCATCACAACCAAAAAAGCAATAGACAAAGAACTAACAAATAAAATACGAATTCTGAATAATATTTTTAAACGATGAAATTGAACCGGTCAAAAAGTTCAAATATAAAATAATGGTTGGTAATTTAACACAGCTTATATCAGAGACAACCCAGCGAGACGTGTAACTCAATGAATTTTTTTTTGTTCGGTAAAAGTTGTTTGGGCGATTGTGACCACAATCAGTCTATGATGGCGCCACTAGTAAATTTTCTTCTTTTCTTACTGCTGTGCGTATCCAGTCATAAATAGCGGGAACATTTAAAAATGCCTTAGGGCGGGAAATTCAAACATGGATTAAGAAATAGATTTTCTATACAAATTGAGAGGAGAAACAAAAACTATTGTTTCACTGTATATTAAAAAATGTAAAAGCTTCCAATAACATAAAATTTTTATTATATAAATAATCATTTTAATGAAGAAAGTTTTAATCATAGTTTAATATAAGTAGTGAACATAGTTTTTATTAATCTTGTAAATTTAGCTGAAAAAAAAATTGAAAATTCTATTGATTATTAAATATTTAAACTTGGAAAAATAATACATCAAACTCTATAAATTATAGTTTTGTAATAATTGCAAATTACAATTGCTACGTTTAGAAAGTACCTCGTATCATTTTGTAACAAATTACAAAGAAAGTCACAGTTGTTATATGGATGATTCTCGGATAACTGTGATTTTTTATTTATCGTTTAGCATAAGTTTTCCTCATCAAAAAGTTATTAATATTATACATTTAGAGGTTTTTTTCAACCGACATTATGAATTAGATCATAAACCTTGGCAAATTTTTTTAAGTTGCATATACTCGAAATATCAGTACCGTGGCTTGTCCGATTCTCATTTTTGAAATTAAATATATACATTTTTTTCTAAATTCATTTTTTAACACGTTGACGACCACGCGTCACATATATGTGACAAGCAGTTTTTTCCAGAAACTGATGTCACAAATGTGTGACAATGACCCTACAATGATTAAATGCAAATAACTTTCGGGCGGTTCAGCGGCGACAGATGTGTTTTGACGTCAGTTTCGAGCGTGTCTGGCACACAAAAATACAAAAAAATAGATAAACACATATAACCTATAAAATATATAATATTTCTGTCAAAATGTTATGCCACCCAAAAAAACGAGTTGGTTTCTAGCATTGTCAAATTTCATAATAGCGATCGTGAACGTGTTAATATAAAATATACATCTTATAACTACAATCTAATGCATATTGCATTGAATTTTATTCTAATTTTATACCAATCTTTCGATTGGTAAAAAAAAATAATCATTTATATGTCAGTACCGTGGAAATAATGTCAGTACCGTGGCATTAAAATTTTGTCACAGTTTTCGTTGTGTTGTAGCTGTAGTAGAATCACTTTACAGGCCTATTTCTGTGCATAAATAGAAAACAAAAACGCGTAAAATATACGTTTTAAAACATTTTTAATTTTAGAAAAATTTAGGTAGTAAAAATCGCAGTTACACGAGAATTACCCATATATTCATAATATTTTTAAAAAATAATGTAACAAATATTTCATAAAGTATAGAGTATTATAACTGTTTATTTTAATAGAAACCATGGAAACGAAACAAAAACACACGTATACTCACACAAATTTAAAAGGCCGAGTCGAGTAAGTTCTCATCCTGTAAACTGGATCGAAACCTGCTAGACCCATTCCGTCCACCCCCTGCTAAATCCTCTGCAAGGTCCTCCAGATCAATAGATTTGTATGCCATGCCTTCTAAAAGGGTATGAAGTATAACATACTATCATCATTTAAACAGGACGTTGCTGAAGGCTTTCCCTTGTTATGTCGTCTGTTTGTGTATCTTGTGCGTGTGCATTCCTGTTGTGTCCCCAGTCATGTAAAAGTTTTCCTAGTCTCCTAATTTGGTGACTAGGTGGACCTTCTCCTACTAGTCGTCTAATCTATTCGATCCCTTCTGCAGCTGGGGGTACTTTTCAAACGTAGCAAATAATAATATTAATAATATTTAATAATAAACACTATTTAAAGATGAATACATTTTTGTATTTTTTTGTCGTTGTCACTTACCGGTCTCTTACACCACGAGGGTATACCTATTTACCCCATGGTATAAAAAATAGAAGGTAGGATATCAACTGTGTCAAAAATAGGACGACCACGCGCATGACGTCATGCGTAGAGTTTGTATAGGCGGGAATTTAAAAATACTATCGAAGTATGAGGAAACTAAATGCTATTTATAAAAATTTAATAAATATTAAAGGATAATATTTTAAAAATGACATCAAATATCTAAGGATATTATTGTAAGGAAAGAGCTATAAAGGAAAATAAACTCAAATACATATATGAAAAAAATATTTATTTGAAGTATCAGTTTTTTTCCTTTTTCTTATTAATGATTTATTTTTGTTACATAAATTTTAATGCAGATTTTAATTTAGAAGAAAATTCGACGTCTAAAGAATAGTTTCTATGACCAGGATAATGAGAAGGGTATCTTCGCAACTCAGAATTTCTCAACTGCTAGGTTAAAATTTCGCATTTTGGGACTATTTACCTGATTAGGATTCGCAACTGATGACTCATTTATCTGCAATATATTACTCAATTGAATATACTTAACAACTTATTTTATGAATAAGATGGGATTTATGTATAGGTACTAAAAAGGGTAGAATCCCCAGTTAAGAAGTCCTGAGTTGCGAATGAACTAACGTGAAGGTTTGCTTTGAGGTCCATGTTATAATTGAAAGGTTAAAAGTTTTTGGATCACCTTTGACAAATTTCTGTTTTAAAGTTATCTGCACGGCCACAGGCCACTGCAAGGGCGTCTTCGTCAAATTTTCGAGGAGTGGGTAGCATTGCTTATAAGATTTCCCTTTTTAGTATATTTTTCAATAAAGGCCCCATGGAGTGTAAAAATGTTGATTAAGAAAGAGGCGAGGCTCCCTGGAATTTACAACTAGAGCCGCCTTTTGGCCATTTCTGACCCAATAACTTACTGTCGAGGAATGTCGACTCCTTTACTTCGATTGTTACTCCTACATCCGTAAATTGTGTACCTCATTTTTTAATGTTTTTCACTAATACCACTCACAAAGAACACTGTCTACAATGTAATATAATACAGATATTCGCTTAAAATGTTATAAATCACTATTAATAACTTACAAATCACTTCAACGTGCATCTGTGATATGATATTTACTTGGCGCCAACTCTACTAACTCTACGCATGACGTCAGCGCCGACATAACACTATGCGCGATATCCCCCCCCTGTATTTACCCTACTCTCTTAATTATATAGATTACCTTACGATGTTTGAATGAATATAACATTTTACCTATGAAAAATTTAATTTAGAATTTAACTCGTTTTCAATTTCATTCGAAACAATTGGTATATTACAATTTATTATCAAGGAAATCTTCTAATAAAGTTATAGCAGATCGTATTCAAACTACTGGTTGTTCTGCGGGATAAATTAACTTTTCTTGAGATTGATCTCTCTCCAAAATCCAAAACCGACCTGATGTCCCCAAATTTATTTTCCAATGCATCCTAATTTAAAATTCTGTATTTTAGTGATTTAATTTTTTTTCCTTCGTTTAAATGACTTTACAATCTTCTAATAGCCACTAGAAGTACATGTAAGAAATTACCAATCTCTAATCATTACAAAAGTCCTTTGTCAATTCTACATGTACAGAGATTTTTTTACATCTTTTCTAGTAGATGGGAACTTTGTGCTACCATTAAAGCTGTCTAGACATTCATCTATCTACTTAATGAACAAAAGTAGCTGTAACAATGGATCTCTGTTCCAATTCACCTAAAATAATTATAGCCATTTTGTAATATATTATTAAACACACACATTATACAGTATGTAGTTGTTGATTTTTTAGTAAATTGGAAATTACTTACCTCTAGAAAGAAGCGTGCACAAAAACGCAACTTTGGTTCTAGAAACTGCTTCATGGAAAAAATAATATGCGAAAATAAACAACAAAATCGGACTCAAATAAATAAACGGGGCCCAAATTAAATTAATTTTTATCAATTGTACACGTACATAACAACATTCATAACATTGTCAGCTGTCAGTTCTAATCTATACGTCACACGTCGACGTCAAAAAACCAGCAATATCAGCAACCTCTAGGGCTGTTATCAGTTTTATTGGACAGAGATAAATATATGTAATGATCAATGTAAAAGAGAAAGAAAGTCATATATGTAATTTAAATGGACCACCGAACAAATTTTTCTATTAAGTTACACGTCTCTGTTGTCTCTGGCTATATGCCTCTCGTTGAAATATAGGAAAGTTCAGCGAAACTGCTGGTTAGGTATTTTGAGGAGAATTTTGTATTGTGAAATTTAGACGCATAATTTTCAAAGAAACAACAAACTGTTCTCAAAAAATTCTCACCTCTTGTAGGTATAATTTATATAATTTACCTGATGGGGTTTTTGATATCTCTAACTACAGTCACAGCTCCTGCATTTAAGTTAGAACCTATCATTATACTGGCATCCATTTCAACTTCTCCATCTAAATTGAGTACAGATCCGTAACCTAAAAAAGATGTGTTAAACAACGTACTATTTTCAACAGTTACTTGTATTTTGGTAATTATACTTTTCCTTGCAAATATACGTATTTTTAATAATTACCCAACAACATTTTGTGTAGGGGAAGTAAAGGCCCAATAACTGTCACCCTCCAATTACATTGATGGTCATTTGACTTTTTTAATTAAAATGCCGGCATATATAGATCACGACGGCCGACAGTCGGGCCGAAGTCACTGTGCCATCATTACCAATTAATGGGACTTCATTTCCCCTTTATTGTCTAGAAATAAATATATTGGCAATTAATGGCCTATTGATGGGAAATTGCTTGCTTTTACCATATTAATAAAGGCGATGTGTCAGACGCATGATCAGACAGGATATTCAATAGTGCTTTTTTGACCAGTAGTACCATTTGAACTATAAATTCTATACAATATGTTTCAATATAGAATATTGTAGACATTTTATTTAATTCAGCTATATGTATAATATAATACTGAAAACATGTCTTCTTCAAAAAAATTTTAAATAAAATATTCTAAATTAACATGTAAAAGTAAAAAATTATAATGAATACTAAATACAAGCAATGCGAGACTGGCCTCATAGTATATGTCCACTCGTTGAGTATGTAACAAGCGATCATCGGTGTCTCCATCTATGAACGCGGGGACTATTTGAGTTGGGTCTGCGGCAGTTAAAAAGTTTTTGACTTTTACCATGCTTTTATCCAATACAGTTACTTGCCCTTCATAAGGCCATCATCAAGCAACATAATGCTGGGCCACTATCGAAAGGCCAAAAGTAGGCTTTTATCTTTTAATCGTCGCATTCATTTTCCCTTCAATTACAGGAAAAGGCCAGCAATATCCTGGCAATTTAGTTTTTGTTGGGTGTATTTATAAATAAAACCAGTATTAGAGCTAGAATAAACTAATTAATTAATAATAAACTGATCATTTTACAGTTTAATTTTCTTAAAATTTTGGTCACGTGGGTCTTTTGTGTAGTAATGAAAATATAATTAATATATTTATCTCTAAACCAATTTATATTAAAAGAGCAGTAATATTATGATTTATTTAAAAGTAAGTACTGATATAATATGGTAGCTTTCTTTTATAAGTTTGTATATTTTTTAATTTCTTGTGTTCTCTATTCTTGTAAATTTATAATTTTATATTTTCCAATTCTATAAAAGACTTAGGCTATTAAAAAAATAAATAATAAATGTTATTATACTTGTGATATAGACTTTAAGTTTTCTCTCTCTTTTATGTTTTTTAAACAAACATATTTTTCAGATACAATAATTAAAAGCAAATTATTGAAAATTTTTAAATTACTATATTTTGTAAAATAGGAGTTATTAAAACTATAAAAAAAGTTGCCGGGCACTATGTCTAAAAAAAATTAGGTGACTATTCGTCTACAATTAATAAAAAAATTGCAAGTTAATAAAATAACAAATGTATTGTGGTATTTTGAATAAATTTTTAACTTCATTTTCAAAATTTGACTAGGGTGAAATTTGACTGTTTTGTGCTAAAGAACATTGTCAATTTATCTGTATGAATGTACTCACCTGCATTGAAGTTCTCATCATCTTCCATATACCTAACAGCAGCTTCCACTGCATCCAGCGCACTACCACCATTTTTTAAAATTTTGTAACCAATTTGAACCGATTTTTTACATCCAGTCAACTTCCCTGGAACTCTTTCATTAGGTATATTCCCAGCTCCTCCATGGACGAGAAGGATAGGCTCCATTTCACACGTACTGATGCAAATAAACTAGTATTACGAATAAACAAACATCATTGTGTTTCATTTAAAATAATACTGATAAAGCTACCTCTTATCTGGAGCAGTACTATGAACTTTATTCAGTGGCCACAGACGTTTCAGAATGATAAATATCCTTAGATCATATTTCATGTGATAAAATAATAATATAATTTAATATTTTTATATATGTCAAAATTCGACATCTGTCATCATCTAACTAGAATTTCACTAATGATGATGTGGATTTATATTCTTGTAATACTCCCTTTGTATCCACAAAACGTCTATATTTTTCCTTGAATTGGTTAGTAAACTTAACTCACATTATCATTGCTTTTACAACATTAAACGGTGTATTAATTATAAATTATTGTGAAAATCCATACTTTTCCACTTAGTTTATGCAAATATGTTAAAATTTATGAGAAATAGAAGTCTGTCAACGTTTGGAAATAATATTATTAAATTAGTTGTAGTTATACAACTTATATTCAGTTTAATGGATATAACACGACAAATAAATAGAAAATAATTTAAAATTATTGTTATTGTACTACAAAGACGTAGAAGGGCCAGATAACAAAATTTCGACTTAAACATGAAATGTCGACTTTAAACTCGGAATTTTGATTTTAATCTCGAAATTTTGACTTTAAACTCGGAATTTTTACTTCTAACTCAAAATTTCAACTTCCAAAGTCGAAATTAACCTTGTCAGAGGCTACACACGATGAGGATATTTTGTTTACTTCTTCCAATGTATATATAAGGGTTATAGAGCGAATCCAATTTTTAATTATTGGTATTCCAGGATATCAAAAAAAAAAAAAATTGAAGTTTATTAAAATTAGATTTACTTTTAGCTACTGGTAAACTACTGCATATAACCCTAATAAGGATAAGATGGATTTTCCCACCTCCGGAAAAAAAAATAGGGATAAGAGCAAAAAACAACACTATTTGGCGACAATTATTGAATTGGCACTAATTGATAATATTAATGGAAAATATTTCGTAAAAAAGCTTTTCCCTCATTATAACGAAACAAAATATTTAGTCTTTATATAACTGAAAAAATATCTAAAGCGTTTTTCAGGAAGTTCGAAAGAGTCTCTTGTTTCCCTTAGCTTCTTTTTTCACTGAATATTTATATTTTGCAATAATAATTATAACAATATATTGCTTATAATTTGAGTCAACCCTTGAAGTTGTGAAAGCAAGGCTTACGTCGGGGAGGAACGTCCATTTTTATTTTTATTTAAATTAAACTAGTCGATAACGAATTTTGCAATGGGAAACATTAATATACAAACAGATTGCATTCATATTGGGAACTTTTGAAAAACTAGACTATATTAAACTAGAAATTCGCTAAGCTATAACATAATAGTATAAATAACAAATATACTAAACAGGATGTAATAACAATATCGATTTAGATAATCCAAATGGACCCCTTTGATTTAGTGGTAGCAATTTCTAATGTTATTATAGTTAATTTTCTCAAGGGTTCTCAATATAATAATTGGAGTATTTCTTGTAGAACTATTGCACATTAAGATAATATTCAAATAGTGCCAATTGAATTGTCTTGCAAATAGTGCGGGCGGGATTCATAATTTGAAATACTCTGATCTTTTAACTTTAAAGATAAAACATTAACTCGTATTTTAGAATTATATATTCAATTCACTAGAAGTCCCCAAATAAATTATAAAATTACCACTTCTAAATAATGAAAATTTGATTTCAACCACCAACGTAAAAACAAATTTAATGAACAATTTGTGTCTAGGGGCGGATTCGAAACCACTTATTCATGTTATATGCATACTACTTTAACCATTTAACCAACAAGACATAATCACCTACATCCAAGTTGTTGAATGAAAGATTTCGAATCCAACCTCGGTGACAAAACATTTTCAATTTTTACTTTCCTATCTGTGTACAGATAAGAAAAGTATAGGAATCTTGATTTTTTTTTCGATCTCGAGTTTTCGAAGGTTTTATACGTTTTGAGGTCCCTTCAATTTGTTTTAACTATTTTCGCGATGATGTATATGCCGAGAATACCGATCAAGGAGAAGCGACAGTAGCTGTCGGTGCCTTTGATATCGGATGTACCTTTTTTACAGCATGACTTTGATTGATACACAACTTAGCACGCTGAGAAAACATGCTTATTTTCTACACTGAGCGAAATAGTTTGGCAAATTATCTGATATTATTTTTATAGTCCATGCGCAAATGTTGCAATGTGATTTAATTACATTGAAGTAGTTAGGGTTAATAGCAATGGTGCAATTTCGGCACCAAAATATAATTTATTATGTAATAATTAATTATTTGTTATAAAAGTAAAAGACTTTTATTATTTTATAATTTATCTATAAAATTTGTTTAATATTTGGTTTATTTATTGTTAAAAATGTAATAAAAGCCCCATATTTAAATTAAATTACCTTTTCCTTAAGTAAAAATAAGGTAAATAAAATTAAGGGTGCCAAAAAAAAATTAGGTAACAATTAAAAAGACATTAAGTTTGACAGGTTTAACTAAATATTTGCAATGTGCATATATTTTCAAAGCTTTTAGGTTTAAAAAGTACTTACATATTTTTAGAATTTCTAGATTTATATTATATTAAAAGGACTTTCAAGTTTATCACTCATTTCTGTAGAAACAAATGTTTTCTCGCCAAGGTAAACGAGATGTCATTTAAGGTTTATGTATTTAGAGTTAAATACCTGGCCTGGCTATCACCAAGACAATACAAATATGTCCATTGGATGTCCATTGAATATACAATTTTGGATGTCTAGACGTCCAAAAATGAGTTTTCTGGACTTCCGAGATCCAATGGACGTCCAGTGAAGTATACAAATGGTACACTTTTGACCAATCAGAGGACGTCCAATTCTGGAATATATTTGGACGTCGAATACTGGACATTCAAAAATCGTCCAGGATTATATTTCCATTGAGACCACATCCAAATTTTTTTTTTTACAGAACCGCAACTCACCAAAAACTATTTTATATTATTAATAATTTGTTTATTATTTTCGCAAACCGCTATACACCATTTATTTATTTTTTATTAAAAATTGCTTGACCTGAGCTGGAATCGACCTCACGACACATCCATTATCGTTTTACGCTTTTAATCGCTAGACGAGCTCGACCAAGGAACCACTTGAAAACTTTTTACTAGATACAGTTATAATTAAATAAGATTTCAAACTTCCGCTGAATGAAATGCAATAGATTCAATTTGTCAATTTTTAATGACCAGTTATATTAAAAAAAGAAGTATATATAGATGATTATTTTCTGGTAGGCTTAATAAATAATGACCTAAGATGGACGTCAAAATACTACTAAACTTAAAATTAAGTACAAAAAGAGACGTTCTCTGGGTATCGATATTTAGCTGTCAATTTAATTAGCATAAACGGACGTACACTGGATGCCCGGATATGGACGTCCTGACCCTCAAATAGATCTAAAGTGGACTTTCATTGGACTATGTGTGCATAGACCAAAGAGGTTAGAAATGATAGAGGTAACATAGGAAGCATATGTCGCTGCGCGAATTTTGTCAAAACCGAAAAACTGGGTGAAAGGAGTAGGGAGATATTCTGGGCCGGACTTAAATATTTGTATTCTAGTACCCAATTTTAGTAGGTAACTAAAAGATGAAAAATTATGAGACTTTTTTTGACTTTATTTGTTAGCACGATTTATTTATGATAAGGGCAATATCAATATATAGTTAGCTAAAGGCCGATTTCACCGTTGTGTCAAACGAAGTTTAAATTACTAAACGGAGATTAAAATGACATTGTTAATGTAAAAATGTAATTTTAATCTTCATTTAGTAATTTAAACTTCGTTTTTGTTAATATAAAAATGAAATTTTAACTTTCGTTTAGTATTTTAAACTTCGTTTTTGTTAATATAAAAATGTAATTTTAACTTTCGTTTAGTATTTTAAACTTCGTTTTTGTTAATATAAAAATGTAATTTTAACTTTCGTTTAGTATTTTAAACTTCGTTTAACAAAACGGTGAAATCGACCCTAAGTAAAAGTTTATAAAATTATTGTAACAAAATAGCTGTTGAGACAAAGTTATCGAAACAGCCAAAGTACTTTTTGTTCGAATTACACACAAGATTTTTTCTACGATCACACCAAAATAAAATAAATAATTAAATTTTATTAGAAATGGGTTACCTTTTCGTTTGTTATAATATTTTAAGTTTATTTAACATAAGCCTACTTTTCGAAGAGAAAAGACTGTTTCGGTACTTATATGCCGGTCATTATTTATGATTTAATTATTTACGGAAAATAATGTTCAATGATTTAAAATATTAGGAAGTCAATTAATAGCTATTTATGTAACCAGTTCATTTTGCGGGACCTCGCTCCGCTCGTTCCGCAAATATTTACTCGTTACACAAAATAAGGCATTTCGTAACGTGTTTACATACAAGATTGTTTCTAATTTTGACTTGATTATTTATAAAATTGTGTTGAAAAATGATTCACAATCATTCTTTTGTAGGTACTTCCAATCAAATATTTCACAAAATTATTGTATTTGATTACCCTACAACGTTTTTTTTTTTTTTTTCAATAGTTATAATAAAACTAAGGGACATGTGCAGTGTTGCCGATCTGATTTTTAACATTACCCGTGAGAAATTTGAAAAAAAAAGGTTTTTACCCATTATCCTTAAAGGAGTACGTCAAAATTTTACCCCCAACATTTCTGGGCAGTTTTCAATAACGGTGTTCAATTATTTAAAAAAATAAAACGCAATTTACAGCTTTTCTTTTTTCGTTTTCTTTTTTGTTGTTAAACGTAATGTCATATTTTCAAATGTGAAAAGTCATTATTCATTGCCCTTTTTTCAATTTTTGGTTTTTTCAATTTTTCGTTTTTTCGATTTTTCGTTTAATGGATTTTTCGATTTTTCGATTTCAAAATCAAAAAAGAGGCAGATTTATTTTCATTTCGTAACTGGTGACATAATCAACTTTTCGTAATCAGATGCATAATGTTCTACTTTATGCAACTGGTTGAATAAAGTAGATCGTTTTGACACTTGCTGCGATTACAAAATATATTACTTTATATGTCAAAATTAGAGAAAATAACAAAATGTAAATTAAATGGATATTATTATATGTCAAAATTAGAGAAAATAAAATGTAAATAAATGGATATTATTATAGATATTATTAGAGAGCAGTGTTCCTCAAACTTTTTTGGGGTATACCTTTAGCTGGGTTAAAAATAGTTACCTGAGGTAAGTGATCTGTAACTAGGATACAGAAATGTCCATATAAATATTCATTAAATTTATTTAAGCTAAAAATTATTGCAAGGCCCCCTCTTTCAATTTGGGAATATTTTTGTTCGGACTTTGATAAGGTACGCGAAGCAGAAGCTATAGGTTTACTCAATATTTTTTTTAAAAACATGACATATTATGGCTCTTATTCCCACATTTGATGCATCTACGATCATTTGTTGTTAATTTATTTTTGATTAATTCCAAAGATTCCTTCCAAGGATTGTCCCAAATCCATTTCACTCATAAAAAATAAAATAAAAAAAGTCATATCCTCCTTCCTCTTAGAGACTTGAAAAAATTACTTCTCAAAAAAAGTTCCTCAAGCCAGGTCCCTCCATTTTGTGGCGATAGTACTGTTTTTTTTTTTAATTATGATTATTTTCTTCGCGGAGCCCTCACAAAGGCTTTGCGAAGCCCAAGAGCTCCCCGGATCACACTTTGAGTAGCACTGTTATAGAGAAATACTAAATAAATAGTTTTGAAAAAACTATTGAAACCAGTTGTGAAGTTTGAAACTAATAAATTGGCAATGAAATTGATATTTTTGGATTTGATTGTATGTTACTCTTTCCACTTCCTAAAAAAAGATTCCCCATGAAACAAGTAAACAGTTTATAATAATAACCTTGGGTGGCTCAGTGGTAGAGTCTCTGCCTGTGGATCCAAGGGTCCCAGGTTCGAATCCCACCGTTGCGTTGGCCGGGATTTTTTTATTTAATTTAATTATTTAAAATTAATTCTTATGCCTTGGTAGGATTCCCCACTCGACCATTCACTGTTGGGTTCTAATTAAGAGTGCTGTTCCTAAAGTGGCGCTGGGAAACAGTAACAAAACCTACACAGAATACGAGGCTAATGACCTTAGCAGTCGATGCCGATGACACCAAATTAATTATAACATGTACCAATGACCAAGTCCGATTCTGTTTATTTTCAAATCAACAAATATGGACGTCGACAGAATCTTTAAAAATTAAATATCTCACCGAAATAAATGTAAATTTCTTTTATATCCGTAACATTTCACACTTTTATTATAAATAAAGCTTTTTCCAACACATGTTGGCATTTTCAACGTTAATTTCCAAAATTTAAGTCACTAAAATACCAAATTAATTCTCGTTGACACATTAAATTTGAATGAACAACGCTCTGACATGTGATGTTCTCAACTGTGATTGGCGGGTGTGAAAAATTTCGAAATGGGATTATGCGCAGTGTCTTATGTTCCATCTAAGGTTTGTATAATCTAAGGCATAGACGAATTTTTAGAAATAGTACTTATTTAAGTATGCACCAATATTTCCAAAATCAACTCCAGTATGATTCATTCAATAAATGTAAATATGAATGGGCAAAACATCTTTATATTGACATAATTGTAACTTACAATTTAGCCATAATAAAGGGATTTCGCCCACTTTGACCCTAATTGAAACACGCGAATTTATATTTTTTTAAATATAATTTCAAAATAAAATAATCAAAATCTGCAGTTCATTGTTTATTAAATTTATTTATAAGAAGAAACATATATTTCACAAAATACAATACCTACATATGAAAAATAAAATGTCAAAAATGATTAGTTTCCTAATAACTTTTTTGGCACATTTTATATCTGTATTAGAATAAAATGTGTAAAAATCTTCATCTTATTACTACACAAAACAAACACCAAAAAATATCACTTAACATTGCTCACGTACTAAACACAACTTGGACTGACTTTGACAGATAACATAATTTTGAGTGATACACAACTTAGTTTCGCACATGCGCGTTACAAAACGGTCCACTGAAAACACCAAGCTGTCGCTTCTCCTTGATCGGTATTCTCGGGTATATGTGTGTGTCTGTGGTGTGTGTCTGTGGTGTGTGTCTGTGGTGTGTGTGTCTGTAATGTGTGTCTATGGTGTGTGTCTGTGGTGTGTGTCTGTGGTGTGTGTCTGTGGTGTGTGGCTGTGCGTGTGTGTGTGTTTGTGTGTTTGTGTGTTTGTGTGTTTGTGTGTTTGTGTGTTTGTGTGTGTCTGTGTTTGTGTGTGTGTGTTTGTGTGTGTGTGTGTTTGTGTGTGTCTGTGTTTGTGTGTGTGTGTTTGCGTGTGTGTGTGTTTGTGTGTGTTTGTATGTGTGTGTGTGTGTGTGTGAGAGTGTGTGTGTGTGTGTGTGTGTGTGTGTGTGTGTGTGTGTGTGTGTGTGTGTGTGTGTGTGTGTGTGTGTGCGCGTGTGTGTGTGTGTGTTTGTGTGTGAGTCTCTATCCTCGATAATTCATGAACGGATACAAAGTAAAACACCAAACTTAAGCTTTATTCCGGCCTTCAGTGAACTGATTTCATTTTAAGCAGACTCGGAACATCTGGGGGGTACTTTATAGGTGGTCATTTTTATATTTTATGGAACAAATCTGTTATTTACGTTTGGAGAAGAAAATTTTACTAAAATGGTCCATATTCGAGAAATTTGACAAAATGTAAAAAAACAT
>OV651817.1:51562772-51567772 GCA_927349885.1 Psylliodes chrysocephalus
GGGGTAACCCACCCTCCACACGTTACAGATACAGAATCACAGAACCTGAATTTTAATGCTAAATGGTTATTATTGCATATTTTTAATTCAAAATACCTTTATTTTATTACATTCTACTGTATTGTAAAAAATAAAGGTACTTTAATCTTGAGTAAAATTTATATTTTTTGACAAACCTCGTATAAGGCTTAAAAAAAATTGATATCTGATTGTTGCATTTTAAGTTTTGGTCCATGTAGAACTTTTTATTACCTATAAATTTTTTCACAAAACCAATAATAAAAAAGTTTCTCACATGGTTTCAACTCAAGTAGAAACACTGTATGATAGTGCATGTGACAAAACACACACTCTAAAAGTTCTTTTATTACTGGGTACTGACATAAATTATGTCAACCTCCCAGTCTTGGCATGGTAACGACTAAACACTCACCCAAATCCCGTGGTGAGCAAATGCGTAGTTACCAAGTTATATGATTTAATTAAACTTTAGTTTAGCTGTAATCAGTTATGGGGAAACTGTTGCCATAGGGACGCTTATTATGGTAACGACTAAACAAAAACCTAGTCGTAGTTGTAGTCTTTAAAATTTTTCAATGTTAATACTTTTTAAATAGAAACTTTTTGAAGCACACTATAAATTTCAAAATATTTTTTATTTAGAGCTCCAATAGATATTCATCTTTCTGTACAAAAGTAATTTGGAAAAAATCCTATATCATAGTCTGGACCGACGCGTATAGGATGACCCATCCTGTATATGTTAAAAATAGCTTTAGATTCGTTCTAATATAAATGGGGTGATAATATTTATGATTGTATTATTATGTTAGTCTATTACATTGGTCTTGAAACATTGGTAATGATCCTTTCGAGAGCATATACAGGGCTGTGTAACCAACACGTAGAGGCATCTTATGATATACCCGGATATTATAATTGTTTATATATTACTAAGTAATAATTACTAATATTTTCCTGTAATAAGCACTACAATAAAAAAATATAAGCACTAGCCTATCGTGCAATTAGTAAATTTAGGATCGTATAACTTGGAACCGACAAGTAATTGAGACGAGTCGTAATGAAGGGAAATGTTTTCCTTAAAAAGATCTTTCAATTGATATACCGGGTGTTCAAATTAAAGGGTTACAGTTAAATTCCTCCGAAAATATGAATTTGTTTAAAAAAAGTTTCAGACAAAAGTTTTATAGTTTTTTAGGGGAAACATTTTGGTTAAATTATGTTTTTATAGCTGATTATAATATGGCAATATCGAGGTAAACTTTTTTTTCAAATTGGAATTCCCTTTTTTTACATATTCTTAAAGTTTATAAAAAAATAAGTAACTTTTAAAGGAAACATTTTTTTTATTGGACTTTTACTTATTGAGTAACACCTACTTGAAAAAAAGTTGGCCATATTATGGTTGGCTATAAAAAACGATTTAAGCCAAAAATTTTTCCCCAAAAAACTAAAACTTTCGTCTGAAAGTTTTTTTTATAAAAGGCGGCATTTAACTGTAACACTTTAATTTGAACGCCCGGTATAACTTATCCTTATTGGAGGTGGGGCAATTTCCCATACATTTTTGCCCATTGTCCTTTAAAATTTATTTAAAAATGCTTAAAATGATTCGCTTTTAAAATTATTATTTTGTACATTATTTAAAATCTCTAAATTAATAATAGCAAACGTATCACGAATGCGTGTTTCCACATATTCGGCGGTGGTCGGCTTAGTTTAATAAACTACATTTTTAACATACCCCTAAAAAATCTAGAGTGGTTAGTCGAGTGATCTAGGAGGGCAATTAACAGGACCTCTTCTTTCTATCCATTTTTCAGGAAAGTTTTAGGTTAAATATGTCCAGACAATATGCGAAAAATGGGAGAGAGCACATTTTTCGTTGTTTGATATCCAAAAGAAGGTTCCAGGAATCTTTCTTTAAAATTAAAAAAAATATATTTTATTTAAATGACCATCAAAAAAAATAAGGCATCGCCAACTATCTTCCTATCATTCCACTATAAAAGTTTAAAGACCATCGGTTTTGTTGATCTATAGTTCAAAATTCATATTTATTTTCGGTGCTATAATAATGAAAATTATGTCTATTCACAAATCCGTTATTATAAAAAGTAGATTCATCAGTAAATAGTATTTGATAAAAGTTAATAGTTCTAAATGTACGACACTCCACTGGAAAAATTGCTTTTTTAGCAATTTTAATATCATTAATTGCTTAAAAATCAATGAAAAGCATAAAATAAACAAACTTGGCGGGTAACATTTATTACTCTGGAGTGAGACCTATAAAATATATAAATACCAAGCTGAATAATAACGAAATAAAATAAGAAAATATATAAAGTATAAATGATTGATGTTTAGTATTTAGTTGTGAAACGTAATATCTTGTTTATTATCTTGTCCTACGACTTTTACATTGATATACAACTCAATAAACCACTGTAACGAACTAATTATCAAATGTCGTTTAATTCAAAAATCACAAATAAACACGAATAAAAAGCTTTGGTGTCGACGAAATGCTTAGCACCAAAATAATGGCGGCCAATTGATAATGGGCACAGAATACTATGAGTGCTTGATATACATGTTACGCGTCCTCTCTCTTTCTTTGTCTAAGGTCTGTTGTCAACGATAGTAAATTTTATTAATTCGAAATGTTATTGTTTGTGAGCATTACATTTGTTTATTTCTTATAGTGTGTGATAACTGTGATACTGCATGATACTATTACTCGAGAAGATAAACCCACGCGCATGCGATCAGCCCATCTCTCTCGCACGCCTGACGTCACTGGGAGACTACCCGACTCAGCAACAGCCATTTCTATACGCTGCAAAGCGGTTTTCCGTGTATTAGGTACTGATTATTTAATTTGGTTTTTTTTTGGTTTGTTGGGTTTTAAAAGTAAAGCTTTTTACATGTTATATTTAAAAACATTGTTTTAAACATTTACTAGTACAAGGTACAAAGGTGATAGAGTGGGTGCTATGAACTATCATGGGGAAAACACAATAAGCCAATAGGCTTCAGTGTTATTCGGAGACACATAGTCAGACGAGCCCACGGAAAAAAAAATATTTATTATGGTATACTGTGCAGTAGTGGGTTGTTCAAACAATAACAACCAAAAATATACAGCTACAAATTGAATCAATACTTCCAAATTTCTGTTGCTGTTTAACGCATGGAGCAAAGGGGAAAAACCCTCTTCCAGGCAGACTATGCGCTGTACACGGACGGCTCCAAAACTGAAAAAGGAGTAGGAGCGGGAGTTTTCGGCCAGAGGCCTAGAGTTGATATATCAATAAACCTAGGCTCTCTGGCCACGATCTTCCAAGCAGAAATGATTGCTATAGAATTGGGAGCGAGAGAGTTGATTAATTTTCTTCCCGCAAACAAGACTATAAAGATCTTTTCAGATAGCCAGGCAGCCCTTAAGGCCCTGAGCTCCAATCGAGTTGACTCAAAGCTGGTTTGGAACTGTATAAATACCCTAGAGTGTCTCGGTGCCCGGAACAAAGTTACTTTGATCTGGGTTCCGGGACACAGTGGTGTGGAGGGCAATGAAAGAGCCGATGAACTTGCTAAAAGAGGAACCGAATCTGTGTTCATAGGACCAGAACCATTCCTGGGTATTGCAAAAAGCACTGCCAAAGGAATTATCTCAAAATGGACGGAGGGTGCAACACTCACGAACTGGAGAGATACCCCAGGGCTAACCCATTCGAAGGCGTTTATAAACAACCCTTCCATGAACGCCTCTGCTCAGATCCGAGAATGGAGTAGGAGAGATCTACACATTTTCACTGGACTGATGTCAGGACACTGCCGTCTGGGCAACCTCATGAGAAGAATATGTCTGCAACAAACATCGGACTGTCGATTCTGCAGCGTGGAGGACGAGTCTGCAGAGCACATTCTATGTACCTGCTCCGCTCTGGAAAGAACCAGGTTCCAGATCTTCGGATTTACCCGACTGGAGCCTACCGACTTTAGAGAAGTCTCACCCAATTCAACCATGACCTTCATCAAAAGGTGTGGCTTGTACGGTGAACTATAAGTTAGTTATGAGCCACAATAGACCCATCTGGGTTGCAGTGGAGGGCGATGAGATCATCCCACTCATTTACAACCTAACCTAACCTACTGCTACAAATTGAATCAATACTTCCAAATTTCTGTTGCTGTTTAACTTTTAAGACGATTTATTACTTGTTTATCAAAACATTTTTAATTTTTACCCCTCCTTTTTTACATTCATCCGTAATTTTTATAAAAATATTAAATTGATTGTAAAATAAAAATGTCTATACTTTAAAAGCTCTAAAATAAGAATAACTCGAATTTTTTTTCAAATATTTTTCCCTTTATACCTGTATTTTTTTTATTGAATCACTAAATGAATTTTAAAATTAAAATAGTACGAGACTACTCGATTTTTTTAAATATTTTAAATTTTTACCGCTCCTCTTTTACTCTTTTCCTAATTATCTATTAAAATATTAAACGGATTATAAAATCAAAATGTCCATAGCCAAAAATCTATAAAACGACATATTACTCGATTTTTTACGAAAAACTGCAATTTTTTACCATTTTCCCAGAAATTCACCCCCTTCCCCTTCACTAATTTTACTCAAAAATATTCCAATCCGACCCCTAATGGAATAACACCTATCTATAGCGCATTGGCTTTAAAAGTTATGGTGAATACCGATAGACAGAAATTTTATTTTTTGCTCATAATACTTTTTTTACACGTTTTGGGATATTTTAAGATGATTAGGCAAGCCAAACATTATTTATTTTAATAATATATCAATATTATAAATACAATATATCAATATTATAATAAATAAACATAAAATAAAATATTGATTAAAACCGCTCTAGTGTAATGCTTTTCCATGCCCACGAGATGGATTGTTGTCAACGGGTGACGTCATGCGCAAACGTGGTCGAAA
>OV651817.1:51572772-51825272 GCA_927349885.1 Psylliodes chrysocephalus
TTAGGTTGGGAGAAGAAAATTCTTCAAATAAAAGTTTCTTCTAATAATATTCTCTATAATTTTTTTATCATATAAACTTTTTCTTAAATGGTCCGTATTCGAGAAATTTGACAAAATGTTAAAAAATCAAATTTTTATAAAAGTTGTTTGTGATATCGATGTCTATAAGTTTTGTTTTATGCATAATTTCTCTAAAATGGACCGTAACGGAAAAACTGGAGGAAAAGTGTAAAATTTCAATTTTTCAGTATTTTCGTTGACAATGATTATATATAAAAAAAGTGATTCGAGTTAGAAGTATGTGGAAAATGTATATATTTAGTTTATCCCCTATATACAGGGTGTTTCAAAAAGGTATCTCATAAATTCATCCTCAGATAGATTACCAAAAAACAAGTGGATTTAGCTATATTTACCTAGATCAAAAACTGGTTTCCAACAAAGTTACAGGGTGTTAAACTAACATTCAGAAAAACGTTTTTTTTTTTTTGTAAAAAATTTGCTGTTGTGATTTTTTCTTCGAAATTTTTGCCAGTGCTGTAGATTTGAAGGCCCAATATTTTAAGAAAAAAAAAATTGGGGGGGTTGGGTACCTTTTAACCCCCCGTATTTTTTTGACATAAAGAAACTTGCTCTATCGATTCTAAAATCAAAAAGAACATGAATTTTTAAATTTTTTTTATAGCGAAATGAACTTTGTATCTTTCTTATTTAACGAGCTATTTAAAATGTTTTAACTGAATTTCTAGAGCAATTCGTCCGTCCTGGACTTAACACATCAACAAAACCAATAGTAGGTCAGGAGTTATTGTACAAAAACCGCATATAAAAATCAGTGGTGTGTCTAGGACTGTACTTGAGCCGCCCCTGCGTAAAAATGGTATTTATAATATTGGATTGGCGCCATAAAAATGGTGTACCATCCGTCCTTATGGGTTCACCATACCACTAATAAAAATACAAGTTAGTTGGGAAATGTATTTATTAAATTTAATAGTAAATAAAAAAATTATTTTTTTAATAAACAATTAACAAAAAATTAACAATTAAAAATAAACATTTGGTAATAATTATTATACATATTTTATAAACTATTTAATTTAGTAAATATTCAACATGTCCTCCTCCTTCTTGAATACAAAAATATAAATAAAAGAGGTAGTTTTTGCAGGGGCGGCTCAAGCACAAGCCCTAGGCACACCACTGATTTTTATATGCGGTTTTGTTCCATAACTTCTGACCTACTTTTAGTTTTGTTGATATGTTAAGTCAGGACGGACGAATTGCTCTAGAAATTCGGTTTAAAAATTGTAAATAGCTCATTAAATAAGAAAGATACAAAGTTAATTTCGCTATAAAAAAAAATTTAAAAATTCATAGTTCTTTTTTATTTTAAGATCGATCAAGCAAGTATCTGTATGTCAAAAAAAATACGGGGGGGGGGTTAAAAGGTACCCAACCCAACTCCCCAACTTTTTGGGTCGCTTTAAATTGTTTTTTCTCCTTAGAATATTGGGCCTTCAAATCTACAGCACGTGCAAAAATTTTGAAGAAAAAATCACAGCAGCAAACTTTTTACAAAAAAAAAAAAAACGTTTTTCTGAATGTTAGTTTAACACCCTGTAACTTTCTTGGGTGCCAGTTTTTGATATAAGTACCAAATACACTTATTTTTTGGTAATCTATCTGAGGACTTACCTTTTTGAAACACCCTGTATGGGTTGTACAAAATAACCAGAAAAAACCTGTAATAATTAGATAGGAAAGTCATGTGTTGGACACATCAGGCTTTTCTGATTGCAGTCGGAATTTCTGAACTATATTATATGATAAATAATTTCGGAGGGGCTCTAGCCCCTAAAATCCTCCTTAAATACAGAGTTGTTCTGTTCCTTTCGTTGGTCCACATAAATCTAATTATCCTGTTCTGTCGATTAATTCTATTTGTACTGTTATGATACTTGATGATATTGGTTCATAGATACTTTGTTATTCTTTTTTAAACATATGAATTAATTTTTTTGGTTTCTGTCCTTGTGGAAGGGCGATGTAAAATAAACTGTATTTCTTATTGATTCTAATGTGTGAACTTTCAGGTTTTTTTCTCTTATTCATAAAATGTATATCTATTTTTTCCATAAAAATATATTATTAATTTTCCAAATATTTATGGGATAATAAACAATTAAAATACGAACCTATTATCCTTGCGAAAACCAGTAAATAGAGATTTTCTTTACTGCTACACGCTCCCAGTAAAACAGCGTTCATTAGTTTTAATCGCTTATATAAGGCCCCGACCCTATTAAGCTTATTAAAATGCGAAGTAACACCAATAACGCAATAATAATTTTAGCAGGCGTCGCACAAAACAACAATACCAATCATAGTTTGTATTAATGGTTAGAAGGATAATTAAACGGCCAAAGCAAATTTGCATGTCGCAGGATACGATATTTGAACGGTTAATAATTCTTAGTAATTCGGAAATGTTTGATTCGCAATATGAAAACAAGAACAAAATACTATAGTAAGATTTAACATAATTATGATATTTAATTTTTTTATAAGAGTAATAAAATAACTAAATGAAACAAAGCAATCACTGATGACATTAACAATTTTTCAATAAAAAAAACAATGATGTAGGTATATAGTTATACAGGGTGTCCGGTAAATATACCCACAACATTTTAGGGGTAGTAGGGGACAGCAAAATATCTAAATAAACATGTACAGGGTTGGAAAACAATTTTTAGATACAAAAATCATCAGAAGAAAAGGACTGAGCCTAAACTGACATTAAAGGCTAATTGTAAAGTTTTAGAGTATTATTCTGCAATTAGCATTCACTGTTATTAATTTAATTGCAGCTCTGTCCACCCTACATTTAAAAGAAACAGATGAGATGGTTTCTTACAAGAA
This sequence comes from Psylliodes chrysocephalus, assembly GCA_927349885.1. Classification (NCBI taxonomy): domain Eukaryota; kingdom Metazoa; phylum Arthropoda; class Insecta; order Coleoptera; family Chrysomelidae; genus Psylliodes; species Psylliodes chrysocephalus. The sequence goes on from OV651817.1 coordinate 51,575,698, forward strand.
TTTAACAGAGCCAAGAGCAAGAAAAGTCAAAGGGCTTTACTAAAAGAACATACATTATTGAAATTGACAAGAGAGTTTGCTAGGGGAAGTTTTTAGTAAAAATCATAAACAAATAATTTTATAGAAGAAAACGAGGTCCTGTTGGACTTCAGAAGGAACATACAATGTATATTTATATCGGAAATAAAAAAATATATGTTTTCAATTCCCAGTTATTAGGTGTATGAACAGTATAATATACGAGATCTGACAACTAATAACGAGACTGCTTATAAACAAGAGTTTTATTTTAAAAATTATTCTAAAATCAAATACCCCCTTCAATGTACTCCCCTCCCCTCGCCACACACCGTTCTATTCATTTTTTCCATTGGTCAAAGCAATGCTAGAAGTCTAGGAGCTCCGCTGATTTTCGCTTCACCTCTTCCATTGACTCCAACTGAGTTCCTTTTAAGGCAGAATTGATTTTTGGAAACAAAAAAAATCACAGGATGATAATTCAGTCGAGTACGGTGCGTGTTCGGCACTGTAGTGCCTCTAGCGGCTAAATAACGCTTCAAAGACAACGCGTTATGGGCAGGTGCGTTGTCCTGGTGCAAGATCCACAACTTGTTTTTCCACAACTTCGGCCGTTTCCTACGAACTCGCTCACGTAGTATTGCCAAAGTTTTGTATACGATATGATCCTCTGGAACCCATTCAGTAATCATGATACAGTTGATGTCTAAAAAAACAATTAGTATGGCTCTGAATTTTGATTTTGATATTCGGCCTTTAGAAAACCGTTTATAACATTCAAAAACACGCGTACGAGATAGAGAGTTCACACCACAGGCCTCTTTCAACAACTTATGGCACTCGGAGTTTTTTTAATTTAACAAGAAATTTCACATTGATCCGTTGCTCGTGTTTTCCGTCACACATTGTTATCGGTACGAGAAAAAATACAGAATCAAAAATGTGTTTTCGTACTAGGACGCCTTCTGCAAGCGCGGTCTCGTTATTCATTTGCCAGACCTAGTACTTATAAAAAAAAAATAAAACAAACCAGTTTTATTGTGATTCGCGTCCGAATGTTATCTATATTTATCCTCTTCCTTAAAATGAATACTTCATATTTTCAGTTTTAACATTGATTTAATATTTTTTAAAACATTGCAGACATATTTTTTATAAATGGTCGATTTTTGAGAAAGGGGAAAATTATATTCTTTCTACTGATGTTTTTTATTTGTAAAACTTTTGTCTGCAAGCAGCAATACTACAGCCATGCTAACATTTCAAGTGAATTCAGGGTTCCTATAAATAAAATGTAGTCCGAGTTCGACTTGAAGGCCGTATTTTAACCCAAAACGTTTAAAATAAACCATTCACACAATAATATCTCTCTTTATAGAAAAAATAAAGAGTAATTCAATTGAAATTGAAAATCATTACATAATTTTTTCTTGCTGTTTTGTAGCTTGTCTTTCAAAAAATCCAACTACCGATATTGTAAAAACACTAGAAAATAGTGCACAAAAAACAACACCACTAAATATAAATAAAATGTTAGATTTTTTAGAAAAGTTATGTACGAACCGCAGCAGAATATTTTCTTTACATTCTGTGACGTCACACCCCTATTCTTAGCAATCTAATCAGGCTACCGTTACAGTGTACGAACCCTGCTTTTTGCAATGACCTATCATGACCGATTGTGTATAGGACCCTTAATTTATTTATTTATTTATTTATTTTTTTATGTTACACCATCCAACAGTATAAAACCAATTACAGGATGGGCACAAAAATAATTACAATTACAGTATAATTTACATCATAAAAATAATAACAAAATATTAAATACTAATAATAGCATAAATATATGTAAACAAAAAATAGTTTAATAAACGTTTTTAACCATCATAAGAAAACGCAAAAAAAACTCCGTAAGGAGAAAAAATTACGTTGTCTTATGATAATTAACTCATTCCACAATCAAGCGTTTTATTTCTTTAATTGAAATAGAAAATAAATCAACATCATTTTGAAGTTCACAAAAATTTTGATACATAAAATACATTGGAGAAAATTTTAAAATATTTGTCCTGGGTGTCTGAAAATAGAAATAAAAAGGGGAGCGAGTTCTGATACTAGGAACATTAAACATTAGTTGACGAAGTAGTTCGGGACAGTCAATTTTAAAATTTAATAATTTGTAAATAATGCAGATAGAATAACATTTCCTGCGAGTACGTAATTCAAGGATATCAAATCTATTCAGCAAGATGGTTTGCGGAATTTGCGAGTAGGGTAGACGCCATCTAGCTTGCACCACAAATATTTGACAAATTTTCGTTGAATTTTTTCTAATGCTTGGCTATATACTTCATATCCAGGACTCCAAACAATGAACGCATATTCTAGCTTACTACGTACAAAAGCGTTAAAGATAGTTTTTAAAGTGTTAGGCTCAGAGAACTGGCGTCCATTTCGAATGACAAAACCCAAATTTCTGTATGCTTCTTTTTGAATAGTATTGACATGTTCAATAAAGTTTAACTTAGCGTCGAAAAGAACACCAAGATCTCTAAAAGAAAGACATTTATTGATGGTAATATTGTTGACAGTGAAATTATACTCAATCGGATTTAGTTTGCGAGTGAAGCTGATAGAATTGCACTTAGATATGTTTAGTGGTAAGTTGTTAGAATTACACCAAAGGTTCAATTTATTTAGGTTCTCCTGCATAATCAAACAGTCATCAATACTAGAGATTAATTTAAACAATTTTAAATCATCGGCATAGAGTTGAAATTCTAATGAAGGATGTAAAATATCTTCATCAACTAATGGATCAAGTGAACGATTTACAGCGATGTCAGATCTAATAAAGATTAAATCGAGTAAACGATTATTAAAATACAGAGTATTATTATATTGTCTTAAAGCTAATAATTCGGTAAAATTATCAAGTGCAACTATTCTAGCATTTTGCAAAGTAATGTCATTACGACTAGAATGATAATGTGGTATATTAAAATCCCCTAATATTAACAGTTCTTCATCATTGTTGCACCATTCGTAATTACATAAAATATAAAAGACATCGTATATATCATTACTAGTGGAGGGAGGAATATAAAGTAATATAACATACACATTGCTATTCGAGACTGAAATTTTTAAACCAAGTACGTCAATAGAAGGAGTAGAAGTAGTCAGTTCAGAAAGATCTAGTCTTAATGCATTGTATTCTTTTTTTAAAGCAATTAAAACACCTCCCCCTTTAGTAGTATTGGTAATATTAAAATTTCTGTCAGAACGAAATACTACATAATTTTTAAAAAATAATTCAGAGTCGTACACAGAAGAACTCAACCAAGTTTCTGACAGTGCTAATATGTCGTGGTTACATTCGACGGAATTGTTAAACAGTTTTGCAAGTTTGGTGTTTAATCCTCTAACATTCTGGTAAAATACACTAAGTTTATGTTGGCTAGTATCAGAAATGCTTGATGATTTCTACGATGACATTAAAGAGTTATTATAATATTCAAGTTTTTTCTGATAAACAGGGCACTTTGAGTGATCCCAAGCAGAATGTTTAACATCAGAAGTTTTAGCGTTAATACAGTTAATACATTTTATTTCAGAATCAATGGGACAATCTTTAATTTGATGTGGTCGAGAACATTTAGGACAAGCAATATTTTTTAAACACGACCCTTGGTTATGACCGAAACCGCTGCACTTGTAACATAATGTGATATCTATAGCATCAAACACTGAACATACATCGTAGCCAACAAAAAGACTTTGAAGAGACAATGCGGTAAATATGACAGTAGAGCTTGATTATTCTCCGTAGAGTACATTACTTTACAATGCGCAGAAACCAGATTGAATTTATAGGCAGTAGGCGTAGTCACAGACCTCCCAGCGTCTTATTTATAATACTGCCCAGTTGCATTCAGTAGCGTAGTAAGCGTTTTACTTATTGCATTTCCTGTCATTGTTATTTTCTGGTGTTTAGTGTTTCGATTTGATCCAAAGTAACGTGTATTTCTTAGTTTTTCGACTATTCAATTTTGTGTGTATTTTGTTAAGTACAATTTATACCTAAATAAAAAAAGTAAGTTTTATAAACGACCATTCTTAAAATTAGTATTTTTACACTTATTCTGGTATGTAAAATCACACTTTATACAGAATAATTAGTAAAAAAGGAACATAAGACCCATCTAAAGGTCAAAAAATCGTGGTATTTTTTGTGCATATTAAAATAGAGGTACTTTTGGAGAACCAGAGAGTAAAGGGGCAGCACTGATTCTGGCGCAATCCTTATGTAAATTAACATGGAAAATCGCTAAGGTTCATTCTGCCATTTTTTGTCCAAAAGTCCAAAGGTTAACCTACGAGATATGGCGTTCACGTAAACGAGGCCATTTTCATCATTTTGCGAAAAGACAAATAACCTACGAGATATGGCGTTCACGTAAACGAGGCCATTTTCATCATTTTGCTGGCACAATCCTTATGTAAATTAACATGGAAAATCGCTAAGGTTCATTCTGCCAATTTTTGGCTAAAAGTACACATAGGGAATTCAATAACCTACGAGATATGGCGTTCACGTAAACGAGGCCATTTTCATCATTTTGCGAAAAGACAAATAACCTACGAGATATGGCGTTCACGTAAACGAGGCCATTCTCATCATTTTGCGAAAAGACATCTAACGAACCGCACCATTTTGCCAAAAACGGTCGTTAGACAGCTGCCCGTGGCCCCGGGGCCCGCCACGAGGCGCGCGCCACGCGGAGTCGCGCCGATGAACATAACCCCCACTTTTAACGGTCGATCCGTCAATTACCCCGATGAGGATTTCCGCCGCCGAGGTGAACATAACCCCCACTTTGAACGATCGGCTGCCCGGGGGCCCGCCACGCGCCGATGAACATAACCGCACTTTCAATTGCCCCGATGAGGATTTCCGCCGCCGAGGTGAACATAACCCCCGCTTTGAACGATCGGCTGCCCGGGGGCCCGCCACGCGGAGACGCGCCGATGAACATAACCCCCACTTAGAGTGGGGGAGTCGTCAATTCCTAACCTCTTTTACGTTGAAAAAAATCTATTCGAGATTGTAAATTATGTTGGTTAACCTGTAAAAATAATAACGTTCAGTATTTGAGAAAGAAAAACGCATAGGTATTGTTCGTATTGTAGTCATACATCATCGTCGTTTCCTTATTACTTACAAGTACAATAAAAATACTATACGTTTATTGTCGATGATAAAAAGGTAACAAAATACTCTTCGTCCATTATCGTATGTAAACCTGCGCAGTACGTTATTGTCGTGTCATCGTCTTAATCTTTATTAAAAATAAATACAATTACAATATACCATCTTCGTTTGTACTCGATTATCTTCACATTTAACATTTTCAATCTTAATAATCATCTGTAAAACATTTATTATTACCATCTCTTTTTTTTTTCAAGCTATCAACCTAAAAAATATCGCAGCTATCCAACCATTGTCATCTCTACAGGTTTTCGTATGCCTATTCAATATTCTTTTTAACCTAAAAATATGGCATCTGTCATCTGTCACTATTAAAAAACGTTTGTACTCACTTTTTTTCGTATATTATTATTTAGTTTCAGTATTTTTGCATCATCTTCTGTCTCGTATAACTCGTTAAATCCAATAAAAAGGTTTCATTCATTTTTAGAAAGTAATTATCGATTGCTTTTATATTTAGCATTTCTATCCTAAAAATATAACATCTGTCATCTGTCACTATTAAAAAACGTTTGTACTCACTTTTTTTCGTATATTATTATTTAGTTTCAGTATTTTTGCATCATCTTCTGTCTCGTATGACTCGTTAAATCCAATAAAAAGGCCTCATTCATTTTTAGAAAGTAATTATCGATTGCTTTTATATTTAGCATTTCTATCCTAAAAATATGACATCTGTCATCTGTCACTATTAAAAAACGTTTGTACTCACTTTTTTTCGTATATTATTATTTAGTTTCAGTATTTTTGCATCATCTTCTGTCTCTTATGACTCGTTAAATCCAATAAAAAGGTCTCATTCATTTTTAGAAAGTAATTATCGATTGCTTTTATATTTAGCATTTCTATACATTTCGACCCTATCCTAAAAATATGCCATCTGTCATCTGTCACTATTAAAAAACGTTTGTACTCACTTTTTTCGTATATATTTTATTGTTTAGTTTCGGTTTTACATCTTCTATCTTAAAAATTATGGCATCTATCATAAAAATCCAATATAAAAAGCCCCATTCTTAGACATTTAAATACACTTTTTCATTAATTACTGACATTTCAGTATGGTATCTTCGCTTATATTGTATCTTTCATTATCCTAAAAATATGACATCAGTTGTTTTTTCAACCCAAAAAGATAATAGCTATCGTTAAAGACATCTGTAAACCTTTGTACTCACTTTTCCCCTAATTATTGACATTCATTTGTTACGATATTCTTACTTATTTAGTTGCTGTATATTTCTACAAAAATAAGACATCAGTCAGTAAATTCGGTTAGTATTAGCACCACTAGGTTATTTTATACTATCTTCTGTCTATGCTATCTTCATAATATTCTCATTTTTGTTTTTAATTACATCTCTCATTAAATCCATTAGTATTAAAACTTTTGTACTCACACAAATTTTCGTTTTCTGTTTTTAAAAGATTTCTATATAATAATTATCGCTGAGACGTTGTTCAAAGCAATATTATCATTTCTTGCGGTTACATATCCTGTAAAAACTCAACATATTGTTAGATATCTACGATGTATTATACGACAAAAATATATATACAGGGAAATATCTATCTAAAAGTATACACAGTGTAATAACAAAATTAATTATAAAGGCTACCGAAAATGTTTTAAATACATACGTTTTGAAAACATCAAAAATAAGAAAAAGAAAAGAAAATATCTATAGGCAATCTGTAGACAGATATCAATACCAATGCTAATAAATGTAAGTTTTCAATCAACAAACTCTTATTTACTTTTTGTACGACTAATTCTAATGTTAGATTTCATTCAAAGTACAACAAGTATAATTTTCTACGGTCAAAGCTAAGTTTTCATTCAACAAGCTCCATATTGTTAGATATCTACGATGTATTATACGACAAAAATATATATACAGGGAAATATCTATCTAAAAGTATACACAGTGTAATAACAAAATTAATTATAAAGGCTACCGAAAATGTTTTAAATACATACGTTTTGAAAACATCAAAAATAAGAAGAAGAAAAGAAAATATCTATAGGCAATCTGTAGACAGATATCAATACCAATGCTAATAAATGTAAGTTTTCAATCAACAAACTCTTATTTACTTTTTGTACGACTAATTCTAATGTTAGATTTCATTCAAAGTACAACAAGTATAATTTTCTACGGTCAAAGCTAAGTTTTCATTCAACAAGCTCATGCAATATGAAGAGTATGAAGGACTTATACGAGAATATTTATAACAAAACATGGAGCTTAAATCATATAAAATGACAGATGCATCTTCAAGTATCATTGTCAAAAAAAAAGTTTATATTTACTAGAACATTTTTCGCAGGAAGTCATTAACGTAAAACAGAATCCTTCCTGATATAAAATCATCTCAAAACATTAAGTTAAAAGATAAGTTATGGCATTCTACAAATATTAATGACGTTAAAATTTATATTAGCAAAAGTTTTATTTTTGACTTTTATTTTGAGTGGGTAAAAAAAAGCAGAAGTCTTTAGTATTATTATTTTATTCATAAAAAGAAATAATTTTTGTTAACATAGTTTTCAATTGATTCAATATGCTATCATCAGGACATGGTACTCCAAACAGATTCCAGCTAAAGGTTCCTGCTTCTACAACTTTTCTTGTATATTCACTGTATTTATAGTAGGTATTTTGATAGAAAAAGTATATATGTCCATCTATATATCTAAATGCAGAAGTTAGATCTCCAGGAATTCCAGGAAACAGATCTCGTGTTCTTCCACGATTAAGTATTTCTCCAGTTTCATTAAATTCAATGTATATATCATTGTTGTACAACAGGTATATTCGCCCACTGTTTGTTTGAAATAGAGCATTAATAACTTTAATATTTTGAATCGGCAGATTAAAACTATGTTGAATGTTTAAATTAGGAAACCTCACTACGTACACCATTTGTTTACTGATTGTAACCAAGTCTCCAACAGAGTTTTGAAAGATATGTGAAATGTTGTGAGATTTGAGCTCTCTAGGAAGATAATCGACAATAAGTTCTGATGTGAGTAGAATATGCATATCATTTAACTCTAATTTCCACAGAAAACTTTCGTGGCCTACATACATTCGATAACTAGGAAAGCTTTCTGCCGTTGCTAAAAACATGAAGTTAGGTATTTTAATATTGCATAAATTTGTAGATGATTTTTGCGATGGAATGTTGGACAATATATTTGACTCCGTTGTAGCTGTAGTTGTGTATGATTTAGTGTGGTATTTAGTTGACGTCTCGATGGTGGTTGGTTTTATAGTTGTGGTGGTGGTTGGTTTTTTAGTTGTGGTAGGTTTTGTAGCGGTTTCAGTCATCATTTTAAAAATATTTGGAGGAATTTTAGCAAATTTTTGTCGACTTCCATACAAGGATTCCATGCCTATTACATCATCTTCATCGAGTGGTCTATTTTCTTCTTGATACCAAGGATACATAATTGCATTTTTATTACTACTATGCCCTAAACCAAGTGCATGTCCAATTTCATGAACAAGCACCATAAATAAGTTGTATTGTTCTTCAGGTGTTTTTCCATCTCCTATATACCACGGTTCTTCTTCATCAATATGAATCTCGATGCATGTGTCATTACTAGGAAAATACGAGTGAGCGAGTTTTCCTCCTGGACCATCAAACTTAAATGTACATTCATGATTTCCTTGACAATTAAAGCGAGTGTTATGATTCCTTTTTGTAACGAAAATCGCAATATCTGCGCTTGGATTAGGTATGCGAACATTTTCAAATGTTAGAGTAGTATTCTGCGCCCATATATCAAAAGCCTTCTTAGCTATTTCAAAATACCTTGTATGCCGTCCCGCTTGAGGAAAGTACCACTTTAAATGTTTTTTGTTCCATTTGGAATGTACAGTAAAAGAATTATCGCCCTGAGTACATCTAGGTCTATTTATTAAACGAACGGTTTCTTTGTTTAATTTTCCATCGACCGGAAGATTATTGATTTCTTGAAAATCTATCAATGCACTAGTAATATCAGTAAGGCCATTTTCACTTTTATTTATGTAACCGAAATTTTGTAAATATGTCAAAGCATCATCTTGAGTTATAGCAGCAACAGCAGCAGCAGCAGCAGCAAGAAAGAATAAAGAAAGCACGTCTGTATTCTTAAACATTTTGAATGATAATGAACAATGAATATGAAAATAAAAGAAAACCAGTTTTCAAAAAATCATTTATTTAAATCATTAATTACAGAAATTTTATAAAAATAAATGTACTCCCTTAAAGCATGGTTTAACAAATCATTTGGAAGTATTTCACACAATGAGCATAAATTTTCCAATGGGTAATCACGTGTTTTACAAAAATCGATAATATTATTATAATATAAGCAGAAATTAAGTTCTTCTAATGTAGCCACTCTATTGGACACCAATTGTTTGTTAATTTCAAGAACTTCCTGCACTTCCTCTTCACACAAATAGTATTCAACGCCATGTTTCTTTACAACCAAGAATTTCATGTCGTCATAAACCAGTTGCGTAATCATACAATAATCGCCACATGAAAATGTTATAGGGTCATACTCGTCTGGATATGTAGGCAAGTCTTCCTCGAAAAAATCATCCATCTTTTGTCTGAGAATATCAACAAAAAGAGCCCATTCGAAAGTTCCAAAAGATATTTTAGTAGACCTAAAGTGTTGAGCCAAAATGATTGCTGGAGTAAACGATCTCGCTGGACTTATACCGCATCGAATGTCGTATCCTGATAACATATATGAGGTTTGAAGTAGGTAATGCATCTCACGTTTTGCAGCATCTTCATAGGATTGTACAATTTTGTCAAGTTCTACAGAAGGTTTTAGCTTTTCGAAAAATTGATCGAATTCAACATCAATATCATCCATAATATCACTATCGCTATCACTCTCGACTAATACTTCGATACCACTGTCTTGACTGAACATTTTTACTGATCGACTGCAAACAACTGAGAACGTCAAGCTTGATTTTTGCAATTTATACTTTTGCTCCCCCCACTTTTACCTCCTATTCATAGTCTCCCACTTTTACATTCGGTAGATTGTACAAAAAGGTAGGCAGAAATTTGTTCGTGATCCTATACAAAATCATCGTTTTTGATCCAACTGTTACCTTTTAGCCCCAACCATTTAACGTACATTTTATTTCCTTTGCGTTTAAGAATCTTCTCCACCAAGTAGATATCAGGATTTGCGGTTTTTTGTAATTCTTCTTCGTAGAATGCGCCTTTGATTGGTGCACCCTCCATGTCCTCGAGAAGATACGTAGCGGGATTGGTTATCTTACATTTTGCAACTTTAAATAATTCTGTAGTCCAATTGGGCGTATAGCCTTTTTCAAAAACGTGTTTCGCTTTACTAATGCGTACAATGTCGCCGACTTTAAGTTTTCTAGGCCCTGCAATTTTCAAGTGAGAATATTTTTGTTTCAAAATATATTTTTCGTTCGTCTTGTTTACCTGCGCAGGCTTACATCCAATCGTTCTATGTCTGGTTTCATTATATTCTTTTGTTAGGTTAGGTAAGGCATCAAGCCACTTGTATGTTCCAACTAAACTAAAGTATTTATATAATTTCGATTTTAAAGTTCTTATTGCTCTTTCGGCAATTGCAGCTTTGACAACACTGTATGAATTATAATGATTAATGTTGTATTTTTTCATTAAATTTTGGAATTTTGTATTGAAAAATTCGGTTCCTTGATCTGTTTGTAAATTTTTCGGTATTCTTTTGGAGTGAGCGAGAACATCGGCAAACGCTTTCGTTATTTCCTCACCTGTCTTTGTCTTAAGTGGGCGTGTCCACATAAATTTTGAAAAACAGTCTATTATAACCATAATCATTTTGAAATTTTTATTTTGATGCGCATAAGGACGCATTTCAGCCAAATCCATTTGCCATAGATCATCTAAACCTTTAATAATTGTACGACGTCTAGGATAGTTTTTTCGAGCAGGTCTATGCAACTCGTTGACAAGCTGGAGCTTGTCCTTCGAAGCCATACTATTGAATAAAAGATTTAATGTTTTATAACGAATTTAAGCATTAGTGAAAAAAATTCTAAGAATGAGTAGTATTGGCGATTGCTCTAAAATTTGCATCCAAATCTAAAATCAATTGATTATCTTGCAACAATTGTTCAGTCAAATTATCTATTTTAACAATCATTTCATTGCGAATTGATTTCATATCTATATCATATAACTTAACGAATTTTTCGCTGATACTTTCAAGATCTTTTTGATGCGTTGATACTTGTTGCGTTACATTCGAAAGTTCACGCTTAATGTCAACATCACCTATTTTAATCATATCACCAATTTTTTGTATTTCTAAAGATAATTTATCGTTAATTTGATTAATAGAAGTATTCAAAGCAACGTTCACCTTATCTATATTTCTTTGATGAAGCAAGGTCAATTGTGCAAAATTCTCATTTAATGTTTGTATTTTCAAAAACAAATCATGATTGCTTTTTTTCAACTGATCCTCCAATTTTGCGATATCGCTTCGAAGATATCCTTTATTGGTTTTAATCGCATCATCAACGTATTTTTTGGTTGCCATATGTTTGCCTGCTATAGGTGGATCTCTCGTGATGAATGCCTCAATGTCTCTAGTTTTATCTGCAATACCGTTTACACTATCATTTAACTTGTCCAGAGTTACTTTGTTTATGCTATAATTATTTTTAAAACTGTTTTCCAACTGCCTTAATTTAAGCAATGGTTCCACCGCCTTAGAACTTTGTCTACGTCCAAACTTATCGAGACTCATGATGAAAATGATTAAATAATATGTAATGTACTCTAATATATGATATCTGCTTCTCGAAGTTCGTCGATTATGCTGACGATTTCGTTGTTTACCGAAGTATTTCCAGCATTCTTCGAAGCCATCAACAACTTCAATCGATCGCAAAGTTCGTTGGGATCATCCCAATAAACATATTCTATAGGCTTCTTATTGTAAATTAATTGGTTTTTATTTAACATACCTTTACCAGAGTACTTGACGACGCCGATCCCTTTACCACCCTGTATAAACATAGGTTTTATTATATTTAAATATTTGTCTCTCCTTGTACCTTTTAAATTTCCTAAAGAATTTCGGTGTACCTTAGACATTTCTAAAAATTGTTTATAGGGGACCAAATCCTCCTTTGTATAACTAGGATCACTGTAGAAAATAAGCTGATATAATCCTGGTGTTCCCTTTGCATAATACCACTTTCCATCAGAATTTAGGATTTTTATACTTCCCATGTTTTTGTCAAAGTCTATACGCTTGTCACCTAAATACCACCAATGGTTTCCAGGTTCATAAATAGGACCATACACGGGATCAATTTTATCATCTTTATTCCAAAAATCTTGAATGTATGGTTGACTCATTGGCGGATACTGTTCAAGGTATTGCTCAACTACTGCTGGTGCCATCCGTTCTTCAGAATGTTCAGGTTCATCAACTTCGCTAAATTCTTCACGGGTACTACCTCCATCATCTTCAACTATAGTGTCTATCGGTATGTAATTTGTAAATTTAGGAGATTGTTTAGGGGATGAGACTCTTTTCGGAGTGAATGCAGAGAAATCCTGATTTGTTACCTCTGTTTTTGGCTCGATCTTTGACACGTTTAACAAGTTATTTGAATTTTTTTGAATTTTTCTCAGAGGTTCGGCAATTGGTTTAAATAATCTATTAATAGATTCATCCTCCTCCGTTCGACCTAGTTTCAGAGCCAAGTACTTTCTTCGAATAGAACGTCTAAGTTCGGCAATTTTTCGTTTGCGAGCTGCATCCGTCGACATCTTGACGCCAAGTAATGAGTAACGTATGACACCTACATTTTTATATATTTATCAAAACCTTTACGATATCGGCCATCGTTAAGATCAAAATCTTTTGCGATTACAAGAGTACCGTATCGATCGTTCCAACATACAGAACATACCTTTTTGAAATCATCAAAGGTCATGTCAGGCGATACGTGTTCGTCAAAAATATGTTTAAGGTTAATCTCATCCTGTTTAAATACCACAATTACGTTACAGTTATCTCTCACCATCTGTTTTGGAACTTTAGAGTAAGTTTGACAGAGATATGCAGCATCGATATCTTTGTGTCGACACATGGAGTAATATTCACGAATTTTCTGCTGCCCATCGCATGCTACATCATCAAATATGAATATTGAATTTGGTTTAGCATCGTTGGGACTTAGAATTTCTTCGTTGTCTTTGAATGGGAAATAACCCACCTCATTCATACCAGATAAAACTTCTTTCAGCAATTGGTACTTTGGTTGGTACAATGACTTTGAATAAACATAAACATTTTTGAATTTAGCTCCATTCGGATCGTAAAGAAGCGCCATCATTGCGTTCGTTTTCCCGCATCCACTAGGTCCACACATAATAGCACGAAACGAATTAGGTAATAATTTACCATGTTTACTTCCAGTTTTTTCCGTATTAAAATCTAAGTTGCTTATGGGCAACGTCTGAGTCTGTTGAACTACCTTCATCGTTTATCGTAATTTTATTGCGATACCCTATATATAAGCAAATTCACTAAAGTATGCATCATTCTAAATGTTGGTGTACGAGGGACAAGGTGTTCTCAATACTATTATCAACAAGTTACCGTTTGAACTTCATTTTCCGGGTTATAGATACTGTGGACCCGGTACTAAATTACAAAAACGTCTTGCGCGTGGTGATCCTGGCATTAATCCTTTGGATACTGCATGTAAAGCACACGATATTGCATATTCTAAGAATCAGTCTCTAGACGAACGCCATAAGGCCGATTGGGAACTTGAAAACAAAGCTTGGGAACACGTCAAGTCGAAGGACGCGACTTTTGGTGAAAAATCAGCCGCTTGGCTTGTTACTACAGGAATGAAGGCTAAACGTAAAATGGGTGCAGGATTAGGCGACCAAGCTGTTGCTTGGATGCTTAAAGTGGCTAAACGAAAACTTGGGTTAGGAGCGATTACAGGAAAAGTAGGAAAATCTTTGAAGAAGAATCCTTCATCGGATCTGAAAAAGTCAGCCGCTCATGCGTTGAAAGTAGCACGAATGTTAATTAAAAAATCTGGAGGGCGAAAAAGTGTTAGAATTCCTAGGATAATTCCGATTCCAAAGAGCGGAGGATTCCTTCCTTTGATTCCATTATTTGCTGGTCTATCAGCTCTTGGTGCGTTATCAGGAGGCGCGGCCGGCATCGCCAAGACAGTCATCGATGCCAAGAATGCTCAAAAGAAACTTGAAGAAGATCAAAGACATAATAGAGCTATGGAATCTATTGGTAAAGGATTATATTTACGAAAAAACGCAAAAGGAGGATTGGGATTATTTTTAAAGAAACAAAAAAACTACCGTTGAAGCTACCCTCTAGACCTCTATACGATAAAGACTTGATTTCGTATGCTAAACGTTTAAAAATACCATATTTTCGTGGAGTTTTCATGAGAGATACTTTACCAAAGACATCTCACCAAAAAGAATCCGCCATTTTAAATTTAGATACGTCGAGAAATCAAGGAACTCATTGGGTAGCTTATAGAAAGATAAACGATATCGTAGACTATTTTGATTCATTCGGTAATCTAAAGCCGCCGAAAGAACTTGTTCGTTATTTAGGTAAAGCAAAAATATTTTACAACGACGATCCATATCAAACTTATAACCAAATTAATTGTGGACATTTATGTTTAAAGTTTCTATACAATGGAGGCCATACTAGCGTACATAGACGGAAAAAGGACGCTGCAATCCCTTAAAGAAGATGAACTAAGCATACTTCCTGTCGACTATTTGATACGGCACGTTAGACCTGGAGAATTGCTGGATGTTTGGCACAAGTTACCTAATGAATATAAATGTAATTTTAATTTACAAATTCGTTTACCTTGTTACGTACATTATAATAGACCTGACGCTCAAACTCACTTTGATGGGCCTGCAGATGCGCAGGCTGATTGTCACGCTTGTAATTATTATTTTAAAAAATAAATGATAAAAATTATAAATGTGTATATGTATATAAATCCTTACATCACTCATTCTACATCAGTCATGTTGTTAACTTTAACGAGTACCACTAACGAGTTCTCATTCGTTCCGCAGACCCCAATCATATTAAATCCTGAAAATTCATATTTTCTAGGATTGTTGGGGTTCTGTTCGTACAATTCAATACCCAATATTGATGGAGAGAAGTTTTACTATTATGAAAATAATAATCGAAAAAAATTAAAGACCATCGAAATTCCTACGGGGTGCTATGAAATTACGGATATCTAAAAATATATAAAGAAGGAACTAGAGGTGCGAACCAACAGCATTGACGAGTTTTCATTGCAGCCGAAGAACAATACTCTCAAATGCGAAATATACTGCCCAAATCACGCCATTTCATTTGTACAGGATGATAGTCTTGGTAATATTTTAGGATTTTCCAAGACAATTCTTGCTCCAGACCGAAAGTATGCATCGGATCTACCTGTAAACATTATAAAAGTATCTAGCATACACTTTGATTGTAACATTACTGAAGGAGCCTTCTACGGAGATAGACCTACGCATTCAATATACGAGTTCCCGATAATCGAAAATCCTGGATATCAGATTATAGAACGTCCACATAATCCGATATACTTACCTATAAGCAGTAGCAGAGAAATAACAAACATAACTGTTGTGGCGCTTGATCAGCAGCAGAGACCCGTAAACTTTCGCGGTGAACTAAGTACTCTTCATTTGGAGTTACAAGAACGTTAAATGGGTTTAGTTATAAACACTTCTGCATACGTGACGTTGTCAGTACCAACCAGAGCTCCTCAGCGACAGGTCGTTATATCTACACAAAACCTATTATTTCTTAAATCGATTGGATTAAAACCTAAACGAAATGGGAAAACACCAGCATGATGATGATGATGATGGTGATGAACCGGTGATGAAACGTTTTCGATTCGATGAAGGTGATATCGATCCAAAATTCAACCTTTATAAAAAACCACGTTTTGATGATACCATTAGAAAAGAAGAATATCGATCCTATAGTCCATACGTTAAATCGTTCAACAACAGCGACGTCATTGAATTTATCATAAATCAATCTGATGCATTTTTCGCAATGCCTGACACTCTATTGGAAATTAAAGGAAAATTGGAAATTACTGGTGGTGGAAAATGTGAATTAGCACCCAATTTTGGAGCGTTTCTTTTCGATAGCTGTTCCTACAGCGAATGCTCTAGAGAAATAGAAGTCGTTAGAGATCCTGGAATCGTAAGCACCGTACGAGCCTTAACATGCTATGGACCGGAATACAGTCGTTTCATGAGTATTGCGGGATGGAATTATCCCGATAACCCGCTTCTGAATGGCTCAAAACATTTTAATTTGCTTATGCCTCTTAAACACATTTTCAACGTTTTCAATGATTATACTATGATTACCTATGGTAGACAAACATTTCGTTTAGTTCGATCACGTAACGATAATGATTGTGTCATTGTCACAGAGCAGCCCATAACCGGAGGTAGTGGTAGTGGTATGACCTCTACAACCGTTAAATTGATAATTGAAAGTATGGAAGTAAAAATTAAACATATCTTCCCTAATGACGAAATTAAAATTAAACTTATGGAACCCATCAAAAATGATCGCCTTATATTGATTCCGTTTAGAAACTGGGAATTAAATGAACTACCATCAATAACTAAAGATTCTAAACGAGAAATTTGGGCCGTAAAGACTAGTGCTGCCGTAGAACGTCCACGATATATATTAGTTTGCTTCCAAACTGACAGGCGGAATAAACTAAGTAGCGACCCCACTAAATTTGATGTTAACCTAACCGGTGTTAGAGTATCTCTAAACGGGGAATATTGGCCAAACGAACGAATGCTTTTAGATTTTAAAGAAGACGACTATGCTATTGCTCACTACAACTACACAGAATTTAATGCAAACTATATAACCGGTACACCGAAAACGGCTCTTCTAAACTATGAAGCGTTCAAACGCTACGCATTATTTGTGATTGATTGTTCAAAGCAGGAAGAGACCATGAAATCTTCTACGGTTGACGTAAAATTGGAAATAGAAGCAGATACAGGATTCCCCGCTAATACCAAAGCATATTGCATCATAATTCATGATCGTTTGATGGAATATCATCCTCTTACGGAAGTAGTTAAGAGTATTATATAAGTCTCTCAGTCTCGTTTCTGTCATCATGAGGATCGCATTCGTTGACATCCAAGGCTTCTGCATCGACGGTATTTTTCATCCGAAGGAATTGAGTATCGCAATTGGTTGTAAACAATACCACGCTTTGTTCACACCGCCTACACCTTATTCTAACCTAAATACGCCTGATAGAATTAGCGCTAGATATGTTGAGAAACATATTCATGGGATCAACTATTCCTCTGGAGACGTGGATTATTCCAAGTTAAACTCGATTCTGGAAACATATTTACTAAACCATGTTGATTGTATTTACGTGCGAGGAAGTGAAAAAGCCGAATTTTTACTAAAAAAGTGTCACGTGTCACGTCCTATAATAGTAGATGTATGCAAGTTCGATGGAACCCCGTGTGCAACAGAAAAATTCAGTAGTGACTCCAAAACCTGCATGTACCACGCCAATGGATCATTTAAATGTACCCAGAAGAACGTCGAAAGTTTACGTCAATGGTTTCTTAATTGCATACCTTTGTAATTTTTTTGTTATTAATAAATGATTATTAAAGGAAATGTTTTTTAATTGAAACCCCTTATTAATTTCATGCATTTATTTTCGTTTTACAAGAAGAATAAAATTTTTTATTTATAATTTTTACAATAATTTTCAATATTATAAACAAAGTAGATGATAGTGTTATACAACTAACTACATATAATTTAGAATATTTGGGCTCTGACATGTCACTCAAATCGATCGGTGGTGGTGGAGTCGTAACAGCATACCAATCTTTGAATTCTCCTTCAGTGCCATCATTAAAAATCAATTTTAATTTGTATCTCTTTGCTTCATCGATTGCTATGGAAAACGTATTTAGCTTCATATTATTTACCACCGAGAAATTAATCTTTCGCCATTCCGTTTGATTATCAAAACGTATCGCCATCTGTTGTACGCCCAACGGTACATTGGTATGCAGTACGTTGTTTAATATAGCCGTAAGTATAATGAAATTAGCCTTTAAGATGGCCATATTTGCGTCGGTTGGATTCTTCTAAGTGGATACTGATTAGGATAATATCTCTCAAAGCCTTTATCCCAAAGACTTAAATTTGATAGGTCTTTTAAAACTTGTTTTTTATCTTCATATAATTTTATGTCTCTTCTTAGTTTTTGAACTTTCTCTGCAAACTCTTTAATTCTACGTCTATTCTCTTCGCTAGACATTTCAATACTGAATACTATACTTATTTTACTAATATTGTCGGGTGTAGGATACGCCTCCTCTCAGAGATCTAGGTTGTTAACCTTGACGCTCGGCCAACCCAGCTGTAGTAGTAGCAGTAGTTATTGTACCCTCGATACTAGCAGAAACTAACAGTCAAACGTCAAACGTGAAACGTCAAACGTGAAACGTGAAACGTCAAACGTCAAACGTGAAACGTCGAACGTCAAACGTCAAACGTCAAAACGGTAAACGTCAAACGTGAAACGTGAAACGTCAAACGTGAAACGTCAAACGTGAAACGTCAAACGTGAAACGTGAAACGTCAAACGTGAAACGTCGAACGTCAAACGTCAAACGTCAAAACGGTAAACGTCAAACGTGAAACGTCAAACGTCAAACGTGAAACGTCAGTCGTTAAACGTCAAACGTCAAACTTTTCGGTGCACATACCTTGCGTGCGTCGCGTGCGCTGCGTGCGTTGCGTGCGTTGCGTACGTGCGTCGCGTCCGTTGCGACCGTTGCGTGCGGCGTCGTGGCGCTGTCGTATTCGCAGCCTTCCTGGGAACGCAGGACGCCAGGACGTCGGATTCCCAGATGTTGTACGTCAAACGTGAAACGTCAAACGTCAAACGTCAAACGTCAAACGTCACGAAACGTAACGAAACGTAACGAAACGTAACGAAACGTAACGAAACGTAACGAAACGTAACGAAACGTAACGAAACGTAACGAAACGTAACGAAACGTAACGAAACGTAACGAAACGTAACGAAACGTAACGAAACGTAACGAAACGTAACGAAACGTAACGAAACGTAACGAAACGTAACGAAACGTAACGAAACGTAACGAAACGTAACGAAACGTAACGAAACGTAACGAAACGTAACGAAACGTAACGAAACGTAACGAAACGTAACGAAACGTAACGAAACGTAACGAAACGTAACGAAACGTAACGAAACGTAACGAAACGTAACGAAACGTAACGAAACGTAACGAAACGTAACGAAACGTAACGAAACGTAACGAAACGTAACGAAACGTAACGAAACGTAACGAAACGTAACGAAACGTAACGAAACGTAACGAAACGTAACGAAACGTAACGAAACGTAACGAAACGTAACGAAACGTAACGAAACGTAACGAAACGTAACGAAACGTAACGAAACGTAACGAAACGTAACGAAACGTAACGAAACGTAACGAAACGTAACGAAACGTAACGAAACGTAACGAAACGTAACGAAACGTAACGAAACGTAACGAAACGTAACGAAACGTAACGAAACGTAACGAAACGTAACGAAACGTAACGAAACGTAACGAAACGTAACGAAACGTAACGAAACGTAACGAAACGTAACGAAACGTAACGAAACGTAACGAAACGTAACGAAACGTAACGAAACGTAACGAAACGTAACGAAACGTAACGAAACGTAACGAAACGTAACGAAACGTAACGAAACGTAACGAAACGTAACGAAACGTAACGAAACGTAACGAAACGTTTTGCTATTTATCTTGACAGCAAGAAGAATGCGGTAGTGGTAGTGACGTTCGGTGTGGGTCTAGATGGGGCCTTGTGTGGCTAACGTAAAATGTAGGAAGTTACAAACTAACGTTGGCTGACAGCGTTTAGCAAAATTAATGTTAGGCAACACATATTACTTTTAGATGACATCTGGGTTGCGGGACATTTATTGTAGGCAATACACACTACCCCACGAAGCGCAAGTGACAGCTTTGACGTAAGAGGATATATATATATATATATATATATATATATATATATATATATATATATATATATATATATAGTTGACAGAAGCGACGACAAGTTATTATTTTTACAGGTTAACCAACATAATTTACAATCTCGAATAGATTTTTTTCAACGTAAAAGAGGTTAGGAATTGACGACTCCCCCACTCTAAGTGGGGGTTATGTTCATCGGCGCGTCTCCGCATGGCGGGCCCCCGGGCAGCCGATCGTTCAAAGCGGGGGTTATGTTCACCTCGGCGGCGGAAATCCTCATCGGGGCAATTGAAAGTGCGGTTATGTTCATCGGCGCGTGGCGGGCCCCCGGGCAGCCGATCGTTCAAAGTGGGGGTTATGTTCACCTCGGCGGCGGAAATCCTCATCGGGGCAATTGACGGATCGACCGTTAAAAGTGGGGTTATGTTCATCGGCGCGACTCCGCGTGGCGCGCGCCTCGTGGCGGGCCCCGGGGCCACGGGCAGCTGTCTAACGACCGTTTTTGGCAAAATGGTGCGGTTCGTTAGATGTCTTTTCGCAAAATGATGAAAATGGCCTCGTTTACGTGAACGCCATATCTCGTAGGTTATTTGTCTTTTCGCAAAATGATGAAAATGGCCTCGTTTACGTGAACGCCATATCTCGTAGGTTATTGAATTCCCTATGTGTACTTTTAGACAAAAATTGGCAGAATGAACCTTAGCGATTTTCCATGTTAATTTACATAAGGATTGTGCCAGCAAAATGATGAAAATGGCCTCGTTTACGTGAACGCCATATCTCGTAGGTTATTTGTCTTTTCGCAAAATGATGAAAATGGCCTCGTTTACGTGAACGCCATATCTCGTAGGTTAACCTTTGGACTTTTGGACAAAAAATGGCAGAATGAACCTTAGCGATTTTCCATGTTAATTTACATAAGGATTGCGCCAGAATCAGTGCTGCCCCTTTACTCCAGAGGTATGCACATCAATGAATCGTTTACATATTACTCATATTTATATGTTCAAGATTAAAGTTTAATTATACTTCTATTGGACACGTCCTCCTAGATCACCTTGTAGTTTACTTCTTATCACTGTTGTATGCGCAAGTTTAAAGAATGATTCACTCATACCTGACTGACTGCTCCGAACCTCTTTGTACTCATTATACTTTTTGCGCTGTTAGTGTAAACATATCGATTTTTAATAAAAAGTGCAAATGGGGAAAATAAAGGCCAAAGCTAGGTCCGAAATAAAAAGAAAAATGCAAAAATTAGAAAGAAAATTGAAGAAATACGAATCAAGTAAGTACTCAAGAAATTCTTGATTTCCTTAACCAAGAATTTCAGAAAGGTTCAAAGTACTCTACCATAAATACTCACAAATCAGCCCTAAATATTATATCAGAGGCAGGCAAATCTGAGATCATAGAGCGATTCATGAAAGGGATATTTAGAACACGACCATCATTTCCAAAATACGATGAAACTTGGGACCCACATCCAATATTACTTATGCTTGAGAAACTTCACCCGAACGAAAGCCTTGACCTAAAAAATTTAACTAAACTTACTTTATTATTAGCATTGTACACAGCTCAAAGAGTGCAAACATTATCCAAAATAAAAATCAAAAATATAAGACATATCAAGGGAGGAATAGAAATTGACATCACCGACATTTTAAAAACCTCGGCCCCTAGAAAACCTCAGCCTCAGCTAAGATTTTTATTTTTCAAGGATAAACCCGCCCTCTGCGCGGCCGCCACTGTACTGCATTATATTGACAGAACCAGAGCATTTAGAGAAAACGAAGAATTTTTGATCCTAACCACAAAAAAGCCTTACCATCATGCCTTACACAAACGCTTACCGATGGATAAAAAACGGATTAGAAATGAGCGACATAAATACAGACAAATTTAAGGGACATAGCACTCGGCATGCTGCAGCCTCGGCTGCATTAAGGTCTGGGATAAATATCGAAATTATCAGAAATTCAGCAGGCTGGTCTGAAAAGTCAAACACATTTTGCAAATTTTACAACAGACCTGTGAATGTAAAAAATGCAACATTTTCAAGCTATATAGAGATAATGACAAAAAATGTATGTACAAAATAAAAGTTATTTAGTTGTTAAGAAACACCTTTGTTATAAGAAATACGGGTTTTAAATTGTTAAATTTATATTGTTACATTATATATTATAATTAGATTAAATGTTAATATTTTGTTAATTTTTCAAAGTAAGATTGTGTCAAAAATGTTAAATTTAATATTGAATGTTAACAGAAAATTTATTAAACAGATACAAAACTATTCGTGGTATAAGATCACCTCCATCTATCTCTAAACATCTACAAGGTGATCTAGGAGGACGTGTCCAATAGAAGTATAATTAAGGATTAAACGACTTACCTTAAGGAAGTTCAATCCCAATTATACGATATTGGACACGTCCTCCTAGATCACCTTGTAGTTTACTTCTTATCACTGTTGTATGCGCAAGTTTAAAGAATGATTTACTCATACCTGACTAACTGCTCCGAACCTCTTTGTACTCATTATACTTCGCAAGATCACCTCTGGGTTGGGTGTTAAATATTATTTTTTATAATATTATTTTCCATTTAGGGGTGGGTTTGATCTAGGAGGACGTGTCCAATATCGTATAATTGGGATTGAACTTCCTTAAGGTAAGTCGTTTAATCCTTAATTATAATTCATTTAAGTGTGGTCGTAGATAAAATGTATGAACACGTGTGAAATGCTTCAAATCTTTAGAACTAAAGTGACACAAGTTGGATATTATTCGTTTTAGTCATAACTTTTTTATATATTTCTACGGAAAAGCAGTTAGCCGACCTAGGCCAATAAAGCAAGGTCAAATATCGAGGAGCTCTAATTCCGAACCGTTCTTTTTTAGATATAATTTACTTTTTAAAGTAATAATTAGTTTTTTTCCGTTTTAAAATGCTTATAAAATTTGAATATTCACAGTTTAAATTGAATAACTTTAAAAAAATAATAATTACTGTTTAAGTTCAATCACATAATAGCATCTAGGCACTCTTACAGTTTACGGCCAGTAGGGTTTTAAAGAATTTTGAATAAAATAATTACAATCTTAAATTAAGATTTAAATTAAATAATGTTGAAACATTAACAAGAGAGAAATTTCATAATATAACCCCCGAGGAATGGGCAAATGTGGTTGATCATTGCTCGAAATATGAGGATGCGTATATTTATAAAAAAACACTTAATGGATGGATATACAGATTCCTTGATATTTAATGTAAATACGGAATCATCTGACGAGTGGGATTCAGAATTGTATTAATTTACAGTTTATTAAAAATTTGACAAACAATAGTCGAAATTCTGACTAATACTTTTCATTTACGAGTATTTCAGATTTAAAATATTTTATAAATGTACACACGCCACTGCTAAAGAAAGCACTGGTTATCAGGTACCCCTACTGTAAGCGATTTTAGATCAACGTCGTCAAATAAGCTTCTCCTGGCTTTGCGAAATTAGACATTTTGTTAGTCAATATACTCTTCGGATAGTAATCGAGCTTTACAGAGGGTACAGAGCGATATGTTAATTAGTCTTTTTTTGACAGCACGCCAAAGTGAACGTTCCGTGTGATTTTGTAAACAATGGAAAAACTGAGTTGAAAGCAGTGATAAACTACTTTTATTTGAAAAAATTAACCCTATTAGAATCTGTTTCTTCGTTTTCAATGGTTAAAGACTGTATTGATGAATTCAAGCGTGGTCTAATAAACAATGAATCACGTAGTGGACGTCTAAAAACTGCTACTTCCCCAATTATGATTAAAAATTCTCATCGTATTGTATTAGATGACCGTCGAGAAGAAGTGCACACGATAGCAAACAACTTAAATATCAATGTGCACAGAATTGTAACCGACGAACTATTGGAAATTAAAAAAATACACTGCGTTTGCGATTGCTCACACCGGAGCAAAAATTAAATGGTTTGAGTGTATCTTGCGACCTTCTGGTGCATTTTCGCCACAATCCAAAGTACTTCTTGCGTCATTTCATGATCGTCGATGAAAACTGGGTCCATGATTATACTCCTAAAATTAAAGAATAGTGCAAACAATGGACATATGATGGTCCTCCGCCTCCAATGAAGACAAAAACAGGTTTGTCAGAAGGAAAGATTATGGCAAGTGTGTTTGGGGATTCTTATGAAAACATATTTGTCGACTACGTAAAAAAGGAGAAAACAATAAATAGTGAGTTTAATGCCAATTTGTTGCAACAACTTAGCAACAAAATGAAAGAGAGATGGCCTAATTTGGTAAAGAAGAAAGTGATTTTTCATTAGAATAACGCACCTGCGCCTGCGCATATGTCTGCGGTTGCAATAGCCAAAATTCATTAATAGGAATTTGAATTAGTCCCTCATTCGCCCAGATTTGGCTCCGATCAATTATTATCTGTTTCCAAACCTAAAAAAATTACTCAGCGGTAAAAGATTGTCATCTAATTCCAAGGTACTGTAAATAGTTATTCCGAAGACTTGGATTTATCGACCTTAATTTAAAATATCGTTCGACATTATTCTAACATCAGTTCATTATTAGGCTAACGCCATCATTCTCATCAATATAGGTATGTTAAAGAAGGACATAACTCTAAAAAGTAGTGAACAAATTTTATAGCGGCAAGAAATAAAGTAAAAAAAGGCATGTTCAAATTGGAAAAAAGTTTAATAAGTTTATAAAAGTTAGTAAAGTCATTAAAATTTACATTAATTAGCTTCTCTTTGTTGGCCTCTTGTCATTAAAACTCCAGATAAGTAATTAAAAGTAGACGAACTAGGAAAAACTGAGAAATATATTTTTTTAGTTTCAATACAAAGTTCATCAATTTATTATGTAAAGCCAGAAAATAAGTCTGGTTTCATCTAATGAAAATGTACCTTCTATACAGAGGAACTTTTTACTTTTCAAGCCCATTCGAGTTTATAACTGGTCTCAATACAATGTGTAAACCGTTCTCTCAGGCTCATCTTCTAATTGCAGGAGAATGGCTAAGTTAATTAGATTTTGCACTACATATTTCAACTAAAATATATGTAGGCAAAATAAATCAAAAACATCTCTTCTAACTTTTCTGCTGAATTTTAAAGTTTTAAAATTTGAAAAATAATTATCTATGTAGGACATATATAAATAGATATGTAAATAAAATTCAAATATATTTATTATTTTCAAATGTGTCTCATTTTAAAAATAAACAATAAAGAAAAAGGGATAACTCAAATTCCGTGTCACAGAAACAACGAGCGACCATTTCCCCACTGAAAACAACTACTCCTTTGGCTAATATCGAATAGGCATTGCATTATATTAACATGTGAATAGCAGAGTTAGAAAATAATTTTCAACACTCTAACTTTGATTTTACTTCCTATAAGGACCGGTTTTGTCCTCATAAGAACTTTTCTGCAAGACATAAGACAATCTCGACTCCAGTCTCTAATGGAGTCTGATGATTCTGGTAAGTCTGTGACACGGACTTTGAGTTTTCCCTTTTACTTTGTTGTAAATTTTTAAATTGAGTCCCATTTGAGAATTGAAGTTATTTCCTTTATTATTTGCCCATCTGGTTATTATTCCGTATCCTTCTAGAGAATTTTGTATTGCCATCAAACTCCATTAAAGACTGTAGTCGACATTGTTGCTGAAGAATCCTCCTAATAAAGCCAAAACCGATCCAAAACATATAAACTATACATATTATATTTACATTTATATTGAACACAATAACAGTAATTACTCGTATTTCTATAAAAAATTCTACAAAATTGTAATTAATGGTATTACCTCGGGTATTGGTATTTTGTTTGGGCCAAATTTTTTAGTACTTCATTTTCTGCTTTGTCCTATATGTGTGGAGGAGTCGATGGTAAGTCTTTTTTATCACTGATATCAGACATTTTGTTAATATAATTATCGAAGTTTAGCTTATCTACGAAAATTTAATACGTACTGATTTTGACAACTAAAACAATTACATAGGAACCTAGGACAAACGTCAAATTCACTGCATGCTTAATTGAAAAATTATGGGTTTCTATTGATTAAAAATCTGTATCGTTATGAAAAATCTGTATCATAATGGGTATCATTATGAAACAGATTATGGGCATTTAAGTGCATTATTATAATACGGGTGTAGAAAAAGCCAATTTACAATTTTGAAAAACTGTGAACAAACGATGGATATAGGGACCGTGCGTGAAATATAGAGGCAGCACTACTGCCGAAGGTAGCCCTCTCTAGTGTTTAATTTTAGAATTAATTGGGGTAAACATTGCAGGTAATTAATACAAAATATTTTTAGAATATTAAATATAGTTAAATATAGATACCAGCCCGTAACAAACAATCATATACATGGTCAAAATGATATAAAATGTGAAAAATTATTAAAATCTGGACATCTATATACATTTTGAGCAAAAAAATTTAAATGGCTAAGTGACAATAAATTGTAAAGTTGTACCTTAAGCAAGTGTATCCAATGTCAAAATATCGGTATTTAGTAACACTCAATTTAAAAGTATTACAATAACATTTAAAAAATGTTAATTAATAAAAAAAGATTGAGAATAATAATAATAATTATTTTTAGCTTTATGTCGGTCGAAATGTCATTCAACCACCTTTGACGTTTATGAGACACCCAATGTATGCATAATTATATAGATTCCTCATCCACCTATAGCCGGAGAGCTAGTAACACACAGTTCATTAAGTGTTTGATGCACGTTGAAATTTTGTAATTTGAAATCATTTGGATGGAAAAGCAGATATACCTGTGTTGGCTAGACCCACCCCGGGATACCAGGTACTGCGCATAATAGAAAGGGGTCGTAAAATATAACCCAAAAAAGTGTTTGATTTAGAGGCCAACAAACAACAATTGAAAGTTTAGGTAATTCTAAAAATACTAGTAATTTAGGCAGACACTTTTGAGAGGGTTTATAATTAATAAATCAACCCCACAGTTGATTTTTTTTTAAATATGATTTGAAGTGTTTGATTCACGCTGAAATTTTAATAGCGTCTTAATTAAATATAAAAAAAATTAATTCCAAAAAAGCAGACACTTTTTCCGGGGTTTAATTGCCGGCCAACATAAAAATGAATGAACCTCATTATGCGCCACTATGCATTGAATAAGTATACAGGGTGTACCAATAAAAACTCCCAGGCCGGATATTTTGGTAAGTAATAGAGATATTTTAATTCTGTAAAAGCCAGTTTATAGAGCGCTAAGAGATCTTCAGTTTTAGATATAAATTGATTTTAAATAGGTCAATATGTAGATGGCGCTGCGCTCAATAATTATTTTTCGATGGGAGGATCTTTCTTATGTAGCGCATCTTGTAAAAAATGCATTTTTAAGTTAATTTTGTTCTATGAACTAATTCGATAAATCTAGCCATTTTTGATATACAGAGTGGGTCATTCAAAACAGTTTCATCCTGTTTTTCGGAATTATTCATTGTATTTTTGCAAAATGCTAAAACAGGTCGATTTTTATTCTAAATTAAAGACATTTATACAATATAGACATATGTCATGTGTCAACCCCCTCCCTTATACTTCTCCACACCTTAATTTTAAATAGGTAATGTACCATGTATGGCTCATCATTGAAAAGGTAATTTAATGGGGGATTCAGAAATATTTCTGTAAATTACGTTACTTAAATTTTATCGCCCTCTAGCGGGATAAAAAACTACTACGTATTGTAGAGTGTGATACTACAATGTGTAGTACATCATTAAAAAGGTAATTTTATGGGGAATTTAGAAATATGACTGTCCATTGTGATACTTTTAATTGTACTGCCCTCTAGCGAAAAAAAAAAACTACGTATTTTAAAGTGTGACACCTTATTTGAAAGCAAATTTAATTACTAATTCAATGTACCACATAACATTAATTAATAACAATATTATTATAAATATCCACATTGCACTTGCAATAGTTTAAAAATTAGTCATGCATTATTTTAAACATTATTGCTAACTTTATTTTGTTGCAAGTGCAATATGGAAATATTTATATTAATGTTATGTGGCGCATTGAATTAGTATTTAAATTAGCTTTCAAATGAAGTGTCACACTTTAAAATACGTTACAGATTTTTTTTCCCGATAGAGGGCGCTAAAATTAAAAGTTTCGCAATAAACTGTCATATTTATGACTTCCCCATAAAATTACCTTTTTAATGATGTGCCGTACATGGTACATTCCTTATTTAAAATTAAGGGGTTGGAGAAGTGGAAGGGAGGAGGTTGACACATGACAGATGTCTGTATTGCAAAAATGTGTTTAATTTAGAATAAAAATCGACCTGTTTTAGCATTTTGCAAAAATACAATGAATAATTCCGAAAAACAGGATGAAACTGTTTTGAATGACCCACTCTGTATATCAAAAATGGCTAGATTTATCGAATTAGTTCATAGAACAAAATTAACCTAAAAATGCATTTTTTACAAGATGCGCTACATAAGAAAGATCCTCCCATCGAAAAATAATTATTGAGCGCAGCGCCATCTACATATTGACCTATTTAAAATCAATTTATATCTAAAACTGAAGATCTCTTAGCGCTCTATAAACTGTCTTTTACAGAATTAAAATATCTCTATTACTTACCAAAATATCCGGCCTGGGAGTTTTTATTGGTACACCCTGTATACTTTTTAAAAACTAAACATTTTAAATTATCAATAATTATGATTTGTTTATTTTAGTGAAAAATGATAAATAGTTAATAAATTGTAAAGAGGGCCATGATATTTTTGTCAAATTGGACATTCTAATTTCACAGTAACATTCTTCATTAATTTTAATTAACAATAAACCATTAATTATCTGTAAAATTATATTTATATAAAATGTTTATTTAAATATGTAAAAATCTTAATGACAAGAAAACACTAAAGACTCTAATTTCTAAACCGGTTCTGTAAAAGTTTTTTTTACAATTAAGTGCTCAAAATTGATTATAGATAAAAAGAAAACTTGCCCAACCAAATACGCTTTTCGTCGTCTGATTTACGTATGGATAAGCAATATATGTAATTATGTATATCATTGGGTGTAAGACACAACAGCCGTATGTATAGTCGATCGCCAGCGACTCGCCAGAGATTCATTCCGGCGTTTCGCCAGCGATTCGCTGGCGATCCGCCGGCGAAAGCCCAAAAAGGTGGCGTCTCGCCGGAGATTGTCACCGAAATGTCATTTCACGCAAGTTTTTATTTTCTTTTATGGGGATTATCACCGATATCTCTCGCATTTTATTCATGATTCATTTCTTAAAACTCAAAAAATAATGAACGAATATCAAATTTTTCCCTATAAAACAACATGAAAACTTGCGTGAAATGATATTCCGGTGAGTCGCCAGCTTTTTGGGCTTTCGCCGGCGGATCGCCAGCGAATCGCTGGCGATCGACTATGCATACGGCTGTTATTAGTGTGCTCTGTGGAAATTTAAAAAATATCTTTATTATCGAATCAAATCCAGGTTTCCAAAGTAATGTGTTTGTACATCCACGAATGCAACAAGTTTTTTCGATAATGATATTACGAAAATAATTCGACTTTATTCAATTAATAATTACTAAACAATTAATGCCGTATAAACACTGATCTGTATCAGTGCGTATAAAACATTAATAAATCCCCCCCATAAAGTTCACATTTTTGTCACCAGTTGGCGTTAAAGTCATGACGCACGGTCCCTATCACAAAGCACATAGAGGTTCCACGTGAATGACCAAGGTCAAAACCGACAACTGACATTTTTTATGCTATTTGCTCCAAACTCTAGATGGGGCTACTGGTGAAATTCTGATTTCTTACTCCATTTTTAAGCTTTATGGGAGAAAAACTTAACCAAAGACTCCAAAGATGTGACGTGTATTTATTTGTTTTTGGTTAGTCTCATTTTTCCGTCTGATTTTAGTGATTTTTTGTTGGCTTTGGCTTTTGGTTTCTGTTTATAGTTTCGTCTTAGTTATTTGCAAAATTGTGATGTTTCGCTTTTCTATTTGCTACTGTGTTTTGCAATAATTTTGGTGCTACCTGTGGGTGCTACGTTGATAACTTCGAGAAAAACTTATTGATTCACCATGCATCTGCATCATAAAAAGACAAACGGGTACAACAACTAATTGATAATCAATTTATCACTGGACTAGATTCCGAAATCATTTTTCACATAAGAGAGTAATACACAAAGCAGTGAAGTAATACCACTATCTGTATTTGGAAGGCAAATACATATTTATCATTGAATGAATAGTTAAAAGGATCCACCTTTTAATACAATACCTATATTACATTTGTCCTCGGTTTAAAAGACATTTATAAAATATATTATTTTAGTGTTAATAAAATGTAGTATCCTAGTCTCTACTTCACATTTAAATTATTGATAGGTATTTTAAAGATTTGAGATTGTATACCTATTTGCTGCAAGTAAGTATTTGTTAAATATGTATTATTATTTGTATTTATTTTTATCTAATAATATTTATTTGTTATTAATAAACATATTTTAAGAATGTTCTATTTTATTATTTATTGATATATCTTATATTTATTTAATAATAATATGCAGAACCAACTTTCCACATCAGACCCCTGCTTATAACAAATTAATTCCTCAAATTTGGTATAATCGACCTAAATTATTTTGTAAAATAAAAGTTTCGAACTTACTAGTTCCATACTTTATTTTATAAAATAATTTATGTGGAAATCATTTAAAATTTAATTTAAAACTACTACCTACTCCTAAAAATTACAATTTGAATTTACCGCCATCTGTCAATTGTCATTTTAGTTCCAGCTCCAAACACAAGGTGGCGCTAATTTGGTTTAAAAGTTTAACATTGGCGTGGGGTCTCTTGAAGATACGTGCTTTGTGGTCCCTATAGATCTTTTGATTCGGAGTGTCAAAATATAAAGGAGTAGTTTACGTCGCCGCGCAACTGGATTGTATATTGTCCTGCCAGTTGCCGCGCTTCGACCTCAAGTGCGTTTGATTTGATCATCGGAGATCTCCGAGCGCTGCAAACGTGTTTGAATTGACACACCGAGATATCCCTAAAGTGTTTGTTTGGCTTTGGAGCGAGAACATAGAGCGAGCTCGATGTTCTCAGAGCAGATGGATCGAGAAGAGGGAGAAATTTGTCTTTGTCTCTACCTCTTTTTAACTAACTTACAAACATATTTGAATCTCAAAATTAAAGACTAGACAAGAAGTCAACAAATTACTTAGCCGCTTTTGTCTAGTAGCTAAAATTATTCGTCATAAAAAACACAAAATGTGTGTTTGGAAAATACATTTTCTCTGTCCAGATCTAATCACCAGTAATCACAGGCATGGAATATGAGAGCGAAATGGGCATTTGTGGTATATGCTGCATTTCAGGGCCATTACCCTTTATTATTAAAAGTTTTTCCATTTTCTTTACTTTTTGTGTGCTTTTTGCTCACTATTTTGACACACAAACCAGAAACAAGAATTACAAAAAAGCGAGGTTATGTTTTTTACTCTGTTTTATTTGATTTGATTTAATGCTTTATTGTGACGTCATAACTTCTCGGTCTCCTCGACGCTCGCTCGATCGAGTTTCAAATCAAACGCCCCTAGAGTAGTACAACAGAGAGGACAGTAAATAATGTTTGTGTCGCCTTGATAATATGGTCGAGAATCGCATCAAAGATTCTAATTAGAGAGAAATAGATTAATATCTCTATCTCTATAGTTATTTCTCCAGTTATTTTTAGATAATTATTCAAGTTTTTACTTAAATTCGTTCAAGTATGGTAGTGTTAAGAGAGACTTTGGTTTGTAGGGTTTATTTTATACTAGGAAAAAACTTGTGTTTTATGTGGTTTCAACACATACTTTGATTACTATACGAGGCAAGAAAGAGGTCCGACACGCCCAACATAGGGCGCGGCCATTTTGAATCCTGTGACACAGTTTACAGCTAAAGAATCAGATCGCTCACTCTGCGTCGGCACTTTTGATCTTAATGTTTCAGTTTATACACTGTGCAACTCGGATAATACAATATATGACAACCGCCTATAATAAAACAGCAGTCTTCTGCGTATCCTGAATTTGTAACCCTGTAGTGGATGTTATTTTGGAACTTTCAACTGGTCCGAGTGAGCTAACTGATTCTTTAGCAATAAACTGTGACTTCAAAAATAATATTCACTGACACTGACAGCAGCAAGCAAAATATCAGGGGCCCTATTCTCCAAGTTGAACGATGTGAACATTCCACTGTGAGATGTGAAGTGTCCTATCACCAATTTGTTCTCTCGGTCATCGTATTCGGTATTCTTGAATCATTCACATCTCATAAGTTCACGGAGCACCGCTGCCAAATTTAAGTTGTGCGTTAGAACTATTTTAGAAGGCACTTTACTTCAATTTTTTATTATTTTTTGACAAATTGTAATAACATATTATATTTTCCAGTATTTTCTATTAAATCCCGTGCCAAAGGTTTACTTAGACGAACATTGTTTATGAATATTCGGTCACTAAAGTCAGAAGGGTCCTCTTTTCTTAAAAAAAGTCTATTTGGTCGATTGGCATCTTCTTCTGCTTCAGCTAGATCATTCAAAATATAAATATAAATAAGAGCTTCGTCCAAATCCATTTTATTTAAAAAAGTGACCTTTTGATAGCGCACCACAATGACAGTTCTCCCAATGTTCTCCCGAAATGATGCTCTTCTATTGGTTTTGACTGGTTCTCCCAATTTTCATGCGAAGTGATCGTTCACTTTAATTCAAGAATACCACTCACACACTTTTTAGGAGAACAGCTGTCCAGTTCGCATGAAATGATCATTCTCTCAACTGGAGAATAGGCTCCCGTGCGTTTTAATCATCCGCTTCTGCTTCCTGAATTGTCGGTTTAGTCGTTTTAACCTGTCAGATTAAAATAAGAAAACCGACAATTCCGAAGCAGAAGCGGATGATTGAAACGCACCTATTAAAAATATTGTGCCAAGATGTAGACAACACGTAATAAGGGTTCAAAATGGCGGAGTTTTCTATCTTCCTTTAAAAGGCACTCAGAAAGCTGCGCAGTGCGACCATTCTCCCTATAGTAAAAGAAAATCAAAGTATGTGGGTTTCAAATATAAAAGAAGAAGTGAGGTTACGTTTCACTCGTTAATACTATTTCTTACCGAAGAACATGGGCGTCGTTTTAGGAGAAAAAAGGAAAATAAAATATGAATAATAAAAACAATAAAATTGTTATTATATTTAGTGTTCTAAAATACGAATTAGAGGAAACTTAAGGTTAGAGGCACTTGAATGGACTGAAATATTAGAAGTTGAACGAACATATTACAATTGTTTAAG
This sequence comes from Psylliodes chrysocephalus, assembly GCA_927349885.1. NCBI lineage: Eukaryota > Metazoa > Arthropoda > Insecta > Coleoptera > Chrysomelidae > Psylliodes > Psylliodes chrysocephalus. Next base: position 51,609,676 of record OV651817.1, read on the forward strand.
GCACTTTTTAGAGGACAGCTTTGCTGCAACAAATATATTTATAAGTTGTACGTTTTTAAATAATATCGAATACTTTTTAAAAATTGTATCTTTACTTTTTAGGAACTTTGTATTACACAAAAAAAGCAGGAAAAAGAGAGTAGTAGTGAACCTATGTCACCTAAAAAAAATAGAAGGTATTGTGTTTAATAAATTTGGCGAACCAATAATATTTTTGAATGTCTTTAGTATAGTAATTTATACAGATACTAAATTATATGATTATGGGCCTTCTTTAAGAGTATTAAACTTGCCAACAAATTAAAAGAAGTTATAGTTGGAACAAAAGTACCTCATACACTTCAATATTAAGTTGAAGGTATGACTCTGAAACTCTCATCAACAAAATTTGAGTCACCATTAATTAAGAAGTAAATCAAACATTGGATTTGATCTAAGCTGATACATTAAATTGTATATGAATACTTATTTCAGAAAACCTAGATATTTTGGTAACTTTACATTGAAGTTTCTAGAAAATCGGTAATTGCGAAGACTTTTTTGTTGCCAACAGTACTGCTTCAAACTTACGAAACAGAAATAAAACATTACAGACACAATTAAGATGAGTGAAAAAGTATGTGCATAATCAAAAAATTTGTGCAGACTTGCCGATTTGAAAAGCAAAAAATATGATATTAGTTTTTGGCATATGGTCTAAAATATAAACTATCATCAATAATATAAGAATATTTAAATTTAAATAAAGAAAGTAGATAATTTATATTTTAAACGAAGTCATTAGAAAAGTAAATAAAAATCTTATATATTTTTTTTAATATCCTAAAATGTTTCTGCTTATACTAAATAGGTAAATATATATTGGTTTGTTTTATTCTTATTAGGTATATTTTCTTATGTTTAAATTAAATGCTTTTTGTATTTCTTCAGTTCTACCATTGCATAGGTTTTCAATAGGTATATAGATATTTTATAGAATTCCAAATCCTTGCTGTAATCCTAAATGTTTTAGATGTAATAAAATATTTTTTCATTATTATTATATTTTTTGACAGGACAATATTGTTATATTTTTTTTTAGTTAAATAAAAACGTACCTATCTTTTAAAACTTTATTTTGTATTTTTTTATCTATTTGCAGTTACTATTTTCACATTTAAAATAACCCAATATAATCCGTTTACGTACGCTACTGCTGAAGATTCTAATATGAGCGAGAAAGCCTGCATTAGAAAAAGAAACAATTATTTTATTAGAGCGGCATCAACATTGTATAGATTTATGCAGGGGTAGCCTATCTGTACGTATATTATCTAAGGCTTCGACACTCACTCCTGTAAAACATAACTGTCGCCGTTGACCGCTGTCTGTTATTGTTAAAATTCCTCCTTGAAACAAATAATCATGAATCGAGTTTCAGGTAACTACCTACCAGAAATAAAACATATTTTGTTTATTAATTTATGGCAACATACGCGACGAGCATCACATTACATAGCTCAAAGTCAGTTACCGCCTTTATATCACTAATAAGCAACAAACCTCTTAGGCATTGGCACATGGACCCCAAGTGGGTTAAGCCTAATCTGAAGAATAGCGAGCGCACGCGACTGGCAGCGCCAGCGGGCAGCGTCCTCCAACATCTCCTCGACCGCGTTGCGCGAGGCCGCGCAAAATCAATACCGCGACGCCCCTCGGAGAACGTCGCGGCGCATCGACTCCCGGTCAACGTAGGCCGTGCATGTGCTTTCGACATTCGTGGAATGAAGAGCTGGAGTCAGTGTGTCGCCGCCGCCGAGTTAAACAGACGTCGCCAGCTTCGCCACAGAGTGACCGCTTCCTCGTGGCCGGCCGTGCCGTAACAAGCGATGCTCCGGGACCATGACGCCGCCTCCAACGGTCGAGAACGACTTGGAGGAGATCGGAGAGTGGCTGGAGAAGAACCCGGATGCCTTGGAGAGGTTTGTACCCCAAGTTTAATGCATTTTCAGATGAATGTTTTGTTTTCGAAAGTATTGTTTTTAAGTTTGAGGTCAATATTGGACTTTAAATTTAATAAAACTCTAAAAAAATGGTATGTTAAGTTCTAAATGAACAAATAATATCTAAATGAAAGTAGATTTATTTAGAAATAAAATTAGATATATTTTTCACATAAAAATATAATTTAGGTACATAAATACATAAATACATAAATAAAAAAAAAAAGTATATTATTGATCACTTTTACACAAGTGATGCACAATATTTTTCCTACGACCACCAAATAATTTCATTTAAAAAATGTAAAACCAGGGAATCTGCCTGTGGCTGCTCCTAGATTGGTTTTTCTATGCCTTATTAAATAATTTTTAAAGTGTTTTACAGATAGTGTTTTGTAGAAATTACAAACATTGTGATTTCATATTATTCAAACACTTTCATAAAGTGATACAGGTATCTAAAATAATATTAAGTACCAAAACTATTAGAATATAATAATTTTTTCAATAGTTTATTGTTTTAAATACAACAATTAATAAGATGAACAACTATCAACAAGAACTTTTTAATTAATAAAGATGATTCCTACCTACCTACTTACAATTTTTTCTGAACAGTTATCAAATTGGCACAAAATAAATGACAGACAGATCAGCAAATTGACTAACTGTAAGTTATATTATGATAATTAAAATGTATTAAAAACAAATAAACAACAATACTTGAATTGTTTAATTTTTCATATAAATTAAGAAAATTACTTTTATCGGGGATAGAACCAGCTCCGCGAAAATCAATGTTAATAAAGTTGAACACTTTACGGTCTAAACCATAAAGTCTTATACCAAATAAATTAAATATAATATGTATTAAGGTGATTACAGCACCCCTTATAATTTTCGGAAAAGCATTTCGCAAAAAGTCATTTTTTTTTAAATTAGAATTTTGGCAAAATAAATAAGGCAATAATATCTAGAATATGCATATATTTTAAGTTTAAGTTTCGTTCAATTTCCAAGAAAAAAAATCAGACCGCTTTTAATTTTGAAATATAACAAAAATAAATGCATTCCTCAAAAGCACTAATCTTAATATAATTTCCAAATATAAGCTTCTAATATCTAATAAGTGATGCTTTCTGGTATAACGCGTCTGTAACTCTCGTATCATACAGTTTCAGTCATCATTCGTTTCTTGCAACGATTTACACCAGTTTACACCAAAAGATAGCACTTAACGAGGCGTTTTAGCCACTAATTTTGGCGAATTTTAAGAAATCATTAACCAGATATTAAGAGCTTAAATTTGGGGATTATATTAAGAATAGTGCTGTTGAGGAATGCATTTATTTTCATTACGATATTTCAAAATTTAAAGCCCTTTGATTTTTTTTCTTTGCAAACTGGAACGAATTATATAACTTCATAATATATTGTTATGTGAGCCATTTCATTATTCAGTCATGCTCTAATCCTCCAAGTCTCTCTCTGTCTTATTTGGCATTTGAGGCACAACTTGTCCGATTATCATATATAATTAAACCCCTTGAGACCTAACATATGTGACGACCATGGCGAAGGCACTTTCGCGAACATTCTTGAGTCAACGTGATAATGTTTCTGGTATATTCCGGATATGAGATGTTTTGGTGGAGGAACATTCTGGAATCACCAATTTGTATATAAATATTGGTGGAGGATCAACAAAAAGTTATTAGATATATGGACAGTGAAAATAAATAGTAAACAGTTTAAATACATTCGAAATATAAATAAATTATAATAGTAGTGTTATAAAATAAATAAGTGTTTAAATAAATTATTATTAAATAAACTGTTGTTTAAAATAAACAAACATCATATTGGTGTCAGAAGTGGGATTGTAAATAAATAGTGGACAATCATGGCTAAAAAACTATGTTATTTAAAAGTGTCTGAGCTACGTCGAGAACTAGAATAACGTGAACTGGAGACAACAGGGAAGAAATCAGAGCTAGCAGAACGACTCAAAAAATCACTAGAGAATGAAGGTTTGGATCCGGAAACGTTTCTATTTTCGGATGATGCGTCTGCTATAATTTCTTCAATTTCTTCTGATATGTCTTCTATGAAAACCGATATTTCTTCTAATATTTCCTCATTAGAAAATAAAGTTTCTTCAGTGGTTTCTTCTATAAAAAGTGATATTATTTCTTTAGAAAATAAAGTTTCGTCTGATATTTCTTCTTTAGAAGAAAAGGTGTCTTCTGATATGTCTTCCGTGAAACACGAAATCTCTTCTTTAAAAACAAAGTTTCTTCTGATATATCTTCTTTAAAAGACGAAATTCCGACTTGGAAAACAAAATATCTTCTCTGAAAAATGAAATTTCTGCTAATGTTGAAAATAAGATGACTTCTGTTGAGGAGAAAATAATGTCTTCCATTGAAGAGAAAATAAAAGAGATGGAAAAGAAGATAGAAGAAATGGAACATGTAGACCAAACCAAAAACGGTGAAATAAAGTGCCATAAGGTAGAGTCGAAGTTAAAATTGAAAGGAGCTGTAAACTCTGCTCGTGTTAAAGCCCCAACCTTTGACGGGAAGATGTCATGGACGAACTACCTTCACAATGACAGAATATAAATATCAGTATAGATGTAGGTAAAAAACTTTCAGTGTTTTAGAAAGGTATAAAATACCGAAAACTCTGAGAGTTTTTTACCTGCATCTGTACTAATACATATATATCTATATTATGTCAATGTGAACCCCAATATTTTGGACACAAGCCGCTAACGGTTTAGAATAATTGTTACGGGGTGCTTCACGAATAAATCACAATAATAATTTATTTTTGCAAACACTGAATAACTACAGTTGCGCCACAGGAAAATTATTTCGTTAATTTCTTTTTATACAGGGTGAGCCATCCAGCCAACCACCAAAAAATAATTATGTTTTGAAATTATTAAAAAGACGACTTTGCATTTCTTTAGTGACTTTTAAGTTACTATCATTACATTACGTAGGTATGTAACCATAAGATTTTAAAATATTCAGATAGTAATCTAACTGTTTCTATTATAACGCCCTTTTTAGGAAATGTATTGTATAATATTATGTTGCCAAATTACCATATTGTGTAGTATTTTTTAAAAATATGCTTGCCTGAGATCACAGTAAAATTAGTGAGATTTTGGAAAAACTACCGTCATACATTTGTGAATAACCCTGTAACTAAAAATATTTTTAATTAATAATAATAAATAAACCAATTAAAACTAATTTTCAAAAAAAAAAAATAAAATTACAATCTGAAAAGCATAACAATTGTTGGTGAAAAGGTACAAGATCAGTATGAAACTGTTCTTCCTCTTGAACCTAGGAATAATACTAATATTAATAATAATAAAAAAGAAAAGATAAAAAAAATACAAAGCTAGTATTTGTATGTAAGAAAAAAAAAACGCATTGCAATACAAATATAAAAGTGGAAAAAAAACAATCTCAGTTAAAATAAGGTTACTATTACAATAAAATTAAGTCTTTACCGTGTTTACTAACGTTAGGTAGTGCCATATGTTTAAGTGTCGATGATAATTTATTATATAATTTCACAAGAAAGTAAGAGAACGAATTCTAAAATTTTGCTGTATCATGTTGAGAAATTTCAATATTATATTTAGGCCGGAGATTTACATTATGTGCATCAACTCTGAATAATAAGTTTTCGGATAGATATACTGGTTCTTTATTAATCAAAATATTATGCAAGAGACAGAGATCATGAAGTTTTATTCGATTGTTCATATTTAACCATTTTAGTAAACGAAGTGTATATGATATTCGATCGAAATTCCGAATACTAAAAATTAGTCTTAGGCACGAGTTCTGTAGTTTTTAAACTCTTAATTGATCGCGTTGAGTTAGACATAGTCCATATACATTCACAATGGTTGGCATGACTTAAGACAAGACTATCACATAATTCAGTTTTCAAATCCCTACTTAAAATTACCCTGTTTGCGTAAAGGATTCTCAGTTTTGCGTAAGCCACTTGTAAGATGTGGGACACGTGATTGGTAAAACTCAGATTATTATCCATGATTAAACCCAAATTCCTAAAATTCTCCGAAATAGCAATTTGGTTACCGCCAATTGTAATATTAATATCCTCTATTTGTATAGAACCAGATAGCATAACGGAAGATTTCGAGGAATTTATCATTAAATCATGTTTGTTTGAAAAGTTAACTAGTGAATCCAGATCTTGGTTATTTTTTCTTTCAGCTTGTGCTCTTATACGTATGTACTAAAACATGCAGTAACGTGTGTGTACACAACAGACATTTAATCTTGCTTGTAAGTTTGAAAATAAAAATTTCGAAAAACTAGGCAATTTTCAACTTTAATACCCTGTATATCTAAAACTAGTCATAGGATTAAGTTGAGCCTATTTACACTTTTGGTTACTAGGTTAAGTACAGTAACATACCAAAGTTTCAGAAAATTTGACCGGTCGCTACTTTAGATAAAGAAATACGTTTTAAACTTATATATTATTATAAACTGATAAAATTCATGACATCTTTAAAAATTTATAGACAAAAATAATTGGAAGATCAAAATCAGAAAGGATTACATGATTACAAGAAAAAGAAATTATTTTTTAAACTTTAGCTGAACAAGAATATGTTGTGATTTTTTTCTTTTATGTGTTTTCATATGTTTATTCAATAAAATTATTATCTAATTACCCTAACCCTAATCCCATAAACTCCCCTAATCCCATAACCAGTCTCCGATAACGTCATACTAATAAGAATTGTACAATTTGATTTTGGTCGTCTGGCAACACTGGTGATGAAGCAGTCGACTTACGGTCGAGTAGGAGAGCGTAGGAATGCTCTCATGAGTTCGAGAATAGGATACCTGCATACTCGAGTCAATACGCCTCCTCATAGGCGCCGAATCCTCGGGGCTCTGGGTGCGCAAGCACCTACACCAGTTTTCAACTGGGTGCGGAGCACCCATAGCACAACATGGACAGAAAGTGCCAATAAGTGAAATGAAGAAGCTGTCTTGGCCCAAGTTCGTAGAGCAACAGGATGCCTCAATGCGCCATCATTTTTTCATTGGCTGTCAGAGTTGTGTGCTGAGACGTTGCACGTTGCGATAATCCTAATGCAAAATATTAAAGCTTTCTTCTTAAGAATCAACTCAATTTTTTTCTTAGGTTAGAAGACGATTTTTATGTCGAAGTAATACAAGACATCACTTTAAATTTCTATATCTTAATTTTAACAAATACATAACACGATGAGTTTAATAAAACGTATGTTTCGAATTAGTACGGTTGCAAATTGGCTCCACCTCATCGACAGTACATTTTTAAATCTTAATAAAAGTTTCCTTAAATAATTAGGACACAAATAGAAGAGTGTATTTTGCGTTTTAGCTTTTAAATACTATAAAAAATGGTGGAAAGTCCATAAATTTTAAATATTTGTTAAATATCACTTATTAAAATATTATGCATTAAAAGTAACACAAACTATAGACTTTCCACCATTCTTTACCGTACTCTGAACCCATTTTTAAAAACAATTTCTGAAATTATTATTGTCAGGATCTGTATTTTTTGTGTCGGCGTCAGTTGTCATTGACAACGCGTTGAACTTGGACTTAAAGGTTTAATATTCTTGATGTATAAAACCCTATGACATCAAAAAAGAACAACTAATAACGGTCTACAATTAACAAGATAAGATCTCTGTACATATGCTATCGAGCAAATGCTTGAGGGGAGAAGGGAAGACATTTGGAAGTTGCTCGAAATCAAGCACCGTTAAAAAGGAACGATCATTTAGAGTCGAAAGCAGCTCTAGTAGTGCTTGCGAGTAACATTTTTTGTCAGTTTTACCCCTTGAACGGAAACCCTCTAGCGGGGATGAGAGTCCAATGTTAAATGATATCTTATTTTAAAGGTATTTTTACCTAGATTATAACCCTCGAGTTTTACATCGCTACTATCTACGTAGCCCATACAGTGGCTAACCAAAAGTACAAAACTGGTTTAACATAATCTTTACATTGTTATTAAAAAAAAAGAATTTTTTTGTAACAATTCTAGTTATATTGTTATCAGATGATATTCTTTGGTCGCCGTAAAGTAGTAAGGTGTAGTTTCTTTCGTTATAGAGTCGGCATAAAAGTGGCATATCAGTGATAATGGTTTACTCAATTTCACTTTTTTTTGCGAACAATGGATGTGCCCAACTGTTTAACAATCAAAATCGACAAGTCCATCGCAAGTATATTTTGGAGTTAGTCCAAAAATTTTGGGAAACTAGGTCAGTAACTAACAAATAACGTGAAATAGAAAATAATGTAGTAAATGGTACAGAGGTGGCGATTTTAAGGCATGTTGTTCAAGAACCCACATTGAGCACAATACAGTTGGCGATAACATCTGGTATCAAGAGAAGTAGCATTCAGAAGATATTGAAAAAACACAAGTATCATCCCTAAAAAATACATACTTAACTAAGACGATTTTGATAGGCGATTACAATTTTGTGAAATTATGACTGAACGAGCAATAAATGATCAGCAATTTCTTTTCAAAGTGTGTTTTTCTGACGAATTCACTTTTTTTCTAAATAGTACGGTAAATTGTCACAACTGTCGTTATTGGTTCAATTCAAATCCCAGAATATTTCATGAACTGCATACGCAACATTCGGAAAAACTGAATGTTTGAACTGGAATATTTGGGAATCGTATAATTGACCCCTTTTTTTACCTGGAACTCTAATCGCAGAAATATATCTGGAATTATTAGAAAACGACATTCATTCAGCATTACTAGAGTTGATTGAGAATGACGATCAGTATATAGCAAACAACTTAATATTCCACCCCATTTTGCACTGACTATTCGACAGTATTTGGATCAAACATTTCCAGGTCAATGGATCGGAAGAAGAGAAGGTATTGGTTGGCTCCCACGGTCCCCGGATCTAACCCCGTTAGATTTTTTATGGGGCCACTTAAAACTTATACCACCCAGCCAACATCACTGGAAAATCTGCGACAACGGATAATTGATGACACTAGCGATTTTAAACTCGGGGGTTATAATCTAGCTAAAAATACCTTCAAAATAAGATTTTAGGGGGAAGTTTCACCCCTGCTAAAGGGTTTCCGTTTAGGGGGTGAAACTGGCAAAAAAATATTTCCCCCTAAAATCAAAAATTGACGAGCGTTTTTTCGTAAATGACCTAAGTAGGGTTGCCACCTTTTTGAAAAGTGAATAAAGGAGCTGCGGTAAACAAAAAGTCCTCATCCTTTTACTGAACTAAAAAAAAAAGTTCGCCAAGTTTGTAACCAAAAAAACCCTTTTCGTCATTCTACCGACCTTCTTAAAAACCTCAGCTTATATATTTTTGTCCCTTCCAAAGATATGTGCTGTAAAAAAGACATTTGACTTAAAAAAGGACACGTTAAGCTTTAAAAAGTCACAAGGACATTTTGAGTCAAAAAAAAAGACTGTCCTTTTCAAAAAAGGACAAGTGGCAACCCTAGACCTGAGGTACCCAAAATTCGTTTTTAAATGGCCACCCTGTACATATACAATACTCTATTATGTGTATATTAATAAATCATCAAAAATCTTCTAAATTCATGATAATTAATAAATGTTTTATATTGTGTTTCTACTTATTTCATTGGTACTCTAGCACCGCAGCACCACTGAATACCAGTGATGGCTGTATCGAGCATATAGGGTTGCCAAAGGCCAGATATTCCAATTTAGGTGGGAGCCTCAAGCATACCGATTGTTGATACTCCCGTCTGCCGCTTCAATCTTTAAAACTCCATCAATTCGACATTGGACAATGCCTTTTTTTAAAGAAAATTTTCATAAAGTCAACGCTTTAAAATGGCTTTTAAAGTGCTTTTAAAAATCGGTGGTGACCCTAAGTGTTGTGTGGAGGGAGGAAGGAGCTCTCATTTCCCACATAGAGGCCGAGCACCCAAAGCAATTTTTGAGTTCCGGCGCCTATGCGCCTCCTCGAAACTTATTTACCTCTTATACGAGGGTTACTATTTATATTGTGAGCCTAATAAAGAAAAAAACAGTAATTTGTCATTAGAAATAGTTTTAGTTTTTCAAAATATTCTCCATTATGATGTAGGTATGCATTTTTGCATTCGCTCAAACCATTTTTGAAAACATTTTTTGCATTGTTCTTGGGATACCTCCAAAACATGATTTTTGAATGCATCAACGGCTTCTTCTGCTGACGAAAATCGTTGTCCACGGAGTTTATCTTTGATATGCGGGAACAACAAAAAGTCGTTGGATGCCAAATCAGGACTGTATGGCTGATGACCTATTAATTCAATACTTTCAGTACTCAAAAAGTCCCTTGTTTGAGTTAGTGTGTGCGAGCTTTCGTTGTCGTGATGGAGAATTATCCGTCATTGCTGTTTGATTTCAAGCTTATGTGCATAAATCCATGATTCGTCACCTGTAAGAATCTTATACAGGTCTCCATTGAATTTGTTAAGTATCTGGTTACACCAATCGACGCGAGCATCTTTTTGAGCTTTTGTCAAATTGTGAGGGATCCAACGAGAACAAATCTTTTTCACCGCTAAATATTCATGCAATAATTTATGTATGCTAGTGGAACTAATGCCTAAGGTTGCCTCAATCTCAGAGTATGTCACGTAACGAACTTGCAATATCAATTTTTGCACAATATCAGTATTTTCTGGCACAACAATTGATTTTGGACGACGAGTCATCTTCCAACCGATCCCTTACTTAAAATTATTAGGGGGGTGCGGGCCGTTGCAAATTTCACACTTAACAAAGGTGGGTCAATAGATTGTTTATCCCTTAATTTTGTTGTAAATAGATTTCAGTACGAAGGGCGCCACATTACGGTTAGAAAAATGTTACTTGCAGAGACTTTTTTGAAGAAAGAACATTTTAGGACAAAGTTAAAGATTTGCAGCAGGGATATATAGAATTAGATTTTTCAAATTATTTCTTATAACGACATGATTAGTGCCTTAAAACACGTAATATTGTCACCTTTTTCTATCTTGAATAATAGAAATATTTAAAAAAAATTAATCATTTTGTTCTTATACATCCCTAGAAATACGTTTTCTTCCATCACCTGACAACACGCAGGTTTGCCAAGGCTCACAATATAAATAGTGGGGTAAATAAAACTATATAAATTATTTTCTTTTATAAAATAAATACTTACATCCGCATTCACAAAGCTGTGTAAATCTAGATAGAAACAGAGCTTTGTACTTAGTATTTTAAATAGTTAAAGTAAATACTTAAGTACGAAAAGATACTTCAAGATTTGACTTAAGTACTAATACTTAAAATACTACCAGAAACCCTACCAGAACTACGAGTAGCTGCAGAAAATGCTACCAAAGGCATGATTCTGGAAAAAATCAGGAAAATATACGAAAACATTTACGTGACATTTGCTGGTAAGTCGCTTTCCGACTGATTCGAAGGGTACAAATCCATTGATAACTAAACGAATATGAGTAACGTTTACTTGTTTATATTCACCTGACCCATTAACTAATATCATTAACTCTATTTTAAACACTGATCTGTATTAGTGATTTTAAAGGTGAAAATATACTTGTAAGTAAATGTTTACTTATTACTCACTTATTATAGACTTCACCCTCTACCCCCAGTGGTAGTCGAAGTCGAAGTGTACTACAACTTTCTGCATTATCCATCCAGTCTTGAATTATATAGTGGAGCTGGTCTTAACGACAACAGCTTTTTGGTGCCCCTTTTATATTTGGCTTTCGTTCTTTTCTTTTATTATAAGAATCTTATTATTGTATTATATTCTTTTTCGCCTACTAGCAATACATCTGTAATATTGGCGTGATTTATCATTCCTCCCGGGCGGTTTATGCAGACATGCATTTTTTATGAAGTAACATGCACTTGGTTGTTTTTACTAATTTATTATTAAATCTTTAATGAAATTCGTGGGTCGTGGGCCTCTTAAGTTTTTCTAGGGTGAATTTTTATTTACATCTCTTCTGCGTCATAAAAAATTGTGTGGAACTAAAAATAAGAGAAGCATTCGTAGTCCTTCAACAAGAGAAAAGTGCAGCTCAACTTGAAGTTTCTTTTATTTTCAGGTGGTTGAAAGACCATGCCTCTCAAGATCTGAAACAAAGGGTCCAGAAAGCTTTGTTACCGGAAAAAGGGCACATAGCCAAGAACTCGAATATTTCATCTGATATTTTTCAACTCTGGTTGGCCGCCTCTCCTGCAAACAATAATCAACATTTGCAAAATGTCCGTCCTGAGCAAGACTATGAATCTTTGGAGGTAAGAAAAATATATTACTTTTATTTAAAATTATCGCCTCGCTCAACTGTCCATAATAATAATAATGGGTGGATTCTGTCTTGGTTATGACAATTTCGAAATATTTTGTTGCAATGAAAAGTTATGTGTATTGTATTTGTTGCGACTAATTTTTAAGTGATTGTATACATTACCTTTCTCAATCATTAACTTTTAATGCTAGTGTGCGTCAAAGATATTCTGAATTTTATAATATTTATGTTGAATAACATGAGGCTGTTAATGTTAATAATTCGACAGTTAGTCATATAGATAGAAGATGAGAAAATAAGGATCAGAATGTTAAAAACCAAACCTGAAAAGAAAAAGTTCACAAAATAAGTATATTCTCCAACAAAAATTTTGAAAAACAAACAATGGACAATAATAAACTTTTAAAATTAAGATTAGCCTAGATTAGCAATAAAAATAGTAGTTTGTTCAACGATAGTAAACACGAAGTTTGAGCACTAAGCCGTAGCCGTAGACGAAGTGCGATACGGACAATTCATTCGAACTGATTAGTAAATTTTTTCTACGGCCCATCTAAAAAATCTACAAAATTATAAAAAGTAATTTAGACGTTGTAAAAATTAGGCAAGTTATAAAAGTAATAATAAAAAATCGACTTCAAAATCATGCAGATGCCATCACAAAATAAGCTTGCTGATTTTATTATAGATCTCATCATCAGATCTTGGTTAAATATATATGGGACCACCCCTAAGGTGCCTCCTTTTTAACAAGAAAAAAATCTTTAAATCGGACAACGTGGTAAAGAATTATCCTTGAACATACATAAAATAAAAAATCGGTAAAGTATTTTATACAGAACTTCCTTCGATATAGAAATCGTAAAAATAGGGATCCCCGAAGCACTCAAATTTTAATAATTTAAAATTAAAACCACTCAACCAAAAACCCTTTTTCACATTTATCTCTCCATCGATCTTCCTCTTGATCCCACCCAAAATGTCACTTCGCGATTGCTCCATATTCTTCGCCAAATTTACCGTTATTGAACAATAATGGTTGGCTTCTTTTAAAATGGTCCAGTTTCATAAACCAAAAGGCCATTTTTTATTATTTCCATTTAAGGTTGACCTTTTTTGATTAAATGCGATTCCTTTTAACACAATTTTGAATTTTTAAAAACTTATTTAGAATATGTTGTCTTTGGCTTCTAAAATTCTCAGATACCAATTTTAGGCGAAATCTCCTGACTTTAAAATTTTTTTTTAGAAAAAGCTGCTTACCCTGTATATAAGTGATTGGAAGTATAACTGGTTTTGAGCCAGAAAAGAAAAGAACCCCCGCATACAAAATTTGAAGTTTTTCTATAAAGCCTTTTTTTGAGCTATCGTGCCAACAGACAGACAGTGTAATGAAGTCAATTTTCATTACCATTTTTTTTTTATTCAATTGTTAAATTAGTATTCTTAATAATGATTTTAAATCTAACTTTCAGTAGAATCCGGCATATCAATTTAATAAAATTAATTATTCGTTACTATTTTAATTTATAAATCAACTTTTTGGCTTCACCCTGTATCTATTATTTTGAAATATATAATAATCCGAAAATCCATAGTACTTTCACAATATAGCAATGGTTTTCAAAAGTCATTTTAAACCAGGATTTTGAATTTTATATTATAGAAAATTTGTAGATTTAGGAATTTATCATTTTTACTTTCCTATCTGTATACAGATATAAGGAAAGTATAGGAATCATGATTTTTTTCGACCTCGAGTTTTCGACGGATTTTTACGTTTTGAGGTCCCCTGAATCCGTTTTGACTATTTTCGCGATGATGTCTGTGTGTGTGTGTGTGTGTGTGTGTGTGTGTGTGTGTGTGTGTGTGTGTGTGTGTGTGTGTGTGTGTGTGTGTGTGTGTGTGTGTGTGTGTGTGTGTGTGTGTGTGTGTGTGTGTGTGTGTGTGTGTGTGTGTGTGTGTGTGTGTGTGTGTGTGTGTGTGTGTGTGTGTGTGTGTGTGTGTGTGTGTGTGTGTGTGTGTGTGTGTGTGTGTGTGTGTGTGTGTGTGTGTGTGTGTGTGTGTGTGTGTGTGTGTGTGTGTGTGTGTGTGTGTGTGTGTGTGTGTGTGTGTGTGTGTGTGTGTGTGTGTGTGTGTGTGTGTGTGTGTGTGTGTGTGTGTGTGTGTGTGTGTGTGTGTGTGTGTGTGTGTGTGTGTGTGTGTGTGTGTGTGTGTGTGTGTGTGTGTGTGTGTGTGTGTGTGTGTGTGTGTGTGTGTGTGTGTGTGTGTGTGTGTGTGTGTGTGTGTGTGTGTGTGTGTGTGTGTGTGTGTGTGTGTGTGTGTGTGTGTGTGTGTGTGTGTGTGTGTGTGTGTGTGTGTGTGTGTGTGTGTGTGTGTGTGTGTGTGTGTGTGTGTGTGTGTGTGTGTGTGTGTGTGTGTGTGTGTGTGTGTGTGTGTGTGTGTGTGTGTGTGTGTGTGTGTGTGTGTGTGTGTGTGTGTGTGTGTGTGTGTGTGTGTGTGTGTGTGTGTGTGTGTGTGTGTGTGTGTGTGTGTGTGTGTGTGTGTGTGTGTGTGTGTGTGTGTGTGTGTGTGTGTGTGTGTGTGTGTGTGTGTGTGTGTGTGTGTGTGTGTGTGTGTGTGTGTGTGTGTGTGTGTGTGTGTGTGTGTGTGTGTGTGTGTGTGTGTGTGTGTGTGTGTGTGTGTGTGTGTGTGTGTGTGTGTGTGTGTGTGTGTGTGTGTGTGTGTGTGTGTGTGTGTGTGTGTGTGTGTGTGTGTGTGTGTGTGTGTGTGTGTGTGTGTGTGTGTGTGTGTGTGTGTGTGTGTGTGTGTGTGTGTGTGTGTGTGTGTGTGTGTGTGTGTGTGTGTGTGTGTGTGTGTGTGTGTGTGTGTGTGTGTGTGTGTGTGTGTGTGTGTGTGTGTGTGTGTGTGTGTGTGTGTGTGTGTGTGTGTGTGTGTGTGTGTGTGTGTGTGTGTGTGTGTGTGTGTGTGTGTGTGTGTGTGTGTGTGTGTGTGTGTGTGTGTGTGTGTGTGTGTGTGTGTGTGTGTGTGTGTGTGTGTGTGTGTGTGTGTGTGTGTGTGTGTGTGTGTGTCTGTATAACGCATAACTCATGAACCGATACACAGAAAAACACCAAATTTTAAACTTAAGCTTTGTTTCAGCGTCCAATAAGCTGATTAGATTTTGGGCAGAGTCGGAACATCTGGGGGGGTACTTTATAAGTGGTCATTTTTATATTTTATGGAATATATCTGTTATTTACGTTTGGAGAAGAAAATTCTTTAAATAAAAGTTACTTCTAATATAATTATCTATAATTTTTGTTTTATGCAAAATTTTCCTAAAATGGTCCGTATTCGAGAAATTTGACAAAATGTAAAAAACGTAATTTTTTATAAAAATTGTTCAAATAAAACTTGTTTGTAATATAATTCTCTATAATTTTTGTTCTATACATAATTTCTCTAAAATGGACCGTATTCGAGATATTTGAGAAAATGTGTAAATTTCGAAATTTGAAGAAAACTCAAAAACGGATAAAGGAAAAAACATTAAATTTTAAATTTAAGGTTTATTTCGGCCTGACGTGAAATGATTAGATTTTGGACAACGTCGGAACATCTGGGGGGGTACTTTATGGGAGGCCGTTTTTATATTTTATGGAATATATCTGTTATTTATGTTTGGAAAAGAAAATTGTTCAAATAAAAGTTACTTCTAATATTATTATCTATAATTTTTGCTTTATGTCAAAATTTCCTGAAATGGTCCGTATTCGAGAAATTTGACAAAAAGTGCAAAATTCTGATTTTTATGAAAATTGTTGAACTAAAAGTTGTTTGCGATATCGATTTCTATAATTTTTGTTTATACATGATTTTTCTAAAATGGACCGTAATGGAAAAGTGCTAAATTTAAATTTTTCTGTATTTTCGTTTTCAATGAATATCTATAGAAAAATGTTTCGAGGTGTATATATTTAGTTTATCCTCTCAACATTTATAGAGATGCTGCAATAGGTTGTACAAAATAACCGGAAAAAGCCTATAATAACTAGATAGATTTTTAATATTTTAAACAAGAACGAACGTCAGCACCCAGCACCGTACCCCTTCTCGAATACCTTCTCCCTCTTAAGTTGATCGTGCATGGGACATTGGTAAATATTTTTCGAGTCGAGATCGAAAACAATTCCGAGCGATCGAAAGAGTCCGTCGATAAGTGTAATACCGGCGCCGCGAGCCAAAACCGTTTTGTTTGCCGCAGTTAATACAAAAAAAAAACGTTTTAATTTTTTGCTGTAGCATCGAGTTGAGATAGAAAATAAAACCGAATTAAATTAGGTAGATTTAAACACCTTTTGAGATTTACATTTTAACACGTAAATACTCGACCATTCACTGTTGGATTCTAATTAACAGTGTTGTTCCTAAAGTGGCGCTTGGAAACAGTAACAAAGCCTACACAGAACACGAGGCGAATTAACCCTGGTTGTTGAAGCTCCGCGTAGCGCTACTCGTATAGGAAACGGAAAAATACTACCGGGTGATCTATTAAAACGACCTGCCAAATAATACCTTTTGATTTGAAATTGATAATAGTCTGAGTAAAAAATATTGCATTCGACAAATATAATGGTTTTTAAGTTTGTGCAGTGCTTCCATGACAAGAAAAAATTGCACTGCCTAGATACCGATATCTACTACATAATCTCTTTTTTTAAATATTTGATTGTAAAAGCCCTTCATGCTAAACATGCTGCCAAAACAATGTTTTAATGGAATATAGGGTTTGTTCTGTAATCGCCCACCTCCGTACCCCTTTGAGTTTTGTTTAAAACTAATCAAATTATTTAACCATATCTTAAATGAAAATATTTTATTATCGGCCTTTGAAATATTTGTACCTGATACCGGGTTAGCAGATTACAACTTTTAAACGACTAAAGATAGAAATGTGAAAGGTTTCGTAAGTAATACAAACAAGTTTTATTTGGATTGATCCAATTTTATGTCAATGGAACAAAAAATGGCGGTTTTTTAATGTTTCTTTGTTTTTGATAAAAGGCACTCTTTTTTGATTTAAGTACTTTATAAAAAGACAAAGCATTCATTTTTTGTACTTTCAAAACGTTTTAATTTTTTTCTCAAAAGTTCTTAGTTTCATAGAAAGTGGGTTATTTGTGTATATTGAGTGCAACAGTATTTCGATTATTTCGGGTAGGTTTAGGATGGACAGATTAAAAATAGCGACCGAACTAGAATTATTACTAATTATAAGTTAACTAACAAAATCTATTTTTATATTAGCCAACCTACTTTCCTCTGATAATATAAACATTCGAAAGCAATATATTGATATGGAAAATCACCAGGTAGTGAAATTATTCAGTAAAGTTAATGTGTTATTGTAAAAATTTTGAAATTAACAGAATTATTTGAGGAAAGTCAGAGGGAGAATATTAGAATGTTGAGTATTGTTATGTTGGAAATATGAAATCAAGAAAGGAAATTAAAGTAAGAAGGTATACCATTTTTTTTAAGTGAGAAAAATAGCGGGTGAATTAAATTAAGGACAGCGTCTCCTAGGAATTTCTGAACAAAATTATGTCAATTTAGATTCAATCAAGGAGGTGCTGTTACCTACCGACTAGAGATTGAATTAGTGCAAATTATTACAGAAATCTTTAAGTAACTATAAATATCGACCGACTAGCTATTAGGGGATATTGTATTATAAACCGGTTTTTAGTAGACTGAGTTCGAAGGATCATAATAATAGTCCTGAACATAAAATCTATTTTTCAATAATTGCCGGGATTTTACCAAATAAAAAAAATTATTTCGTGCATTGTGAAAACGGTCCAATCGTTTTATATGCCATTTATAATATTATAAAAATGTTAACTCTAGGACTCATTTTGGAGTATGAGCATACTTTATGATTTTATGATTATGAGTCAATTTTTTAGGTTTTAATTTTTTTAGGCGACAATTATACTTCAGCAGGTGTAAGTTTAGAGTTCTTCTCACAGTACAACACGTTCTTGTGAATAGTATAACTGTTCTTTTTGTGCGTTAATAGACAGTTGCACTTTTAAGCAGCAGTTGTTCACTGTACAAATATAAGTAGAGTTGTTTGAGATCTCTCTAAGAATATGCCTATAAATCGCTCCCTGACGTAAATTGCTAGGTCCTCCATTGTCTACATAATTTAATATATTAGTGTAAATAGTGAATATAATTTAAATACCCTGTCAAAAAAAACGTAACAATTTATTATCTGACTAGAAATCGAATTAAATAAAGTAAGAATCTTGAGATAAAACCACCAAATTAATCTCGCATACAATTAGTTAATTATGTTTCTCTGTTAACTCGTTTGGTGGTAAGGTAAAATAATAAATGGAATACAATAAAATGAAAAATTTTGTACTAAAATAAGAAAATACTAAATCTTGATAAATGAGTAATTCCTGATGCGCATGACTGAATTGTTACAAACCATATATGGGTTGATGCTCATGATTATATCAAATCTTTAAACCTTATATAACCTATCATAATGAATGTACGAGTATGTAGGTACGTATATGAAATATTATATATCACCCACAGCGAATATCGTAGAATATGACGTCGAAAATGTATTTCTAACCAAACACAATCCATATTATTATATAAAATCCTTTACCGTACAAGTGATCGTTAATTTTAATATCATACTTAGGTGCTCATAAAAATACTATTTATACATCGCATACATATAAATTATCTATAATAAAGGAATATTTTTGTGTACATAAAACATTTTTGTCTAATGGTTTATACGCATTAAAATTCATGAAAGGATACAATAGTATCGAAGTTCGTGTATGTCGGGGAGAAGAATTACTGCTATCTACAGTAATAATTACATTACCTGCAAAATTTATCATCCAGATAATAATCTGATTATATACAGATAAAGAAATTATTTTTTCTACGATCACTATCCAAAGTAGGCTTTTGCGCTTCGAAATATAATCGCAAAGTTGACGTTTTCCGCGAACTGACATTAGTGACAGCTTTGTCGCTCGCTGAGCGATAAACTTGACAGCTTGGTGGTTCGCCTAATTTAAATTGGATATAAGTTACATGTTTTTTTTTTGTTATATTCTCCAAGTAAACATAAACTTTTAATATCAACTGTTTTTTTCATGTTTAATGTTGGTATAGGCAACACATACACTACTTACAACAATTTTTCATTTCATATATTTATTTCTTAAAAAAGTGTGATCGCAGAAAAAATCTTTCCTGCATTTTGAGCAAAAAGTTCGTTGTCGCTTTCGACAGATTGCCGCGCTCCGCTACGCGTCGCGCGGACAACTTTCTGTCTCGAGTGACAAAGTATCACTTTTCGTTCTTAATACGCAAATAGCTATTATTCATATCTGGGGTACTTGTTTTGTAAGAAATATAACACATGGTTTAATTATATTAACCATAGCAGGCATACAGCAAAAAGTCGACTTGATTTTATTAAAATAATAAAATATAATTATCTTATACTCGTTTATATTTTATATTTATATATTTTCTTTATTGTTTTATATATATTTTTCTTTCAATAGCGGAAAAGATGATAGGATGTTTTGAACAGGGTTTTTGGTAACAAACAAATTTAAAACAGATATAATATAGTTTACACCAGTAACAAACAGAATTTGCAAAATAAGCAAGTACAGAAAGATAAGCATTATCAATGTTCACAGCTCTACAGAAGATAAAGAGGAGAAAGAAAAAGGAGAGTTTTATGAACATATTCCAAGATATGTCAAAATGTTGATAGGAGATTTCAATGCAAAGATTGGAAAAGAAACAATATATAAACCGACTATTGGAGGACACAGTAAACATAGTAAAAGTAATGGAAATGGAAAAAAAACTAATAGAATTTGCAACAGAAAAGGACTTAAGAATAGCTACTACTTATTTTCAACATCCAGAAATATACAAAGGATCATGGATCTCCTCGGATAAAAAAACCTAAAATATATACTAGATGCATGAAGTTATCGAGGAGCTAATATAGATACTGACCACATACTAGTACAAGCCAAATTAAAATACAGCAAACCACTAAAAGAAGAAAAAGGAGTAAAACATAGAATAAGGTATTCAATGGAATAACCAAAAAAAGAAGACACTGAAACTGAATTTCAGAAACACATTAATAAAAATATTAGTGAAATAAATAAAAGCACAATAGAAGAAAAATTGAGAGAAATCGAAAAAATATTGCATGAAGGAGCCACAAGTATTAAGTCATGAGAAAGGCAAACCAACGAAGCTCTGGTACGATGACGAACGTAAAGAAATTATTGAAAAAATAGAAATAGCAAGAATGAAAATGTTATGTCAAAAAACAAACTAAAATGGAAGACTATGAAAATTTTTAAAGAAGAAGTTAAAAAAATATGCCGAAAAAACAAAAGAGAATGTATAGAAAAACAAATTCACCAAATAGAAAAAACGTATTTAAAGAACAGACTAGAGAATTTTACCAACATATAAAACGAAATAAAAAGTGTTAACAGAAAAAAATGATCTTCTGTAAAGATAAACCAGGCAGGTTAGTGGCAGGAATACAAGATAGTTTAAACAGATGGGCTGAATACTTTAAAGAAGTCTTTGAAGAAAATGATGTACCTGAAATGTATTTTAAAAATAATTTAGGAATAAACAATAAAGATTAGTGATGTAAAATACCCAGGTATTTATTTTTGCAGGAAAATTCCCTGGAAAATGCCCAAAAATATTTACCCAAAATGGGTAAATTTATTAAATTTAAACAATTGGTATGAAAAATATTTATTGAAATTAAAACATTTATTTCACAATATCTGAATTATCTGAATCAGACTGGTTGGACGTTAGAAATGTCCAATTGTAGGCCAAGTAGGTAATTTTGGCTGCCAAAATTTGGCAGCTCTTTCTGTAGTCAATCGATTTCTTTTTTACTATGGATCCAGCTGAATATGTTAAAGGATCGGTTAGTAGCAGCAGAAGTTACAGATGCACTCAGAATCCTAATTGCAACATCTGCTAGTATATGTGTGCCAAGGATACCTCTCCACCAAGTAATAATCTGCTAGAAGATCCTTAATTTCGCCGATTTTTAGTCCCAATCTCATTTTTGTAGCTGTGTTAATTATAAATTCCATGGCATCCATTATTTCTTCTGCAGTCAATTGATGACCTCTGGAGGATGGATCCAACATGGTTGCAGATAAATCTATTTTTTCTATTACAAAATCTTTTCTTTTGCTCATTTTTTTCAGTACCAGAGTTTCCTCCACTTTTTTTAGTGTAGACTGAGGTAGCAACTCAGAACTTTTTCTAGATTGTTTGGTTGAAAGTGAATGACGTGAATCAGAGGTTTATTGGATTCGAGCTTTGTATAAGATCAACAATTGGTCTCAAAATATTTATCATTTTGTCAACTTGTACCTAAAATATAGAGTCGTTAATTAATAAAGTTTTTAGTTGTTTTGATAGTGTTACAGATACTTCGTCACTTATCGCTAGTGTCTGTAGAACATTTTTTTTTAGGTTAAGGCTCTGACTTCCACATCGTGTTTTTACAGCCAGTTTCAGAGGAACATTGATTTTCTATTCTTTGCTAATTTTACTAAACAAAGCTTAAAGAATATGAATGTTTTTTATCGTTTTTATAGCATTTGTTGTAAAATTGCTGGACAAATTTTCTTCTTCTACCCATAATGATAGTGAAGATTGACTATGAGTATTAACAAATAATATCACCTGCTTTGTAAATTGACTATGAGTATTGACAAATAATATCACCTGTTTTATGTTTTATAACATCCTTGTCGCGACTGCCATGTGTTATAACATAACCAACAAACATTAAATTATATTAGGTAATGTTTTTGGGTAGGTAAATATCTCTTGGAAAAATACCGGATAAATACCCACAATTTATTTACCCACCCACTGAGTATTTACTCAACTCGCATCACTAATCAAGATGAACCACCAACAATAGATAAGATAAAATAAATAATGGGATGTTTAAAAATAACAAGGCACCAGGAAAAAACAGCGGAAATATTGAAAATTGGAGGATATGAACTGAAAAATAACGTATACAATATAATAAAGGCAGTACGGGAAGAGAAAAATATGCCCATGAGAAGGAAAGAATCATTAATTTGTCCTGTACATAAAAAAGGAGATATATCTAATTCTGCATATTATAAAGGAATAACTTTGATGGTATAAAAGGATGGCCATAGCAATCAAGAATAGAATAAATAATATAGAATAGAAAATAGAATAATATCAATGTGGTTTTAAAGAAAATAGATAATAGTCTAGATCAAAACTTACTGTTTTAAACAAGCTTATGGTAAGATAAAACGAGAAAAGTATATAGGGCTATGCAACAATTAGTAATACAGGAAAACCTCATAAGATTATTAAAAATGACACTAACTGGAACAGATTATAAAGTGCTTGTTAATGGTCAAACATCAGAAAAATTTAAAGTTGATAAAGAGACAGGACGATCTACTACATCATTTATCATAATTTTAGACTGCAGTAAGACAAAGTGAAATTTAGACAAAATGTCGATATATAAACAGAGAAGTCAATTGATGGCCTACGCAGATGATTTAGTAATCCTAGCAAAAATAAGAGGAAATTTAGAAATAATAATAACAAAGAAGTTAGAGAAAGCTGCAAAAGGGGGTTAATAATAAAGTAAAAACAAAATTAATGTTAGTAGAAAAAATGCCAGGAAAAATACAGAATAGAGAATAGACACTGAAGGATCAGAGTACAAAATTGAGAAAGTGACCAAATTTAGCTATTTAAAAGTCACATAAGCGATAATGGTAAAGAGACAGAAGAAATAAAAGAACGAATAGCTAAAGAAATAAAATGTACGGGAGGAATGCTTCATCTCCTAAGATCCAAGAATTTGGTAAAAAACCTAAAGAAGAGAATCTATAAAAAGATAATCAGGCCAGTAGTCACTTACGGAAGCAAAGTATGGAAATTAAACAAAAAATGAAAAATCTCATTGGAAATATTCGAGCAAAAAGTGCTTAGAAAAATATATGGCGAAAAGAAAGTAGATAATGTATGGCAAAGAAGAACAAACGTTTTAATAAATTAATTATATGTAGAACCCTATATAACAAATGTAGCCAGGCCACAGCGAATAAGGTCTTTAGGACATGTAGCGCGACCAGCAAATGAAAGACCAACAAAGCAATCATTAACAGGATGAATAACTGGGAGGAGAAGACGGGGACAACCACGAACTAAATGATTACAGATGGTGTAAAGAGACCTAAACAACATGGGGATATGGGATTGGCATGAAAGAATAGCAAACAAAAAAGAATGGAGGAAAATAGGCTACGAAGCCATCGTAGTGCTGGATTATCAACATCGTCATTTTGACCAGGAGAATCGGGTTCGAACTCTGGTTTAACATTAAAATTCTGCGACCCAGTAGATTCATTTTAATGTTAGCTATGAGTATAAGGAGGTCCATGGAGTTAGAATCCCACGTTTTCTCGGGTAATGTTCTATGTACTTTCTGTTTCCTATTATTAAATATTTTAAAGTATTTTGTGAGAAGGCAATTGGTTACACCAGCAAGTAAAAAAGGATACAACTCTAGGAATATTTACTGATATAACCATAACCACATACAAATTTAAAATAATTTTTAATATAAACAGTCACCTTCTATATATGTTAGTTAAACTCGTCTGGTATACAGACTGTTCAAAAACCAAGAAAGGGGAATATTTGGACCCAAGTCGAAAACAACGCTTAGTCTAGGAGAATACGCAACAGTATTCCAGGCTGAACTGATAGCCATATAATAGAAAATATCAGGAAAAAACATTGGCATCTACTCTGATAGCAAAGCAGCTCTAAAGCAAAGTTTGACACTAGAAATCAAATCAGGACTAGCAAAAGACTACCTAAAAGACCTGACAGGACTAAGGAGTCAAAACAAAGTGACCTTACCCTGGGTGCCAAGCCACGAAGGATATTAGGATATTGAAAAGGCCGACAAATTAACCCGAGAAGGCTCAGATAAGGCCATGAGTTGCTAAGGCACCCTCACACGTTTCCAAACCCTCAGGAAACAATACGTCTCTCGCACGCTGAAAGGCACCAACACACACTCCAAAGACAGACTACAAACCCTATGGGGCCCACGCCACCTCCCACTATTTCGAAAACAGAAAAAAAAATACCGCAACCAACTCTAAGACTACTTTCCGACTCCCAAGACCTCCCCCTCACCGCTGAACTCCAGGATCTGATGGACTCAGCCCCCCTAAGCATAAGATAAAACTCTTCTCAATCATATAATTAGAAGTCATAATATTTGTACAGTATCGTGATTTAGGTTTAAGTGGTTTCCCTAAATCATATTCCCTAACTTATACTATGGACTTGTCCATTTATGAATTTGGAAATAGCAACATTGACGATATTTTTCGGGAACAGAACCTGCCATGCAGGTCTCACATACGCGCACACGACAATTTAAGAAACATACTAGGTTACTTATTGCAATCAGGGCAAATCACCCTGAAAAGATAGATAACTCCTATAGCAGGGTATAAGGAAAATAAAATATCCTAAAAAAATGTAAACAAAACTTATGAAAAAGTCACTATTAGACTAAAAAACATCAAGTCTTGTTTTTATAAAACAAAATCTGCAGATTAGTATATTTTTTTGTTATCTGCATTAGTATATTATTTTCTATAAAATTTAGAATATTGTGTTTCTTATTATTAGTTCTTCTTTTCCTGTTTAGTTATTAGGATTTATCCTGTTAAACAGTGTATGTCCAAAATAAAATTAAAACTATAACTATTAATCATGATTGCTATCTTAGATAAAACTGCGATATTTGTTTTATAGAACCATACACCTGAAAAAAGTTTTCTTGAATCAAACAAAGGTACTTATTATAAAGTAATATCCATGCCTGTATTGCTATGAACTTGTTCAGCCAATCACAGTGTATTTTCATTTCTTTAGTTCAGATTGACTCTATTAACTGTAACATGTTATGTTGGTTTTACTTACCGTGTTTTAGCTCAGTTTTAAATAGGGCCGTGAGTAGCACTTAATAACCTTGACAAAACTTAACTATTCGCTCCGTGCGCGACAGCAGCGCCAATTCGTTTTGGTATTAATGGACTATTTCTGCGTATACTGACAAGTGCAATTTTTAATAGAATTCGTAATTAAAAAGTATATATGTTAGTTTTAATAAAAGTATATGGATTTGTAAAACAAGTAAAACATTAATTTTTTATTATTATATATTTTTATCTCTTAAATTAAAGAAAATTATGTATAATCAATAAAAATTAATAATAAAATATAGGCAGGCAACAGTATTTACTGGAAAATGTATGAGAAGTTGCCTAAGTCTAATAAGTTGTCATTGAAGAATTATTCAGTCAAAATAAAAAAATACCATTTAATAATAGAGAGTTATTGCAAGTTCACTTTAGGTCAGTCACTATTAGTACCGCTCTTATTTTGACATCTGAGCATGCGCAGATCACTAACTTTAATAAAGATTGTGCCTTTCTTTAATAAGAAAGTTATTGCAAGTTCACTTAAGGTCAGTCACTATTAGTGCCGCTCTTATTTTGACATCTAAGCATGCGTAGATGTTTATGTTCTAAAACTGACTTTATTAAGGATTGTGCCTGTCCTTAATTGTGGATGTTTAAGGGCAGCAGGTAGTGGCGACTTTATAGTTTTCAGATGCGCTCGCCGACATTCGTATCCGTTAGAAGTTTTTTAATATTAAATATTTAATATAATCGTCATTTAAACCTTCTAAAATTATAATTTCTAATGCCTCTTTAATATTATAGACAACAAAAAAGATGAACTATAATTTAAAGTTTAGTGGCTGGCTTTATAAAAATTTGCAATATCTCTCTATTAAGGACAGGCACAATGTTTATTAAAGTTAGTGATCTGCGCATGCTCAGATGTCAAAATAAGAGCGGCACTAATAGTGACTGACCTTAAGTGAATTTGCAATAACTCTCTAATAGCGTGAAGTTAAAATGTATAAAAAAAGGATCGTTATTTACATTTTCATTTTTGTTGGAAAGAAAACATAGAATGAATAATTAAAACTGGTTTCCCATCAGTAAGTTACAAAATTATATTCCAGCCACATATAATAATAATCAAAGGCAGAAATCTTGAAATCTAGTCCTTGCTGAATGAACATTTAAGAATAAAGGGATATTAAAGAACATCGTAAAATGATAATTTATTGTTTATTTAAAACCTTTCAAGTTTCTGATGTCTACTATTTTCAGCATTACTGTTATTATTACAAAAATAAAGGTAATTTTCTTCTTATTGTACACCTATCCATTTATTCTTTGATTTAATTTCCACTTTACTACTGAATTTTTTTATATAAGTTTCACTGTTTTTTTTTGCTAGTATTTGTACAATTTTCAACACAGCAACTCCGGTTGCTTATGGTATTGTTTTCACCTACTTTTTTGAAAAAAAAAAAATTGTATACGTGTATTTGATATGCCAAATTACAAAATATCACCCTAAAATGCACGAATTATCCGCAGCTAGCGCTAGTATCGCTTTTTCTTCCCTTTCCATGACTTCGCACGGAGCGAATAGGAAAGGTAAGGAGGGCGCCACCAAACTTACATAAACATATCATTTAAGGTGAATTATAATAGTTTGGCAAATATAATTAATATGACTGATGTTAAAACAAGAATGTATATGTTTATGCAGGCAAGTAACAATTACAATCTACACAAGCCATGATTCATTTAAATTACGTCTTTATTTTATTTTCATTGATAAAAAATGAAACTTATCTCAGAGTAGGAATGGTGTTAGGTCTTCAATCTTTCTCAAATAAGGACGGTCTCCTACAGCGATGCGTTTTCTTCTAACCATAAATTAACATGTTTGTAACCATAAATTCAAATATCTTCTAACCATAAATTAACATATTTGTAACCATCTTCAACTGTCTTCTAACCATAAATTCAACTATTTTCTCAGCGTATGTTTAAAAACCATCCAAAGGTTGACTTATCTAAAAGATTGAAACCTTTTTGAAGTTTACATAATAAGGAAAAATAAGGAATAAGGAGGTAAGATGTTTCTGAACACAGAATGAATAAAAAATAGATCTTTACAGAAATTAAAACATGTTCTAAAACATCTAACCTCACATTTTTAACAACTAAATAAATCCCGATCCATTTCGTTAATCTTTGCAGAAATCTTGTAAATATTAATCTTATACTCACCATAAAATACTGATAGTTCTCACCACTAATAAAAATACCACATACTGTTTAAGATTAATTAAATATTAGCAGATTTAATAATCTCGACTGCCTCGTTCTGAGGTATTGATGTAAAAGACTTTTACCAGTAATACCTGTCGAAATTCACTTTCGATCCGAACATACAACTTATAAAACCAAAAATAACTATATAAAAGATTTGTAGCGACAGAATGAAACTAACGGTCCTAATAGAGATGAGACAATCATTTTAAAAATATAGTTATAAAATGTTAAAAATAACGGTACTAGAAGAGTAACCGTTACATAACAACAATATCTTGTTTACTTGAGTTAGTTTTCTTACTCGTTCTTGGTTCTGATTTGCTAGTTGCCCATCTTTCCACACAAGCCGTTTTTACTATATGATTAATTAATAGAACTAGGCTTTAATGTGGCAAGTGGCTAGAGGGTTGAAATAAGGGCGTAATCTTCTAAGGAAAAATCGATATTTTGCCCAATTTTTCCACACAAGCCCATCGAATGTATGAAAACGTACGTCGTTACTAGTCCGACGAACATATTTTCTTAAATGACACGAATGTATAAGTGCATTTTGGGGTCGAAAAATTTTTCTGATAAGGTAAATCGAATTTTCCCAAGAGCCACTCGTAAATATTGTTTTATTCTACTATCTGACAGTCTAATACTATTTAAAGATTTAAAACCCTGGAATATTTAACTGTAAAACCAATCAGTAATATTTTCACCTATTTACCTTGTTAAGTGATTTTTCTTTTATGAAAACGGAGTTCAGTATGTCTTAAGGTTGTGAATGTCTGTGAACTTCATTGAACCATGTTTAAGAAAAGTAAAATATGAATGATATGGGGCTTTTATAAAATTTAATTTATTCTTAGTGTTTTTAATTTAATTTATTTTTTGTGTAGTCTATCTTGACATCTCTTAGCATCGATATCACCCATGCGAATGTTTCATTTTTTTGTTCGTTTGATTAGAATGCTTTCTCTCAAGGGTACAGGAAATCTATGATCTTTTTGAATATTATTTCTCATCCAATTTCCATGTCTTAGCTTTCCAAAATAAATATTGTATTTTACATTTATTTCATTAATAATTCCTTACCATTCTTTCCAGAATCCTGCCCACTATTACTATATATTTTAATAAAAGTGGTTCTGCACTCGTTTTTTGCGAAGAGATACAAGCAACAGCAGAGTTAGATTATGAAACCTTCCCGGAAAAAGGACGTTAAAAAGAAAGTTAGAGTAGCTACAAAAATAAAAAGCGAAGTTAAAAAACAAATAAACCTAGAGCTATATATAAAGCAGAAGTATTTCTCATTTTATATTTATGTACTGATATTAATTTTGTTATATTGCATTTTCAAACAACACAATTTATAGAACATGCAATTTCTTTATATTTCAATTTATAGTCGCTATATTAGAAACGTGGAGCGGAACGTAATAAAATAAAAATCTCATCTCTTTTGTTCCTACATCCAAGATATTTTTTGTGACTTTGCGACCTTCCAATTTTCACCTTGATTTATGACCACATAGGAAAAAGTAATATAAAAAGGTTTAAACAAGGTAAGTAGGTGGAAATATTATTGATTAGTTTTACAGTTAAATATTCCAGGGTTTTAAATCTTCAAATAGTATTAGACCGTCAGATAGTGACCGATTTAGGTGCCCCATTTCGCATACAAGTCTTGAAGAGGTAGAATAAAAGAAGGAATAAAAGAAAATTTACGAGTGGCTCTTGGGGATAACACATGGAAAATTCGATTTTTCTTATCAGAAAAATTTTCTGACCCCAAAATGCATTTATACATTCGGGTCATTCAAGAAAATATGTTTTTAGAACTAGTACACGGAAAAAAAATTGTAGAACAAATTTCTACAATTATAGATTTTTTCTCTACAATAAATAGTACATATAGGGACAGGGACAGGGACAATTTGTAGTAAAAATTTCCAAATATTTGTGGAGAATGTATTGTAGAGTTATTATCTACAATATTTAGTAAAAATATCCAAATGCATCATAAGAATTGTTCTACAAATTGTTATAATTTTTGCTATTCATTGTATGAATTTATATTAAAAATGTATTGCTTTTTATGAAAATAAATACGAAAATTTTACACAATAAATAGTAAAAATTCATACAAATTGTAGTATTTTTAATAAAACTTATAGTAGTATTCCATAATTATTATAATTATAACCTAGAAAAAAAATGTTCCTCAATAAAATATTCAATTTATTGTTTTAATATAAAAGATACAAAGTCTTAATTACATTATGTAATAAATAACAGTAATAATAGCACCCTTAGTCTCAGTTGGCTTTTCTGCACCTGAAAAATATGAAATAAAAATTAATAACAATTGAACTGTTCATACCTTTAAAACGGGGATATTTATCACCTTTACACTGATTTGGATATTAAATGACCAAGTCAGATAACTAACAAAAATAAGAAAGTAAGTATGTCACAATTAAGACAAAAAACATCATTGAATTTGACACAAAATTCGATCGTTGGGCACAACATTCGATCGTTGTCCACAACTATTTTTTTAAAAATAATCTACTAAGGTTATTTAAATTAGTTATCTAAAGGTAAATTATTCAGAAACAATAATAAATGTACTTACCACCAATAGAATTTATTATTAAACTTTTCTCAAACGCATCGGTGCGTATAATATAATAATGTGTTATAGGTACTCGTATATGTACCATGCTTTGTTATGTGAACATGGCGAACGGCTACTGCTGTCTGGCCACTAAACATTGTGGAATTCTTTCCTATTGTTGTAGCATTTTATTCGACAATTCAATTGCTACAATAATGAATAGTTTTTAACTATAAATTGTAGTAAAATTTTCTACAAATTGTTAAGTATTTTTCTACAGGTCTACTACTACAACATTGTAGTAAAATTTTCTAGTCACATTTTTTTCCGTGTAACGACGTACGTTTTCATACATTCGATGGGCTTGTGTGGAAAAATCGGGCAAAATCTCAATTGTTCCTTAGAAGATTACGCCCTTATTTCAACCCTCTAGCCACTTGCAACATTAAAGCTTTCCGAAGCCTAGTTCTATTAATTAATCATATAGTGAAAACCGCTTGTGTGAAAAATGGGCAACAAATAACCTTTCGTTTTTGTTAGGAAAAATCGAATTTTGCATGTGTTATCCCCAGCAGCTACTCGTAAATTTCTTTTCATTCTACTTAAAATCGATGTACATTTCAACCCTCTTCGAGGCTTGTATGCGAAAATGAGGCACCTAAACCTATCACTATCTGACGGACTATATGCGTATAATATTACTTAACAATAGTTGTATGTGGTCTAATCTTGTATTACGTAGATACTATATTTTTCTACGAGTACTATTTCAACTAAATTAAAGAAATTAATGTTTTTAATTTACAATTATATTTTTATTTTTAGAAAATTATAGAAATACCTAACTATTCATCATTATCTAGAATGTAGGTTATGATATATTTGCACTTTAGTATACAAAAATTATTTTTGTAATTTTAGTTAGGAGTCAGTATAACGTGAATTACCTTTTATAGTAAATATCTATTGTGATATATAAATATCTTGAGTGGAAAAGAGTTTAATTAACAATAGTATCCTCTAGATCAGCGTTACTCAAAGTGTGCTTCGCGAAGAAAATAATAGACATAATAAAAAAAAAGAAGCAATACTATCGCCACAAAAGGGAGGGACCTGGCTTGAGGACTTTTTTTTTAGAAGCCACTGAGGAAGGAGGATATGAGTTTGATTGAGGACCTTTTTTTAGAAATGTTTAGGGCTCCGTCAAATATTTCGCTTTGAGAAACACTGCACTAAATTAATAAAATAGGCTATCACCTGTTTTATAAAGAAAGAAGATGTTAAAAAACTAATATTTAATCACTCCCCACTACTTCTAACGATGAGTGAAAATATCACCTAGGTATTAATAGGTCATGGCGTAAATAACATATATTCTTTCTAGACTCAGTCCAATACGGCATAATAACCATAGATATATAACCAAGACAGATAGGATTATTTACAAAATTTTTGAAGAATGAACGGTGGTGTCCGCGGTAGAAACTCAATAATCGGATTGAACATTGATGCCAAGTTTACGTGCTTTTAACTATAGATATATATAACCAATACAGATTACACAATTTCTGAAGTCAACGCGGATGATCCTCGACAGAAATGCAATATTTGGATAAAATTAAAATATTGATGCCAAGTTTGCGATGTTTTTAACTGTTGTAATGTTATTGCGTTTGCTTGAATTACTGTTAGGTCTTTAAATTGTCAAAAAAAAAATAATGTCTAACAACAGCGAAAGTAGAGTAGACCGCAATTGTGGAGGGTCGTATATTGTTTCATTCATAAAAATTTGTTCGATGCAGTACTAGTCCAGGAGCCAGTGAATTTTTTCGTACTTGTTTTCCCGGTCTGTGTATATTTGAATAATCTATTCCCGGTGAACTGTATATTTAAAATGAAACGCCAATCTATTAACAAAAGTAAGCCAGATTGAATTCGCGCATTACGTCACATCGATACAAGTGAGATTGTTTACAAAGAGCCTTCGCAGGCCTATTTTGCCCATTTCATGTATTTGTTTTTAAATCATGTTAAATTACTATTTTTGAAACTCAACAAGGAGAAAATCCAATTAACTCTTCCGTTGTGTATATATATATATATATATATATATATATATATATATATATATATATATATATATATATATATATATATATATATATATATATGATAAATTAACTGAAGTTTTATTAGTAAAGTATTAACAGAGCTGGGGAGGATTCAAATCCAGGATTCGAATCCTTTCTGAGGATCCGAGAGCGGGATTCGAATACTTTAGAAAAAAAGGATCCGTGATCCGGATTCGCAGAGAAAATCCTAAAGGATTCGTATTCGAATCATCAATATCAGTCTCGGATCCTTTTAGAGACCAAACTACGCCGGCGCGAACGGCCGACTCAAGCTTTGACTTGTCACGAATTGTAAACTAAAAACTAAAACAGACTGAGACTGAATAGAAAACCGATGTGCTTGGCGTTGTGCACGATTAGAGAATTAACAAATAATCTGATATAGATCCTCAATACAGTTAAGTGAAAAAAAAATTGCATCCACATCCACATGTAGGTATATTATTTATTTTTCTAATTTTTGCACGATATACAAAAGAAATATGTGGGCGATATTAGTCTATTGAACGAATATAATATATAATTCTATCCATTCTATGTTTTCTATCAATTACAATTAATTCATTACTTAATGTCAAGTTGACTATTTATTTTTATTATTTAAAATGATTTTTAGTTATTATTATAAAATATAATTAAAAATTAGTGATTCTTGTGAAAAATCGATAAATAACGGCAATCAACTAGAGTTTTTTTTATATTTACAAGGAAACTTAAGTAAAGTTTAAACAATTTTTATCTTCATACGAGTATGTAGTCAGTAGAGCGCGTCACTTAGGCAATCGCCTATATGCTAAATGTGACAACTAGCTTCGTGTTTCAGCTTCAAGTTTAAAATGTTTTTATTTATTTATTTACGGGTCAAAACTCATTTTACAGAATGGTATAACAAATAAGACAATTGGCAGCATTACAACGAGTTATAAATAATAATATACACGGCAGTGGCGTAACTACCATAAGACAAGTATTGCAAATATTTGAAGCCTAATATTTAGGTTTTTTTTAAACTCTCGAGAATTTATAATAATTTGCAACTTAATTACTACTTAGTTTAAATTGAAACTTGATTATCTTTGATAAAAAGAAATATTATGTTGTCATATGTAAAATAAATAAAAAAATTAAGGGCCGTTGTTTTATTTTAATTAGTATTTGTGATTTGTAACTGAAATCTTTATGTATTTTGCATTAGGGCCAAAAAAATATAGTTACGCCATTGACACACGGTGTCTCAAAAAAGTTTTATAGAAATGCGAAAGTTTTATTTTACTTTTTACAAAAAAAAATTCTTGACAAAAATTCTGCATCGCTTGGAAAATATAGGTGGTATACAGAAAAAATTAAAATAGTAATTTATAATGAAGAGTAAAATACTTTTAAATTTCAATATAGAGCGAATTATGAATTAAAACGTTAATAGGAATTAAAAAATATGCTTCAGTTTAAATTATTGCACTTAATATTAATTGACTTCTATTTACTTAT
Organism: Psylliodes chrysocephalus; assembly: GCA_927349885.1. Taxonomy (NCBI): domain Eukaryota; kingdom Metazoa; phylum Arthropoda; class Insecta; order Coleoptera; family Chrysomelidae; genus Psylliodes; species Psylliodes chrysocephalus. The sequence continues at coordinate 51,643,684 of OV651817.1, forward strand.
TTAATAATTAATCCAAAACCAATGCTAAAATTAACAATAAGTCAAAGAAACACAGATTACTTTAGTTCTAGACTATATAATCTAGTTCCTAATCAAATCAAAAACATTACCAAATTATCAAGGTACAAGATAGAAATTAAAAATTGGATACAACTAACTACTAGAGATACCTTAAATGATCTTATAAATCTAAAATATTTAAAATAAAAATAATATCTCAAATATAGTTTAGTTCTGATAAAACAATATTGACACTTTAGCCTAATTCGAAAATTTGTTATGTTTATGTCTTAATTAAAATGAAATAGTCACGCACAAGTATTACAATCTAATTGTTAATACTTCAGTGACTTAATTATGTTTATTCTTTATTTATTTAATAAATATTGAATTGATGTAACTCGTAATAATAGTTTTATGTTATATATTTGTCATTTTGTCATATATCTATTATACTTATTGTATTGTATTATATTAATATTTTGAATAAACTTATTTTATTTATTTATTTATTTATTTATTTATTTACATGTTATACAACAAGAAAATACAGGGTAGCCTTTTAAGAAAAACCGTTATTTCTCCTCGAATATATCGAACAGCCAATGTACGTTCTTTAACTTCTGGAAATATGTAACTTTTTTTCAATTTAATTCGCCAATTTTTTTCGTTCGTTCCACTTTCTTAGAAAATCAATACGACCACAATCAAATTAAAATTTCTGCGACTCGACTGTTTACATAAGCCGAAAAAATTACAATATAATAAAAAATGAGATAAAAGAAAGCAATCTAACTGAGACAAATCCCCATTTAAGGAAATCAAAGAAGTGTAATTCCCACTTATGTAAAGCGACATTCAGTGAAAGAGAAAATTGAAAATGAACTGGAGCTGGAATAGAAAACGATATTGTGACCTTTTCCCATATTTTCTGTTCACTAGAACGTGGTTGCTTTCACATTTTTTCGAGGCTTTTTACTATTTTATAAACAACACAGGCTCGATATAATTTACTTTCTAAACAATTAATATTTACTGGCTAATTTTATTATTGTAGTGTAGGTAATGGTTAATATTTTTCAGAAACGAATAACTAGCAGACTAATTTTGTTTACAAAAACCAAATTACAAACAATAACTGTGTTATTCACGTACTTGCTAAATTATTATGGGAGCGTCATCATGCAAGGATTGTTTATGGTTATAATTCAGAAATGACTTAACACAAGTATAAGCTCTAAAACGCACAAAAGTCTTTCAAAATTATATTAGGGAAGTATATTTGCATTTTTAATGTCAGTTATTAACTGTTTAATGTCTTTTGTCGTTTGCGTTATTGCAGTGAAATCTTCACCAGTGAAACGCTACACAATCCTGCTGAGCTAATAAAAAATGGCACAGCTCTGCGATGTTTAGCGGCAATACAACTCATGCGCATTACGGAGTTTTTTGAGAAAAGAACGTAAGCAAATGGTAAGAGCTACTAAGAACTTTCAAGTTTTAGATATAGGTTCAGCAGTCCCTCAGGGTTCTGTCTTAAGTCCTATTTTGTTCCTTCTTTATATAAATGACCTAACTCAACTTACCATTGCAAGTACGTTCGCTTTATTTGCTGATGATACTACGATTTTATGACACAGCAATGACACATACATTCTTTATAACACCATTTCTTGTAATAATTCATAATGCGACACTATTTGTGTTTGAATATAATTTAAACAAAAATACTAACCCATATAGAAAATCATAACACTGAATGTTCTGATACAATCAAATTTCTAGGCATTAATTGAGATAATAATTAGAAATCAAAGAACCATATAGAATATGTTTTTATTAATTTATTGAATGTCGGCCTATTTCTAACTACGAAGTTTAAACACCGACGTTGGTGAGTACGCTACCCCCAATTACAAGAAATTTAGCTGCATTCCCTGGTGTTCCAGACAGAGGTAGGGATGTGTAACGGGCCCAACATCCATAAACTTTAAATCTTATTCGAAAAGATGGCACATTTCGCGCTATACCTCGTAGTCATTTTTGTAACGCCTGCCCGCTGTGGTATGCAACTTAGCAAGCAGTTTGGTCAGATGTACGCCGACTTTAATTAAAATGGTCACCCATTCATCCACTAACTGCGCTGGGTCTGGCTTGATGCTGATATCGATACACAATAAGTAAACTTGCTAAGCCGGGCCGCTGCCCTAACCATATAGAGTTACTATACAAAAAAACTTTCTTCTGGATGTGTTGCAGTTAAAACTGTGGCAATTGGAAAAGGTTTTAAGTCAGCTAACAGTGTATAATTACGCTCTAGTTAAGTCTTATTGAAATGAAGATTATTCAGTATTGCTTTTTGTCAGCAAAAAAGAGCAATACGATTTTTATGAGGATTAAACAATCTCGAGTCATACAAGCAACTTTTTGTTTACCTTAACGTCATTGTTCATTCTTTGAATTTCTTGTATTGTGCATGAAAACGAAACAACCTATTCCAATACTAATGCTCGGTTAACGCGACAAGTTTGCAACTTGCGGTTACTTATATTCAGATCTGAATTATTAAAAGGCTCCTTCATTTATAATGGAATAATAGTTATTTATGTATCAAGAGCATAAAATAGGCGTTTATGGTATGCTACGTGTAAGTAAGAGCCCGAGCCGCTAGGCGAGGGCTATTAACACATAAGGTCCATAAACGCTGTTTACACCCGAAATACATACAAAATTTTATGCACAACCTTTTTATTGATAATTTATTAACAAAGATATTAAATTTTATATACGATAGTTTTAATGATTGTTTATTAATAAACAGCTATTGTTTTACTAACTAGATGTGAATTTTTAAAAGAAAAAATGTTTTTTCTATGGCTATTTAACAATATAAGTATTATACATCCATTTTCTATTGATTAATATAAGTAGTAACTCATACAGTGAGTTGTTTTTTTAAATACTCAATTATTTCTTTCATTACTCAAATGGTTGGCGGGCGGTAAAGTAGTTGGCGGGCGGTAATGTAGTCCACGGGCGATAAAGGGACACTTTACGCCCACTAAACGTATTTAAAATCTGGAATATATATACGTAAATATTTATTATAAATTGCCAAATAATATAAAAAAGACGGAAGCAACAACATTTTAAAAGACTACTTACGAATCTTTGGGTGGCAATAGTAGTTTTAGTCTAAGATCCGAAATAAAGTCGACCTTCACCCATCTGTTTATTGGATGAAACTTTCTTTTTATTAAATAAAATATGTTTTTAAATATACCGCAAATCGGTTGCCTAAGAAAATTCGGTCCAGACTATTTATTTTCTTAAAGTAAAAAAACGACACCCTGTAAAGTATTCCTCAAATGCTTTGACTGTGCCCAAACTTTAATCAGCTCATCGCAGGATAGATTAAAGCTTTAATTCAAAATTTGGTGTTTGTCTCTTCATCCGTTTTTGAGTTATCTTCAAAATTCGAAATTTGCACTTTTCATCAAATATCTCAAATTTGGTCCATTTTAGGAAAATCATGTATAGAAACAAAATAATAGAGAATGACATCATAAACAACTTTTATCATGATTCCTATACTTCCCTTATCTGTACTCAGAGAAGAAAGTAAAAAAATGGCCGTGACCGTATTTTCCTAGGCAACCCATTTGCGGTATATTTAAAAAATATTTTATTTAATAAAAAATAACGTTTGTCCATTAAACAGATGGATGAAGGTCGACCTTACTTACGGATCCTGGACTATTTGTGCAACAAGAGCCGATATGATGGTCATATCGCACAAAGACGAAATTTGAGCACGACGCCACAGGCGTGCTAGTTTATCGTGCTATTCTTTTAGTCGTACTTATATTGGGAAAAAGCTACTTAACTGACTATTAGTAATACTCTAGGTGACGTTGCTTGCACCTCGGATAGAATTTAAGAGCTTATTGCATGCTGCTTGTTGACTATTTTCTGCAGTCCTCTAGTGCTGTAGATGCTATTTCCTGCATGCTGCTTTGCTATTCGCCTTATTTTACTATCTCTGTTACAACCTCTAGAGCAGTCATACTCAACCATTTTTTTTCTTCGGGCCACATTCGTATATTTGCCTTAATAATATCCCGTCGGATTACTGCAAAAACAAGATAATTCACATTTTAGAGTTTCGAGAAAATGCTTTTTAAAAGGTCAAAATTTAATAAAACGATCAGTTTAACAATATTTCCATTAAAAAAGAGGTATTCAAAACATAATTAGTCTTCACAAAGTATAAATAAAGAATCCATCGATTGGTAAAAAAAGTGACTTAGCTTATTTTAGCTGGGTCATAATATTGTATGTGTATGTGTCAATGGAAGATTCAGGTATCGTGTCGTTAACACTATTGGATACAGGTAGATTGTGATAGTAACGGTGAAATTCATCAGGTGTAGCGATTAATTTCCAAAGTTTTAGTTTAATTCTTCTTGCACTTTTTGTAAGTATTTTCAGAACTTTTTTTTTCACGCTTTCAGGCATCCCTCTATTGGTGTTTGAAGGTTAGCTGTATCGCGTAAAGAAAGGGTGACGTAATCACATTGTAGATTTCGGAACAATCGTGAAAGGCCAGAGACGGCTCTAGGCAAAACAAGACAAATGGCTTGAGCAAAATGGCTTGAGCAACAAACACATTCAACAAAAATAGGTATTCTGACCTTTATCTTGTTTTGGCAGAAATATATACTATCAGGATTCAGATTAAATACATTTAGCAAAATAAGCTATATGTCTCTCATGTGAACAAACTATTAGCAATTGAACACAATGTTATGATTATGTTTCGGTATAAATGTCACGCATCTTGTTTGTGCATATTTTGAATGTATTAATTTGGAGTTAGTTTTTATTGGCCATCTGTTAATCATAAATAATATAGACTTCATTCCACTTGTCTTGTTTATGCCGTAGATATATTATTTGAAATATTTTGGAGACGAAAGTATTAACTCGAAAATGTTAAAAGTGAAGGTATCTTATTTTTGCAGTGTCCCCACGAATTCCAAACGTTTATTTAAAAATAATCGTCATATTTTGCGCAGAGTACCGAAGAATATTTTCGCGCATTTCGCTTAATATTTTAAAAACAGAAAGTTATAGTTTGAAAAAGCACCTTCTTATTAGTATTTCGGGCCGCAAAATGAGCTTGGAGGGCCGCATGCGGCTCGCGGGCCGCAGGTTGAGTATGTCTGCTCTAGATCATGCCTGCTGCTTAGTACCTGCATCCTGAGCCTGGATATTGATTACAAGTAAGAACTTTCCAATTTTAATATACCTTCGTTACTGCTGGTTGAGCTGAAACAAAAATAATAATAAATTTATTTTTGTGTAAATATATATAAACTTACGGTTCTTTGTGTAAACCAATTGGTCCAATTGGGGCAACCCTCAGTACTGGGGAATCCCTTGTATAGATAAATAATTTCACAAACTTTCAATATAATATAAAAATTATCCAGATAGATTGTCTACTCCAATAAATGTATGCAATCCAAAAATTGTTTTAATTGGGTGCATGAACCCCTTTTGCTCTTCTAACGAAAATAGCTAGCCCAGAATAAATAAGTATAGTTTACAAACTTGTAAAAATAAAATGGGCTGTAACATAATTGTAAACGAAATAAAAACAGAAATGCTATAATTTATCGATTCTACACAAGAATAATGCATTTTAATATATGTTTAATCTCGGTAACTAAAACATATACTGACAATTAGTTTGACAGAATTGTCACTTATTTAAAATTTTAAAAATAATAACAGTCGGTTGATCAAAATATGAACGGTGATTGGTGGATTTAATTTTATTAAAGTGAGAGAGAGAGAAGTATATGTAATGTTAAATATCCTCTGTGTATTGAATGTATATAAACACAATAGATAAAACTGCTTTTCCCAAATTTGGTACCTATATTTATAGCAAAATTTCAAAATATTTTAGGATATAAACAAAGTGTGATCCGAATTCAACTCGGAGGACGTTCTTTAATCCAAAATGTTTAAAATAAACCATTCACACAATATTTCGCCTTATAATTCAAATCAAAAGTAATTCATTTGAAATTTGATTATTTTTTCATGGCGTCTTGTAGCTTGTCTTTCAAAAAATCAAATTATCGATTTTATAAAAACTTCAACACATGTATATAGTTTCAAAATAAAAACACTAAATAACAATAAAATACTAGATTTTTTGAAAAACTAATGTACAACTCCAAAAAGTGTGTGTCCTTACCAATCGTGATGCGGCCACCGTTTTGACTAAGAACCGTGGGTGTAACCGACCAATTTTTGCCTCTAGAATATCTGGTACAATTTATGACCTACCTGTTTGTTACATCATGTATAAATAAATATATTTGAAAATCCATCTTTGTATTTCGCATATGGAAATTGAAAGTATATTCTGCAAATCAATTTTTTATTGTTTCAGGAATCTGAATTATTCATGGAACTCATCCGTGATGTAGCTAATGAATTAGACATTGACGTACTCTGCTACAAAATTCTAAAAAACGTCAGTATCCTCACCCATGCCGACAGAGGCTCCCTCTTTCTGGCACGAACAAATGGAGAAGAAAAGTACCTGTTAGCTAAATTATTCGATGTTAGACACGATTCCTCCTTCGAAGAAGCCATCAAACTGTCACGGTCCGAAGAGTTGAAAATTCCTTTCGGCATCGGAATAGCTGGAGCCGTTGCTCAAACGAAAAAACTTATCAACATAAAAGAGGCTTATAAGGTACATTTAAAATCAATAATATTTAGGGAAAAGTGACAAATAATATTCAATGTTTGCTTCGTCTTAATTAAAATAAGTAGTTTTAATTCCTTTTAATTCCTCAATTTCTAAATCAAGCGAAATTTTATTAAGTGTTACTACGGGGTAAGTTACTTTTATGTTCCGATTCGTTCCGGTTCGTAAAAATAAATCTTGATCCGTTGCTGTTCGTAAACGATGTGTTCCAAAGTAATTTATAAGACAATATTTTGAGATTTAAAATACCATGATCAATCAGCATATTTCTAAAAATCAACAAACAAATACACAAAAATAAAATTCGTAAAAAAACAATATTTTCAAGTACTATAAAAGAGAAAATAATTAAATTCGGTAAAATCAGTTAAAAAAATAACAGTAAAATTCTGTATCATACTTTTGTTAATTTTTGATGAGAAACACTTAACGATTCTGAGGCCACTGTTACTGTCTGTGGCGCTTGAATGTTTTAAACAAACAGGAATTACTTGTGTATAAGTAAAGAATTCTATACAAAAAAGGTATACAAAAAGGTAGATAATAAATGGAACCACATATTCAGGCTCGTGAGGTAGTGCCACTGTTCCATGGCACTACCTTATTTTTGATGCAAAAATATATTTTTTTTTATAACGTCTTATCATATTTTTTTTTATTTTATGCATTTCTTGTTATATTCAAAAATTATTTGAAATGTGGCAACCTCGCGCTGCATACATCTCCAAGCTCTGGCCGTAACCGGAGCCATTTCTCGGCTGGCACTAGGGAAGAGAGAGAAATTTTACTAGCAGCCTATGTGAGCAACAGAGATGGGGACATTTTACATGTATTTAAATGGTAAAATCAAGGAATATTCGTGCCAAGCACAGCGCCGATAGCGGTTCAGATAATCGCGATTTCTCGATAATGTCGATTGTTGACTGAATTAACTGAATTTCTTTACGCTCTTTTAAGTTTTTCGTTTCGTTACGAAGTGTATTATAAAAACCCAGTTAAATTCGGCTTATCGTGATGCTCTAATTAAACATAATCAACAAGTGAATAAGAATCGATATGTTTTAAGTCAAATTATAAATTGTATAAGGTTTTGTGAAGCTTTTGAGTTAGCTTTAAGGGGTCACGATGAGAAAGATAATTCGGAAAATAGAGGCATATTTAAGGAGCTGGTGAATTTTAGCGCCGAATTAGACAACGACTTAAAGGATCATATTCAAAGTTCAAAAACTTTCAAACGTACCTCAAAAGCAACCCAAAATTAACTTCTTAAATACATGTTGGGTGTTTATCACGAAGAAGTTAGGAAAGAAATAGAATATTCCCCTTTTGTTGCAGTGATTGCCGATGAAACGACGGACGTTGATTGTGAATTTCAATTAGTTATAGTTTTCAGATATTTGTGAAAAGGGCGACCAATTGAGAGATTTTGGAGGTTTTACATGTTCGATGGACACGACGCCAAATCAATCGCTGAATACATTTTAAATGTTTTACATCCATTATTAAAACATAGTCCAAATAAATTAATTTCTCAAAGTTATAACGGCGCGTCTGTAATGAGTGGTTGATTAAATGGTGTGCAAAAAATTATTAAACAAACATATCCTCTTGCAAATTACGTTCATTGCAATGCACACCAGATGAATTTAGTTATGACAAGTGCATGTTCTGTCAATAAGCAGGCTACAATATTTTTTCTAATTTATCTGGTTTGTGCTCTTTCTTTTCCACGTCTCCTCAAAGAACAAACATTTTCGATGAGGTAGTTAATCGCAGGTTGCCAAGATCTATCCAAACACGTCGGAATTTTCAATCGCTAGGTTTTCATACTGTTTATGAGAATAGAAAAGACCTCATTACAGTTGTGGACATTATAGAAAGTACTTCACACGATTCGTCGTCTATTAATCAAGCAAGTGGGTACAAATTAGAACTTCAGGATAAAAACTTTATATTTTAGTTAATTATTTTTCATCAAATAATGCCTCACGTGGAAATTATTTTAAACCAATTACAAAAAGTATGCACAGATTCTGTTAAGGTCAAGAAAGATTTGGAGAATTTTGACGCAGCAATTCAGGGTATACGGGAGCAAATGGACAGCATTATTGACAATATTCAAGGAGAAATAAACACGTCGCAAAGAGAAACTGGCGAACCAATAAGAAAAAAGGCACGAATTAAAGAGAATTGCAGAAAACGCGAAGTCTTAGAAATATGCGATGCTGTTTTATTGCAAATAAAAACAAAGTTCAACTTCTCTGGGCATTTTGTCGCTTCTAATTTATTTATGTCGGAGAAGTTTTTGGTCTATAGGCATCAGTTTCCCGAATCATTCCTCAATGAAACATGTATACAATTTTCATTTTTAGACAAAAATATGCTTAAAATTGAATTACAAGTACTGTATCAGAGAGACGAATTAAGTATCACCTCCGGAGCTGTCCCGCTGTCAATTTTATTAGATAAGGAAGGTTTAAAATGTACATTTCAGGAAACTCTTAAACTTTTAGGTATTTTGATAACAATACCTATGTCAACATCTGAAGCAGAGCGCTGTTTTTCAATGCTTAAACGGATTAAAACATTCCTCAGAAATACAATGAAGGAAGAAAGACTTAGTTTAGGTATGTTGTCTGGAGAAAAACATTTTGTAAATGGAATTGAAAATTTTAATAATAAAGTAATTGAAAACTTTGCAAGCAGAAAAGAAAGAAGAATGGACTTCATTTATCAGAAACTTTAAAAGTAGTATATCAAGCAACTTTGTGCGCGTGTGTAAATACTGTAAATAGGTATAGTTTTATTTTTGTGATTTTTTTGGTACATGATCCTAGAGTCTCTTTATGGTAATAACAAACTGCAAGAACTTTCAGCATTAATTACTGGGGGTAAAATAATTTATAATTAATTTTACAGAGTTCTTTGATAAGTTTTGAGTAAATTATTGGTAAATTTTAGGATTAGATTAACCCTGGCGGCCTATTTCTTGGCAAAACTTGTGTTAGAAACCCCATAAATAGTAGTCATATAACAGATATAAAAGTATCCGTCCTTCATTTATTTTTTAATTAAAATTTTAAATCTATTTTGACAATACCGTGATACATTTTTGCCCGAAGCTAATTTTTTAAACGACTTTTGGTTAAAAATTTGGGCGTTGCACCCCAAAAAATGTTTCGCCTCCGGTGGGGGGCCTCCGACAGGGCGCCTCTGGCGGGGTTTTCACATTTGTTAAAAATCTGGCACTACCATTTCGTATTATCAGCAGCCGCCACTGCTAAGGGCTCACAAATAACTTGATTGAACACAACTTACCCTAATGCAAATTTGCACACAAAAAAGTTACAGCCCTTGGAAAGTACAAAATGAAAATCGATTTTTTCTAATATTTCATGAACTGTTTAACATGTTCTAATGAAAATAGATACATGGATTTTTTATCGCAAGAACATCTGTTATATAAAAAACCACGAAATCTGTACAGCCTATAAAAATTTTGGGGGGTTTTGACCCCTAAAACCCTCCAAAATGTTCTATGGGTTACAATTAAATTAGTATTTTAATAAAAAAAATTTTTAATTTTTTTGCCTTTTTTCGAAAAGCCAGGTTTTATCGAGATGCGGTAAGTTATAACTGAGTATTCATGTTATTTGCAGGTATAAAAAATATGTACAAATGTGTAGTATTTACTATAATAAATGGTCAAAATGGCCTCCATTTTCCTGAATACACATTCGGCACAATTTTAAAAAGGAAAACCGAATTTTTTAGAAGATCATTGGCTTCCGACAAAATCTATTTGTACTTTCAATGATTCGATGCCTCAGTTGTTTTTCTTCGATTATTTCCACAGAATACATGTCCTCTTTCATAAAACCACAGAAGCAAAAGTTAATAGAGTTAAGATCTGGACTTCTGGCTGGCCAAGACCGAAAACATATTCCCTAACTTCGTTATCGAAATGCGCTCCAGGCGTTTAACATGAAATTTTTTATTCGATTTTTCCCCCTCCTCTAGCTCAAAAACGGCCGGCCCGCCACGCATATAGTATGGAAGAAAAAATCTTCAAATTTACTATAGAGCTCAAATACCACGAGTCAGTCGGTTAACATGACTTTTTTATCTGAAGCGCTATTTCCTAGAGTATTAAGAAAGTTCAGCTTTAGTATTAGTAGAGGAGCACTCAAGATACTGAGTATGAAATTTTGTTTATGATCTTGGAATATCCTCTTTGAGAGAATATCGTATGTAAAAACATTAAATAAAAACATGGTTTAAGGATAAAATGCCGAATTGAACTACGATTCACGGAAGACATTTTGCCTATCTCCCGTGATATACTCAAATAGTCGCAAAAGTATAAACATTCATATTATTTTGATCAACATTCCCGATGACACAAGGTCGAGTGTCGTTGGCTCTTAGATTTTATCTACTGCTATAGTTAATAAATGCAAATATACAGGGTGATTCATAACTATTGGGACATAATCTAAGGTCAGATTATTTGGAGCAAAATATGGCGATAGGGCCAAATATACCTTAATAAAATATTGTTGTGGAATAAGATGCAGGGTGATAAATAATAATAATAATAGTAATAATAATAGACTATAATCAAACAGCAAAAATAATTCACTGTCAAGAAATTACATGTACCAAACACAATTATCTGACACTCCAAAGCACACTTTTCATATGTGAAATATTTTTTTAACTCCCCATTTGGGACTTGTGAGCTGCTCAATTACGTTTTTCTCGAAAACGGGTAAAATTATCGTGTTTAAACAAGAGTACCAATATTACGTATAAATGACGTTTATATCATATTTTCCAATCAAAAATACTAAAAAGTTTTGTCAAAAAAGCTACCACTTAATTTCATCATTAGTAATCATTCAAGTGGCGCCCCCCGTAACAAAATGAGAAATTATACATAAAATATTATCTCCTGTCCTCTGTGCCGATTTTGATAACAATTCAATAATATATAGTGACATTATAAAAAAAAAAACGAACAAAAAAAATTCAACTTTAACGCCTTGTATCTTATTCCACAGCAATATTTTATTAAGGTATATTTGGCCCTGTCATCATATTTTTGTACAAATAACCTGCCCTTAGCCTATGTCCCAATAGTTATGAATCACCCTGTATATTTATCCAGTCTCCGTTAAATTATTTTGCTCTGGACTCAATCTTTACTAAGCTCCATGTGTAACGCCCATATGCACCATTTTAAAATTTAATCCAGATTTGCAAATTTCGTTTAAATGACTAGTGGTTATTTTGTATGCACCGGCTACGGATTAGATAATCTAGTTTAGTAATCTGACAACACTGGATTTTTATAAATTTCACAAGAAACAGAAGAAGAAAACTTCAGATTTGAATAGGAGAAATGCATGTCAAAGGAAAAGAGGCCGTTGAAGATAGAAGAGCTATTTTTTTAAAGTACCAAAATCGTAAACACACCGTAAAACGTATACAAGTGTTCTGTGACGCATACAGAATTTTACGCAGGGTGAAAAAGAATGTCAAATGAATTTAAAAAAATATAATTCTATAGTTGGATGGCAAAACCATTTTTGGTAATTTTAACATATACCTATAAATACAAGATATAGGCTCATCTCCGCCCGGCTCATCTCCGCCCGCAACCTTTTTCGGCTCATCTCCGCTCACGGTTATGGTCAACCAAAATACCCGGCTCATTTCCGCCCAGATTTGCAGCCCCTTACTAATTACGGCATTTTAGATTAGTAGGTACATATTTACAAAACTACCTGAATTAAAAAAAAACACAATGATTTGCATATTTTAAAGGAATTGTTTTTTAAATAAATCTATTAGCTTTTGTAAAAACATATATATGAACATAATATATAGAACACAAGTTTAATAAATTAAGTTTTTGTACATATTGTAGGTAACATATTTATAAATTCCTGTTTAAAAGAATACAATAAATAACAGGCAAGCTTTATTATAATCATTTAAGTAATTAATAACATTTATATATGGAATGACAATACAATTCAAATTTTCAATCTTTTTTTTGAAGGGTAAGTTAAAGATGGTATATTTATAAATCACATCTTGTTTTATTGTCAAATTTTTACCCATAATTTTGAGGATCAAGGATCAAGTTTTCTGCATCTGCTTCCACCTAAAAAATAATGCAAACGAATTAGGTAGTACCCTCAGAATCAGTGTTAAGTAAAAAGTTAGGTACACCTATATTGACCTACTAGTTGATCAACTAGGTGAAAGGTAAGTTTTATCAATTTATATCACATTGGAAACAAAAAAAAATACAAAATTATCTTTACTTACATCAACATACAAAAGCACGATGGTGGTTTGTATTTTGCAACATCCCTTATCCCACTATCGTTTTTGAATGTCTAGGTCTAGATTTTGAGGAACTTTTATAAACATTTTATCAGATTGACTGTTTTTTTTTACTTCTCATAGGGACCAAGTACTTAACCAGATATTTTTATTGTTACACAAAATTAAACAAATGTTTATTTTATCACACTTTTTAAAAGCAATTTCAATGTTTTGTTTCCAACAATCGATTTGAGGTTCGAAATTTTGACATTTTTGTATCATGAGAAATAAAAATATAATTTTAATCCGATTTTAGAAAGAGATAACTGTCATAAATGTCACTATTAGAAAAAGATAACGATCAACTGTCTAATGTTACGGTATCACAGATTCTTTAGTAACCAATAGAAATAGGCGCGGTTAATGGCGCAAAAATGGAGCGTTTTAAATAATTGATTTAAAAGTGAACTTTTTAAAGTACTATAACTTTATTATTTATTATCTATTTAAAAAATTTATTGCATGAGAAAAAAGTTTCTTTGTGTTTAAACACGTAATAGTATTAGATTCGGTAAATTCGTTTACACTAAACACGCCCATTTATATTAATATATTGATTTATAATTTTTCATATTATCATTTTTCCTATATACAAAAACTCGATTATCTATTCGCTCCGTGCGAAGTCATGGAAAGGGAAGCAAAAGCGATACTAGCGCTAGCTGCGGATAATTCGTGCATTTTAGGGGGATATTTTGTAATTTTGGCATATCAAATACACGTATACATTTTACTTTTTTTCAAAAAAGTAGGTAAAAACAACACAATAAGCAACCGGAGTTGCTGTGTTGAAAATTGTACAAATACTAGCAAAAAAAAAACAGTGAAACTTATATAACAAATTTCACTAACAAAGTGGAAATTAAATCAAAGAAATAAATGGATAGGTGTACAATAAGAAGAAAAATTACCTTTATTTTTGTGATAATAACAGTAATGCTGGAAATAGTAGACATCAGAAACTAGAAAGTTTTTAAATAAACAATAAATTATCATTTTACGATGTTCTTTAATATCCCTTTATTCTTAAATGTTCATTCAGCAAGGACTAGATTTCAAGATTTCTGCCGTTGATTATAATATTTGGCTAGTATGCAATTTTGTGACTTACTGATCGGAAACCAGTTTTAATCATTCATTCTATGTTTTCTTTAGAACAAAAATGAAAATATAAGAAGCGATCCTTTTTATACATTTTAACTTCACGCTATTATAAATGGTTTCTTCAATGACAACTTATTAGACTTAGGCAACTTCTCATACATTTTCCAGTAAATACTGTTGCCTGCCTATATTTTATTATTGATTTTTAATGATTATGCATAATTTTCTTCAATTTAAGCGTGAAAAATATATAATAATAATAAATTAATGTTTTAATTGTTTTATAAATCCATATAATTTTATTAAAACTAACATATATACTTTTTATTTACGAATTCTATTAAAAATTGTATTTGTCAGTATAGGCAGAAATACTCCTTTAATACCAAAACAAATTGGCGCTGCTGTCGCGCACGGAGCGAATATACTACTCGAATGTGTATGTATGTAAATATATACCTAATAATTTAAAATGCCGTAATTAGTAAGTTGCTGCAAATCTGGGCGGAAATGAGCCGGGTATTTTGGTTGACCATAACCGTGGGCGGAGATGAGCCGAAAAAGGTTGCGGGCGGAGATGAGCCGGGCGGAGATGAGCCGGGCGGAGATAAGCCGACACCAAATACAAACTGCTGTATTTCAAGCTTTTCTATGCAAAACGATATACGTATATACGAATACTTTCCCTACACTGTATTTGTTCAAAACTATATGGATATGACATATTTTCAGTATTTTAAAGTGGACAAAATCACAAATATTATATGTATTGCTTACTTATTTTTACCTTTTTCAACATGTCTGGATTTGCCATCTAACTACAGAATTAAGCTGTCACGTTAATATATAAAACCTCTTAAAAATGACAAAGTTGCTCATCGTATAAATATATTCACTTCTTTGGTAATTTTGTCTAGAATCTTTGTTATCTTCCAAGAAAATCAGGTATTCTACTTCCGTTTTTTAATAAAATTCTAATAAAAGAAACACAAATAGAAAGTTCCAAATATACTGACAAAATGTTGACATATTTATGACGTTAGAAAATCTCGATTAAATAATTTACGCCCGTATGCACTGTACATGTTTAATCCAGATCAAGAGTTTAATCGGGTTTATTTCCATTTTTAGCTATGCACCGTAATAAAAATCATTTTTAATCCGATTTTATTTTAATCCGTCAATATCGGAGGATCAAATTATTTAATCGAGATTTTCTAACGTCATAAATATGTCAAACGTTTTGTCAGTATATTTGGAACTTTTTTTGTGTTTATTTTATTTGAATTTTAATAAAAAATGGAAATAGGAAACCAGCTTTTCTTGGAAGATGACAAAGATTCTAGACAAAATTACCAGAGAAGGGCTTATTTTTATACGATGGACAACTTTGTCATTCTTAAGAGATGTTTTATTTTCTAACGTTACAGCTTAATTCTGTAGTTAGATGGCAAATCCAGACATGTTAGAAAAGGTAAAAATAAGTAAGCAATACATATTATAATATTTATGTGATTCTGTACACTTTTAAATACTGAAAATATGTCAGCCATATAGTTTTGAACATGCACAGTGTAGGGAAAGTATTCATATAGGTATATCGTTTTGCATAGAAAAGCTTGAAAAATAGCAGTTTGTATGTATATATGTTAAAATTACCAAAAATAAACATAATGGTTTTGCCATCCAACTATAGAATTATTTTTTTTTTAAATCATTTGACATTCTTTTTCACCCTGCGTAAAATTCTGTATGCGTCACAAAACACATGTATGCGTTTTACGATAGTTTTACGGTGTGTTTACGATTTTGGTACATTAAAAAAATAGGGCTTCTATCTTCAACGGCCTTTGACATACATTTCTCCTATTCAAATCTAAAGTTTTCTTCTTTTTTTTGTGAAATTTATAAAAATCCAGTGTTGTCAGATTACTAAACTAGATTACCTAATCCGTAGCCAGTGCATAGAAAATAACCACTAGTCATTTAAACGAGATTTGCAAATCTGGATTAAATTTTAAAACGGTGCATATGGGCGTTAATCCTCCGATATTGACCTATTAAAATAAAATGATTTTTAATACGGTGCATAGCTAAAAATGATACTAAACGCGATTAAACCCTTCATCTGGATTAAACGTGTACGGTGCATACAGGCGTAACACGGCCCTGGAAACAAACCGAAGACATGAAAAATCCAACCAGAATTTCCTATTAATTGGTAACTATCCCATTACCCACGTAGCTACTTCCTTCAAATCTTTATTTTGCTACTGACGCTTTTATGTACGTTTACCCAAACATTTTCCCTTCTTGTAAGGCAATCTCTGCGTAAATTAGACAGTTTATTTCCCCCTTTTCCACAAATAACCATCTAAAATGCCACTTTTATTTTAAAGTATGCGTTATGAATGAAGTGTGACCTAAATAGCACGTCATGTTATCAACATAAAACAATTTTCGGAAAATACATTTCATGTTCATTAACCGGAAAACGAAGTCAATTGAATGTAGCATTTTCTCATAGCTGAAGAGTTTCTCGCTACGAGTAATTGAAAATGTTTCCCATTTTCAACAAATATTGGTTGAAATGTTGTTGAATCGTTGACATTTCGATCGAATATTATTAATTTTATTTAATTAAATTACTTTGAGTCTGACGAGACTGTTCAAAGCGATTAACAAGAACTGTCAAAGGAATTAACAGATTTGATTAAAATTGACTGATTAAGGTATTTAGATTGCATTAAAATACTCTTTGAGAGGTAAATTCTACTGAAACTACTATATAAAGAAAAGAAATGCATTAAAATAAAATGATATTCTAATAACATTTCTGGAGGAATATAAAGAACTAAATCTTAAAAGAAAATCAGATGAATATATAGTCACTGAAGAACTGAAAAGGGCAGTCAAGAAAATTTTAGATGGATTAATCTAAATATAAATCTAAGATTGATAAATTAAAGATATTTTAACGTACTTTTTAGTCTCTTACACAATAAAAAGGCCAGTGAGTGGCGTAAAAAAGTATCAAATCCAATTATGAACAACTAGTAGACCAGCTAATTTTATTTACTTAAACCGAATTGCAAGCATTTACGGTGTTTCCACGTAGTTTTCAAATTATTATGGGAGATTACGGGACATATTCTTCATGCTTATAATTTGGAGTTGAATTAACACAAGGCTCCAAAACGAACAAAAGGCTATAAAATAATGATTTTTTTTTTTTTTTTTTTTTTTTTTTTTGATTTATTAGTGGAAATCTTAAGTGTTTTACATTTTCTAGGACATATTGTTTTCCTATTTCCCTGCTATAGGAGTTATCCTCCTTTTCAGGGTGGTCTGCCCTGATTACAAAAGTAACCTAGCTAGCTAATTCCTAACTTTTGTGCGCGTGTGTGTGGGACCTGTGTGGCAGGTTTGTTCCCCAAGAATATCGCCAATTTTGCTATTTCCAACCTCATAATTAGACAGGTCCATGTATGAGGTGGGGAATATGATTTAGGAAAACCACAAAACCTAAACCACGATATTGTACATGTGTTTTGATTTTCTAATTAAGTAATTTGGGAAGGTTTATCTTATACTCAGCGGGGCTGATTCTAGCAGATCCTGGAGTTCAGCGGTGAGGGGGAGGTCTTGGGCGTCTGTGAGGAGTTTTAGATTCGGCTGTGGCAATTTTCTTTTCGGTTTTCGAAAGAGGGGGAGTTGGTTGGGTCGCCAAGGGGTACGAAGTGTGTTTTGGGAGTGGGTGTTTGTGCCTTTCAGCGTGCGAGAGACGTATTGTTTCCTGAGGGACTGGAAACGTGTGAGGATGGGGGAATAAAATAATGACATTAAGGAACGTATATTTGCATTTTTAATGCCAATATTATCTAGTTAATGCCTTTTTCTAGTCTGCCTAACAAAAAACAGTGAATGTAAACAAGGATATTTAAAATGATACTGCCAAGAAAATGTGTGTATTTTGCATATAACTGATTTATCAACATATTGTAAAAAAATATAGTGGGAAATATAAAATAATGAAATGTTAAGTATGAGGTATCGATGCACTGCGACCTAAAAATTCTATTGTGTCCCTTTCTGTTTCTTATACATCGAGGAAATAGTCTCTATGTCTATAACGACCCTTCCAATCATATATTCTCAAGAAAGTGCAAGATTTGGAGTGGCTTTAAGTGAATTCATTATGGAGTCTGAAAAGGATTGTTGTTAAGAATTTAAAGTGCATAATCTGTAATAAAAATTGATGTGTAAAAGGTTATTAATGTGAAAGAGAATCTGATTTTAAAAGTAAACAAAATGGTCTTTAATAAAACCGTATTTCTCAATGTCTAAAAAAGAGAAGATATGATCCCAGCTAGCACAAAAACATCCCATCTACGTTAATAAGCTGCAATTTTAAGCTCTTTAAGCTCGCATGCAATGTACTTTTAATGTAACCCTAACATCCATGCAACCGCCTGTCTGCAACTGCAAGACTTTTATAGCGCACATCTCATAGAGGTTACACAGTAAAGTTAGAAAAACATCACACTAGCACTTTACCGGTACTTTCCCCGAAAGTTGCTCTAAAACCTTTTATAGATGTTATAATGTGAATTCATTCTACAGCATTATACAGTGTCCACGGATGGGCTTAACTATATTTGTAAAACTATTAATTTTAAATAAAAAAAAAAGTATTTACTCATAATTTCTTTTGCTCGTTAAATAAATACGATTACAGTTGAGAAATTATTTAAAAATAGTATAGTTAAGTCCACCCTTGGACACACTAATATGTAAAATAGAATATTGAGGATAGAGTAAAAGCTCAATGAAACAAAATAAAAAAATGTATAAATTTATTATTAAAAAGCTTTTGAAGTCAAAAGTACCAATATCACACAAGTAGAGGTAGATATTAATAATATAGGTATATCACAAGGTAACGCAATTACACATGTGCGATACCATAAGATACCTATAAAACACTGAACAATTGGACAAAAGTAGTTATAAAGAGTACATAAGGAATATCTCAAAGGTTCACTAGAATTTAAAACACTGAGTGATTGTACAAGAGTATAATAAGGTACCTATATTGCAAACTAGCTAGTAGCTAGTAGGTAAACGATAGCACAAAATAGTTAAAAAGTGAATTTATATAAGGTATATTTTAAAGGTTACTGGACTTTTATTAAGATGGCAGTTGTACGATGCTAAAAAAAAGATATTTACCTACAACTGGTACTAATCATATTTTTAATATGATGTCCTAATTATATAGTTTCTTCTGTGAAAAATAACTTTGGAGGTAATAAATTTACTTGGTTAGCTATTATCAAAGAAAATAATATGTATAAAGAAATTTATTATTAGTTGATTTTTACTTACTTTGTTGTTTTAAATAAATAAATAAATAAATAGTGAAATTTATTTGGAGTTTTACAAATGTCAGAATAAAATAGACAACATATGCAGTTCATTGTTTATTAAATTTATTTAAAGAAAACAAACATATATTTCACAAAATCCAATACTTGAAAAATAAAATATCAAATGTAACTAAACCATTATACTTAATATTTATATATTTGATATAATTATTAGTTTCCTAATAAGTTTTTTGGCACTTTTGTATCTGTATTAGAATACCTAAGTGTGTAAAAAAATCTTCATCTTATTACAATACACAAACACCAAAAAATATCACTTAACATTGCTCACGTACTAAATACAACTTGGACCGACTTTGACAGGTAACATAATTTTAAGTGATACAAAACTTATTTTCGCACATGCGCGTAACAAAACAGTACACTGAAAACACCAAGCTGTCGCTTCTTGTAAAACACTTTATATTAATCAACATTCAGTATGCACCTAGCGGTAAGTCAATAATTAAAATGTATCATAATTAGTTTGATAGTCTAAGATCCGAAATAAGGTCGACCTTCACCGATCTGTTTACCGGATGAAAGTTTTTTTTTATTAAGTAAAATGTTTTTAAATATAACGCAAATGGGTTGCCTAAGAAAATTCGGTCCACACTATTTATTTTCTTAAAGTAAAAAAAAAACGACATGCTGTAAAGTATTCCCAAAATGCTTTGACTGTGCCCAAACTTTAATCAGCTCATCGCAGGATAGATTAAAGCTTAAGTTCAAAATTTGGTGTTTTTCTCTTTATCCGTTTTTGAGTTATCTTCCAAATTCCAAATTTGCACTTTTCATCAAATATCTCAAATTAGGTCCATTTTAGGAAAATCATGTATAGAAACAAAATAATAGAGAATGACATCATAAACAACTTTTATCATGATTCCTATACTTTTCTTAGAGGAAAGTAAAAAATGGCCGTGACCATATTTTCTTAGGCAACCCATTTGCGGTATATTTAAAAACATATTTTATTTAATAAAAAAAAAACTTTCATTCGGTAAACAGATGGGTGAAGGTAGACCTTAAATACGGATCCTGGACTATGACTAACCAAATGACTATAGTCGTTTTCCTTTGATGTATGGTTCTGGTTATGGTTGACGTTAAATTGACAGTATTTTTGATAGCCGTTCAGATTTTGGTTCATATGGATGACGTCATAACAAAAGCCAATGGAATGAATGGGTTATCGGTTCGGTCAGTCATATGTCATTTTGGTGTAAATTTAAATACCACGTGTGTCTCATTTTAAAAGTTAGTTCTCAATTTTTTTTTGTGTAGTTAGTTATTTGCCAAAGAAAACACTAAAGCTAGATGATATAGAAGAAAAAATATTAACTAACTTAAGTCTTTAATATAAATAGACACTACCGACAGGGCAATTAACAGACGAAAATAATACTAACCAATTTAAAACTCTTTAAAATAAAATAGAAATAAAACCGACACTACCGACAAATCATTTAACGAACGATGCAGACCTTTTTCTAGCGATAAACAGAATGATAATCTTCTCTTGAAAAATAATGGCACATTTTTTGATTCATTTCAGTCCGAGACTGAATCTTAATGGTGTTAAAATAAACACACACGCCCTTGAAGATTTTATCCCTAATACTAAACATTCCTAGGAAGTTTTGTCGATCACTACATATTTTACTTTTATACATTATTGTCTAAGTTCTTTTTTGCTTATTCATATTTATAAGAAAAGTGTCTAGTAAGATCTATTTTCTTAGTTGACCTCGTACGGAACTATTTAGGTTCCGCGGGAAAACTAAATTTAAAAAGTTAGACAATGAGAAGAATACTATTTAAATAAGGATAGAACATACCGCAAATTAGAACCGACTCGCGAGGCTGGTTCAAAAATGTTAACCAAATGGTTATAAGTGACGTCATTGTTTATGAAAGGAATATGGTTGGTTCTAATTTGGTTAACTATAACCGGAACCAAACCCCAAAGGAAAACGCATTATATCTGAATTTAGTTTTAGTTGGCTTTACGTCAAGAGGTAATGCGCACAAAAACAGTCTCAGTATCAAACAACGGGGTGTAATTTACTAAACAAGGCATAACAGTGCCATTCTAAGCCCCTGACGATGTTCGCACCTCCGATTAAATAGAGCTATAACTTGAAAAAAGTAAATTACTGAATATCACACCAATTGAGAATACTAAAGAGCAAACTGGTCTCAGTGCTAAACCATGGCATCTGCCAACTAGTGGCAAGTATGTTACAGATATGACTGAGATGATGCACTGTTTACTTTTGAGCATTTTTATCTATTTAAGTTAAAACCCAAGTTTTTTAACTCTATTTGATCGGATATGCGGTATAAAGCCCAAATTAGACCTTATCTCGAGTACTTTACATTCTTAATGCCATTCGCGACCAAACTTTTTCAGTACTAACTAGACCAGTCATAGAATTAACTGGAACTGAAAAGCATGATTGCCTATTTATAGAGTCCTCGAGGTCCTTTTCCCAACAAGTTTTCCCAGCTTATACAATCTATTAATATCCGCATCAAAAAATTATCCTGCTTTAGCTGATTGGAAGTGCGCAGTAGATAGTGTCGAGGTTTTTATTTTATTGGCAGTTCCATCCACAGAAAAACATGCAGTTTACCTGGGTAGATTTCCATTGGCATGGGAAAGAATATTCAATCCCAAATATAGCATTGTAAATTTGTGTAATAGCCAATGGACATTTATAAGTTACCTCTTGAAAGAACTTTACAGGTTTACCTTCGTAAATGATATATTTAACTTCTTGTATTTTAAAATGTCCAATGGGTATTTCAAGTTTGCCAATCAAGCCAATCAATCTAATAATGCTCTTTCTTACCTAGGTATTATTGGTGGGTACCTTTAAAGAACTTTTTGTAAGTGATTCGCAAATAAAGATATTTGCTTTCTGCTATCATTATCCCAGGTGTCAGTAACAAAATCTAACATGGAAAAAAATCGGAAAAACAAAAAATTACATTCTTAAAAACCGCAAAAATATCGATAAAACAACTCGCGTTCAAGCTGTTCTTATTCCTTCCAATATTTTTATAAAAAGCTTTCTCTTGTTTTCTCAATTTTCTCTTGTTTCCCATTTACCAAGTTACAACTAAGTTTTGTATCGCCACGACTAAAATTAAAACTAGTTTGGTCAGTGCTAAAACAACTTTTGGAAATATATTGGTTGTCTTTTTTAATAACTGTAGAACTTCGGTTATCATTCTAAACTTTTAGTAATTTGAGTGTCGAGCATCGCTTTTAAATAAAACTACCACTTTGTTTCCAAACCATCTAAACTTTGCACCGTCCTAAGAACTTACTCGCCAATAATACGAAAATTAACTCTGAACATTTGTTCACTTAACTACAATCAATCTCTCTAATTGGCTCCTGGTTGAAGAAAATTCCTTCTCAAGTATGAAATGTTCGATTGTGATTTCGCTAAGATGCCTCTTTTAGAAAATAAATCAGTAATATGTCTAAAATTTTCTGAAGAATTTAAAAATTGAAAAATATACAGGGTGTTGCATTTAAAATAAGAAAGTTGGTATTGGCCACTATTACATGACACACCCTGTAAAAAAAGTTTTTGTTAAAAAAAATGTGCAACTAAAAATACCAATCAGAATGAATGATTAAAACTGGTTTCCTATCAGTAAGCGTGGCAAATTTCTTTAAAAGTACACGAGTACAAACCATCGCTGAAAGTGTGTTCTTAGCATTTCAGAAAAGAAAATTACATTTTGACCAGGTAATACATGAGTGAGGTTATGTTCAATTAACGCAATGCATGCGCTGATAAAAACATCGTTTTTGAATTAACCAAAACATTTGTTAATATTTTTTTTTTAGACTTTGCTGGAAGTAAAATATATGTATTTAAAAAAACTGCAGTTCCAACACAAAACTTACCGGGTGATCGAGGAAATAAAAATTGCAGTACGCGTCGACAGGAGCGGCCAGAGAGAAAATTGAAGAGATATAATAATTTGAATAATTTCCAGAATAATTCAGTTACTGAACGACCAGAAATATCGAAAAATGATACTGAAAATAAAGACATAATGACTTTGTTGAGTCACATGAATAGTGAATCGCACGTTAGGAATATTTTGCAATCTGAATCGGCCGAAAAAACATGTGAAATTTCAACGATCGATGCTGCTTGTTTTTGCGTTCCTTCAACGCAAGATGCTGGATCGCAAGTCACCAGCGGTTATATACAAACAAAATTCATCGACTTTTACTATGACAGGTATAGAATCTTTTGAAATTTTTAATGTCATTGTAAAAATGTTGCAAATAGCTTACGCTGGAAAAGGTATTAATAGTACAATAGTGCTTTGGCGATTTTGTTTCCTTATTCAGCCAAGCATTCTAAAAGAGTGTTTTTAGAAACTGTGCAGTTGCTATACCATGGCCTTCAAAAGAAGAAATATCGAAAAATGTTCCTTCGTGTTTGAGGAAATATAAAAATTTAGGAATCATCGTAGACTGCACAGAAATTTTTGTTCAACATCCGAAAAGTATCAACATATTCCAATTATAAAGGGCCACAAAGAGTTAAATTCATGACAGGTCACTGATACAGTAATTTTCGATCAAAGTGATTTACTTCAATTATTGGAACGTGGTTATGGTATTATGGTCGATAGAGGGTTTATGATTGAAAAAACTTGTCAAAATAATCGATGGACAATGAGACCTCCACTTTTATGGGAAAAACCAGCAGTTAGTAAAAGTGAAGCTACTGTAACTACTGAAATTACCAAAGCAAGAGTCCACGTCGAGCGATCAAATCAAAGATGGACAGTTTTTGGTATTCTTAAGATAAGAGCACCAAGTGAAGTGTTACCGATATTACAGAATATTTTCAAAGTGACTTGTGCGACTGTAAATCTTAGTAAACTAATTATAAATGATAAACATTTCGTGCAAGATTCTTAAATATGTATTGGTTTTATTAATTGTTCTATATAAGCTGAAATTTTACATTGAAATTTTTTAAAAATTATTTATGAATCAAATATACATTAAACCTATAAATTCGTAAACTTTTAAATTTGGAACTTTGGTTATCAATCTAAAACACAAAAATAAATTTTTCTTAACAACATAATGCCAATTTAAATATTAGTATACTTTTAACCTCCCTACTTTCTTTATCGCTATTTTTGATTTGACAAACATGGTGTAACATTTTAACATACATTTATTCTTTTTAACATCTCGTGTAAATAAACATAATTTTTGGTGACTTTAATCGAAAAATACTGTTTGTCGTACGATGAATAAATCACAAATAATCCTCCTATATTGTCATATTTCTTAACTAGATATTTTTTAAATAAGCCATCGATTGTTTTTTCAATACCTTCAGTCTTCCCAATAAACGGGCATTTAATTTCCAATAACGCGGTTGGCACACCATTGTCGAATATTACACCATCAGGTGAATATGTCAGCCATGGATTTTGTGCAGATATAATTGGATCCATTGTCTTCTTCCCATACTCAGTGAATTCAGTATTTTTAGCCAAAAAGTGTGATTGCTCTTCTTAGCCCAATCTGGTATTTTATTCCTCGAATAAGTGAATATTCCATAACAAATAGAACCAGTAATACGAAATTGTCGTTCTCGACTCCAACAATCATAATAGTTTTTGGTATCATTACAAATTTTCTCCTAATTTCCAGAAAAACTCTCCAAAGGTTTCTTTACAACATTTTCGTGAGTAGCCAACTGGCAGTTTATTTAAAGTCTTCATTAGTGTACTATTTTGATTGTCAAATAAAAATTTTCATAGCTACTTTTTAGCATCAGTTGTGAGGGCGATTGATTCGCTTGAAAGCGGATCCTGTCTTTCTTCCAACCCTGTAAATTCAAAGCAAAAAATAAGTGGAAAGAACTAATGAAAAAGAATAGTATTATATGCTTTTGATGATTCCTAATTTTCTCCATTAATTAATCGAAAACATAATTGACGTTTTTGTCGAATTGAATATTTGATTCCACATAGCATTTATGCTGCATAAGTTGTTCCGGTTCGTAATCTTGCAACGCACGTTGATACTCTTTTTTTCCACGAGCACTCTGTATCTGTGCAAGGAAACTGCTCCAACACAGCACTTCGTCTAAATTATAATGAAGCATAAAAAATACGAAATTGGGATCTATGTCAAATTTGAGGTTAGATTCCTTGAGACATACCTGTAGCAATACAGCAGTACAGCAATGAAATGTTTACATTTTTCTCATAAACGAGCCTTGCAAGAACACTTGTACTTTAAAATCTTGCCAGTCGAATTGATAACAATGTTTATTTCATGAGGTTTCTCTCTTAAATGTGACGTTTGCAAACAGAATACTTTCACATGAGTATCAGAGCCACTACTTATTTCATTAAATTTACCACATTTTATAACGTGTCCCGCTTGTAATACTCTTTCACCCTCTACAAAACATCTCTGGGAGATATTTTTTTCCGCGTGTTCACAAATTGCTTCCAACGTTATTAACATTTTTTTTAAGTCACTACTTATCACAGTGTTTCTGTACATTATTGCAGCTTGCGTCCACCATGTTGTGGCGTGACTGATTAGGCTCCTCTTAGATGTCAGATCCCAATAGTATTAAAGAGTCCTCAAACTTTCCTCAAGTTCATCAGAAGAAATACTGCAAAATAAAATAGATGTTACATTTAAAACGTTTTCTGAATGGTACTACTATTTAACATCTCTAATACAAATTACATATGGTTTCATATTTATTATACAGTCACCTACTTTATACATCAATGCAAACAATACACAGATAAATAAAGGTGATTCTACAAAATTTTGTGGAATAACCATTGATGAAACCCTTTGTTTTAAAGCCCATTACGAATATTTGTCATCTTAGTTGTGTTTTCAATTTAAAAGTCTCAAATATGTTCTAAAATTCCATCACTTAAATCAAATTTATTACACTCAGGATTACTGTATAGTATTTGTGTATGGGGCGGGTCATCATATGTCCACAAAGTATTTATAACTCAAAAGGGGATTACAAGATGTCTAGCTGACGCTTTTCCAAGAGATTCATGTCGACCTCTATTCAAACAATTTAAATTACTTACCCTTTAAGCTTCTAATATACAGGGTGTTATTGAAATACACGTACATATTAAAATGGGGAATAGTATGTAATGACCAAAAACGATTGGCACCAATTTTAACTTCAAATTCTAAAATTTAAATATTGGGGAAGAATCCCCTTTTTCGACCTACTAGTTTCCATATTTAAAGAAGTAAAATAAATTGAACTTACCCATAGAAATTGCACTGTTGCCGTAGCAAAACCAATTAATTCAAAATAAAGTTTATTACATTAATTGTTTAAAATGCCGTCCATTATTATTTACACACACTTGCAATCGTCTTTCCAAAGAACTTTGAACATTAGAAATTAGTCTTGGATTTTGTCGTAGTTCCTCGGCTACCGCATTAACTTTATTGGTTAATTGTTCAACACTATTAATAGGTTCATTATAAACCAGTTGTTTCATGTGACCCCACAAAAATAAATCGCATGGATTTAAGTCCGGAGATCTCGGAGGCCACTTAGTAGGTCCATTTCTGCCTATCCACTTTTGAGGAAATCTAATGTTCAAAAACTGCCGTACGTTTAAATCAAAGTGAGGAGGAGCGCCATCTAGTAGGTACCACATCCGTTGCCTTAATTGTAACGGTATCTCTTCTAGGAGTACTGGCAAAATATCTTCTAAAAAGTGGAGATATCCTGGCCCATTTAATCTGTTCGGGAGAACATAAGGCCCGATTAAATACTGATCTATTATGCCAGCCCAAACATTTATTGAAAATTTTCTTTGATGCCCAGTTTCCCTAATGGCGTGAGGATTTTCATCACTCCAAATATGCATATTGTGCATATTGAACACGCCATCACGAGTGAATGAAGCCTCGTCAGTATACAATAATATTTTTAGAAAATCAGGAATATCAACACATTTTTGAATCATCCATTCACAAAACTCCACTCTCTTTTCTTCATCACCTGGATATAAGGCCTGGACTTTTTGGATGTGATAAGGATGTAAACCTTGTTCTTTAAGTGTCCGCCACACAACAAATGAGGACACTCCAATTTCAAGACCTAGTCTTCTACAACTTAATTGAGGCCGGTTTTCAACAGCTTCCAATATTTCTTCTTCGGCCGCCAATGTTCTTTGTGTTCTTGTTCTCCCTCGATCTGCATTGACACTCTCAAATTTTCCATGGTCTCTTAGATGCTGAACAGTTGAAATAAACGTACGACAGTCCGGAATTCTCCGATTTGGAAACCGTTCGCGATACAGGATTTGTGCTTGCCGAGAATTTTCTCCAGCTGCCCCATAAACCAGCACTATATCCGTTAGTTCAATATTCGTAAATAGTGGCATCGTAAAAAATATTTAAAAGTAATCGTAACAACACTTTTTACCAACTTGGAAATGACGCGCTCGTGTTAGCCAGATTCGTAAATCAACTAAAATTTTAATAATCTATAGTTTCAAAAATGTATAGTTTAAAAACAATCATTTATCAAATATTCTAGTTTTTTGATAACGAGGGTAGTAAAAACCAGTCTTCGGAAATAGAAATTAATTCGAAAATCTTGGCAACATGGTTATTTCTTACAAGACTAGTTTTCTTATCATCTGACAAAAACTTGCATATTAATTACTGTTGATGTTTAAAATAGGTAAATAAACCTAATTTATATAGGTCATCCTCAACATATCAGTGAAGTACGTTTGTTTTAGAATTAATTTTCAAAAATTAATAACTTCCTTAATAAGGGGTATTTTTAAAAAATAATATTTTTCTACATTCAGTGGGGATCTGCGCAATACCCAGTTTTAATATGTACGTATATTTCAATAACACCCTGTATACAGTCAGCGAAAAATATCGAAACAAAAAAGATCGAAAATAGAACAAATGACCGAAATCAGATATGATCGAAAGTACTAATGATCGAAATGATATATGATCGAAAGCATAAAATTGCGAAATTAATAAATTAATTGTTGTTTATTCAAAATAGTGCGCAACGAAACAGCGCCTGACCGAATAGCGTTAATTAAAATAGCACTGTATATCGAAATAGCGATCCAGCAAACTAGATCCTGATTAAAACAATGCTGTGTTTACTAACACACCTAACCTGTGCGACTTGGAACTATCGCGGGTTATTTCCCAAAAAAATATGTTTACATAAAATGATTAAAAAATATAATCAAATTACCTAAACAGTAAAACTTAAATAGCTCCAGGCCACACAGATTAAGCCGATAAGTTAAGTTTTTTCTATTTTTCTTATTTCATGTATAATTTTTTTGCAAAGCAACCCGTGAAGGCTACAGGCCGCAAAGGTTAGGTAAATTAGTTAAGTTTTTTTACTTTTTCCAGTTTATGTATAATTTTCTGCATCCCAATGATTGTATTATACTTTTGTATCTTTTTCACGTTTGACTAATTTTTCGTTGAACTTTTGACCAATTATATTTTCCATCATTTTTACTTACTATGTTTTGTACTTTCAACTATTTATAATTTCGATCAATTCGATTCGATCATTTTTCCCTTCGACCTTTTGACTTTCGATAATTTTTCCTATTGCTCCGAAAATTTCACTTCGTCTAGCTGCAGAAAAAACTCGATCGTCGCGTGAATTAGTCGAAAAAATATTAAAGCTTCACAATTTTATTCCTACAAGCTACAAATTACTCAAGAATTATTATGACCAGCAAGATAATTGATCAGCCCCAGTTGATAAAAAATATTTATAGTTTAGTGATGAATGCACCTTCTATTTAATTGACATAACAAAACTGGCGTTATTGGATCAAAATGAATTCTTACATTATAAGAGAGAGAAATATCCTCAAAAATAAATTTTTGGGTGCATTTTAGGCGATACTATTGGTTCTCTGTTTATGTATGGTAATTTAAATAGTGAAAATTATGCAATAATGTTAGACAAAAGAATATTGTGCTTCGTTTGTTTCATGAGATGGAAAATCAAAGGAACATCGATGGAAATCTTGCTTTAGATAAACATTTGCTTCACTTTCAGCAGGACGGAACACCTTCTCATTATGAACGTCCAGTAAGAGAATGGTAGAAATCATTATCCGGAGCAGTGCTTTGGTACTAGAAGGACTTATCGTATAGCCACCTAGGTCACCAGATCTGACACCTTTCGATTTTTTCTATGAATCATTTGAAATCTGTTATATTCAAAACCCAACCATAATCAATAGAAAAACTCCAACAAAGGATTATACGAGAATGTAGGACTATTTATTTCACCAGAGACCCTGCAAAAGGCCCGCGAACAGTTTGAATATCGGTTGTACTTGTGCTTAGAAAACAATGAAAATTAGTGGTATAGCTACCAGGGCATCTGCGGTAGCAACTGCTACATAGCGTCGGCAAAGTTTAGGCTCAATCTGATCTTGCAGTTGCAATATTAAATATCAGATCTACTTCGTGCCACTTTAAAAGATATCGCCAATCTATTGATTTGTGCTCATCACACAACCACCGTTAGTTTTAAAAATTTGTTTATTGTTTTTTGTTTTTTTTTTTTAATATTCCTGTGACTACTGCTTCTCAGAGAAATTAAAATTAATTTAAAGAGTACTATGACACAACTAAGATTCAGTAATACTGGCTCTTTTGTGCAAAAAGGCTTTAAGTCTTGATTATCTGATCGATCTCTCTCTTAGCGCAAACCTAGTGCAGAGATTTTTGTTCTAATAAAAATTTACCTTATATTTAGAGGATTTTATTTCCCTCCCCCTTCCCTTTCCCATTAAAATACCTTTGGGTCTCAACCACCATTACCATACTTTTTAGAAGGTGGCTGACCATTAAAACTTGCATTATATTAATTAGGGATTGCAATCCAGCTGGATTTTTGCTGGACAAATATAATTCCAGCTGGATCAAGCGCGGATCCAGCAATGTATTGATTTTTAGAGAAATAAACTTTTTTACTAATACTTAAAAAACTTTTATTATTTCGACTGGTCACTACAAATCAGTACAACTTTTTGTACAGTTAAGTTAGTAAACTTAACTTTGGTACGGTTTAACAGAGATAATTAACTTTAAATCTATTTTTATTTATTTATCGCATACAGCCTAGGATCAAGTTGCCATTGGAAACAAAGTTAGTAAACAACTCAAAGTATGTTGCTAAATGTCAGTTTTGACTAATTGTTTGTCAAGATGTCGTATAAGCTTAATATTCGTCAAAGTATTTATCATTTAGTTGGACAAGTACCTAAGCGCGATATTGTTAGAATTTTGAGCGCCCAAAATATTTCTACTTCCACAATTTACCAGACTATTAAAGACTGTGAAAATGGCATACCATGTATTAATTTGCTAAAAAGTGGGTGGCCAAAAGTTTTAAGTCGTGCACGAGAACGGAGATTGGTTAAAAGTGTAGAAAACAACTTAGGAAAGTCATTGCGCAAAATTGGCCGAAGATACATTGGCCGGATGACTGTAAGTAGAACACTCTCTAGAAATAATTTAAAATATTATAAAAGAAAAAAGGCTCCTAAATACACAGTAGCTCGGTTGGAAAAAATTCCCAGATGTTGCCGTGCTTTGAGACGTATTCATTTTCCCGGTAAAATTATCATTATGGATGATGAAAAATATTTTACTTTATCAAATTCCGAAATAAGAGGTAACGATGGATTTTATACACGTAATGCGGAAGAAGCTTCTGATCATGTTAGATTTAAAGGCAAGGTTAAATTTGCCGACAAAATTTTAGTGTGGTGTGCAATTTCGGAAGCTGGTGTTTCACAGCCACATGTTGGACGTGTTCGCGGTGAAGCTATCAATGCGGAGATTTACATTGAGAGATGTCTTTCAAAACTTCGTAACTTTATATATACTCATCATCCCAATGATGAAGTGATATTTTGGCCCGATCTAGCATCGTGCCATTACGCCAGGAGAACGACAGACTGGTTAAATGCTCAAAATATAAATTTTGTTCCTAAGCGCGACAACCCTCCAAATGTGCCTCAGGCGAGGCCTATAGAAGAGTTTTGGGTCCTTTTAAGTCGAAAAGTATATGATAATGGATGGGAAGCCCAAAATGGGGAGCAGTTAAGACGAAGAATACTGCAAAAAATTCGTGAGATCGATTTAGCAACGGTCCAAAGGCTTATAGCTCATGTTAGGCCAAAACTACGTACCATCGAAGAACATGGACCCATGTATGTTCTATAAAATATCAAATAACGTTTAGAGTTCTAGAAATACTTTCCCATTGTTAATTTTTAAATAAATTTATTTCCCAACCAGAAAAATAAATGTTTTATTTTTTCCGAAAACTTTAGTTAGTATAAATAATAAATTTCTGTTTTGGCGATGCTTCATATAAATTTTATATGGGGAATTATAAGCTCTGGCCTCCTAGAATTTTTTTAATTGGGATGTAGGTTGGACCAAGATTTTGTGTAATATTTTTACAATAATTACCCAAAAGTTTATATCAAAGCAACACGTTAAACATTACATAAAATGTTATATAGAAGGAACAAGTAATAGTAAATGGCACTAAATGATAGAACATAGTTGAAAAGTTTTTGTAACTGGTGGATAGCATTGAAATATTTGTGATAAATAAAAATACTACAAACTGAACATTTGTTTATAACCTGCAAAGCTTTCACTACTTTACCGCCGACTTTCTTTCCTTTTCTTCCTTATTTGTTACAGCATTCTGAACACCGTCCACGTTTTTTCAATTCTTTTCATTTGTGCAATTTCAGCTTAGTCTTTGGCACGATTTCTTTCAAGCATTTCAGTGATTACTTCCTCCCTAAACTCCTTAATGGTCCTCTTCTTTTTATTGTGTATCCATTACATAGGAAATATGCATTTACTTAACTTATCCCCTAAATCACTTCAAATGAAAGTTTACGGTACCATTTTTTACTACGCCGCAAAAATTATCTATTTGTTGCTATCCGACCGCCTATTCCATGATCGTATTCAGAAATGCATTCCGGTTATACTATTAGTCGGAGAGCTAGTAACACAAATTTCATTAGGTGTTTGATGTACTTTGAAATTTTGTAATTTAAATCATTTGGATGGAAAAGCAGACCCACCCCGGGACACCAGATACTGCGCATAATAGAAAGGGGTCGTAAAATATGACCCAAAAAAAGTGTTTGATTCAGAGGCCAACAAACAATTGAAAGTTTAGGCAATTCTAAAAATACTAGTAATTTAGGCAGACACTTTTGAGAGGGTTTATAATTAATAAATCAACCCCAAAGTTGATTTTTTTTAAATATGATTTGAAGTGTTTGATTCACGCTAAAATTTTAAATGCGTCTTAATTAAATATAAAAAAAATTAATTTCAAAAAGGTAGACACTTTTTCCGGGGTTTAATTGCCGGCCAACATAAAAATAAGTCTTATTTACTTTAGAAAGAGATTTTAAATTCATATTTCGGAGTATGATAAAAAATGCATTTATTTGGATGACTTATGTTTAAACTTTTGATTTCTCAATAATCATATGTTTGTGATTCCATTAATTTACAATGTAGGTATCATTTGACAGTAAATATTTGTAATAAATTGTTATATATTATTATAAGCGATTCCAAACTTTTATCAAGATGTGCTCGGTGGCGCAAAGCGCACAGTGGTCAAAATTTGGATAGTGTGGATAGCAAGTTGGTGGTTCGAGTTTTTTTTTGTTTTTTTTTTTCCTAAAAAAATGAAAAATATTATTGTTTTATTATTTCACAGTCTTGGTGATTTAAAATGTTTAGTTTTTAAAAAGTATATACTTATTCAATGCATAGTGGCGCATAACGAGGTTCATTCATTTTTATGTTGGCCGGCAATAAACCCCGGAAAAAGTGTCTGCCTTTTTGGAATTATTTTTTTTTATATTTAATTAAGACGCTATTAAAATTTCAGCGTGAATCAAACACTTCAAATCATATTTTAAAAAAATCAACTTTGGGGTTGATTTATTAATTATAAACCCTCTCAAAAGTGTCTGCCTAAATTACTAGTATTTTTAGAATTACCTAAACTTTCAATTGTTGTTTGTTGGCCTCTGAATCAAACACTTTTTTTGGGTCATATTTTACGACCCCTTTCTATTAAGCGCAGTACCTGGTGTCCCGGGGTGGGTCTAGCCAACACAGGTATATCTGCTTTTCCATCCAAATGATTTCAAATTACAAAATTTCAAAGTGCATCAAACACTTAATGGAATTTGTGTTACTAGCTCTTGTACTATATAGGTACATTTCTTCTAGTATTACTAGGGATCGTTTTTAATGTAAGCATTCTGACATCTAGCTTATCACTCCATTTAGTGACAACAATTTCATCGTTTGTTTGCATAACAGACCCTTTTCGATTTGGCATTTATGACATTCTTCTGGAGATACGTTCTATTTGCTCTAAAGCACACCTACTTAATTAGTATGTTTGCGCCTCAAACGATAGGAGAGTGTCAGAGTCATTAGAAAATTATCCAAGATATTAAAGTGGTTCGTTGGTATGTGCTGTTGCACCATCTTGTAATACCTTATTTTGTAACTCCTCAACATCCAGTTGATTTATAAGTGGACCGAGTATATCATTGCGATATCGGGCAGCAGTAAATGTGCCTTCAAATAAAATTGGACTAACCAATCTTCTTCAAGAAAATCAGCTATGCATTCTGGAATTGTAAACTGCCAACCATCATTTACTTACATTATTTTTTAAAATATAACTTTCCTAATACGCTAAATAAGTGACGTTATTATGGTTCCACTGACAATTACAGTGACAGTACTTTTTTTGAATGCATTCTGTATACTTAAATTATATTGTTTTTAAACTTTTATAAATATATTTCTAAAGTAAGTAGACAACATGCATCAAGTATATAATCATTTAGCTACCAATTACATACATTTAAACTACTTTTTATGGCCTGCACAAGATATTTAAAAAGAAAATAAAAGCCTTCAAAGCGTATTTGTTAAATATTTCTATAAGTTTGGTTATAATTAACTGTCAGTGGAACCAAAATTTCGTCACACTTTTATGGCATATAAAAGTTTTGACAAATTTGACACAAACGTTCATTGTCAATTTCAAAGGTAAAATGTCATTCTGTGGAAGTTACTAAAGTACCAACTCAAAACAAAACTAATTTCACAGTCAACTAAAATCTCCGAGCAATTACTAATAGAGGGAGCGTGAAAACGAGTTTGTAGGCGATTGTTGTGTTAGCAACATCTGTAGAGGAAGTGAGGAAGTGGGCTCAAGGGGGAAGGTAAACATCCTTCTTGTTCAGTGGCGTATCACTTATCTATAAAAACACACATTATCCAAACGAAAATGAATACCGTCTTATATGTGTCTAATGCAGGAAATGAAACAAAGTCACTGTAAAGGTCTAATTTTTTCAATTGAAGAATAAAACCTTAAAATCAATTTTATTATAAATAAATACAGGAGCGACTAGTTTCGGCCTTACAGGAACATATTCAGGCCTGTAATACAATAATCTTTAATTATTATAATAGGTTGGTCACTTACGAATAATATTAAATAGTATAAACCACAAAAATGGATCCATATTGTAGCGTTAAAGCATTATAGAATTAAAGCTGTGAAAATAAAAGAGTAGTGCGAACGTAACTAAAAATAGGAAAACTGAGTACGGAATTTACAAGAGAAGAGGTGAAAATGAGCAATTACAAATACATTTAAATTGCTCGGGATAAGAAATAAAGCTGTGATAATGTCAAAGAAGGTCTGGATATGTTAAAGAGGACGGTGTTTTCTCTGTAAATTTTGAGAATTTAAGGATGGAGGAAAGACGAATCTTGCTGGCTCAGGTGTAGATGGCTAGAAAAAGGAGAGTGCAGATGAAAGCTCCAGTAAATATCGTCACTTTCGTCTAATTTTTTATTCTCACTCACCGTTTCGGCTTTATCTTCGAAATTCATTTTTAAAAGGAAATAAAAGTAATAATTCATACAAGCATATAATAAAACAACATGAATTCATTATATTTAATAAGCTAATAAACGTTTGTTTCAATGAAAAAAACATATATGTGAATATCAAAATCAATTTGAAAATACAACAGATAATAAAATGAAATAAAGTAACACATTTTAAGTAGGTAAATGTTTAAAGCATTTATTCCTGAACATACCTAATCTAACGTTTTTCCCCTTTTTAATATTATGAGGGTTTTGTAGTTGAAATGAAAATTATAATTTATTTTGGTCTTAATAAAAATTTAAACATAGGTTATCAAAGAGTAAAATACATAATAGAACTTCATAATCTTAAATCGTTATCAAAAATTATTAATGGTAAAACTTCAAACAATAATTAGATTCTTAAACAAATTTCTAGTTTTTGTTTTGCAAAAGACTTTTTTGCCTTCTTCGGTTGCCTCTGCCACTTTTCTATAGTAGTTTCGAGGAGAATTTTCCTATGGAAACCAGTAGAACCATCAATTGGTTGGTAAAATTTTGATATTTTGGGTCTGGTAAGTCTTGTTAAACTTTCTTCTTAGGAAGCTGTAACCTTATGGAGAATAAAAATTTAATGTTAGATCCAAATGCTCTTAATTGAGAATTATATTTGCAAAGGCCGTTTTAATAATATTTTCAAAAGTTCTTGGAATCGTTGTTATCAGAAATCTGCAAAAAATATATCATTTTATTCCTAAAATATAAGATATCACACAATGCATATTCATATATCATTGTGCTAGAAAAATAATAGGTAGGTACTGAGACAATTTAAAAAAAGTATTTCGAGAAACTCAACTTTTAATGTAATTGTACTTAACTTTTTTATTGCTAAATTATTAATAATGTCATTTTGTGTAGTTCGTTGTGATTTGTATAATATAGGTATATTATAAAAACCTATCGTCAATGTTAATGTGCCAAGTTTTTTTAATAATTATGTCCTTGTTATAGTAAAAACACATTTAAACACATTTTTAAAGTTTTCTGGATTTCTGCTTTAAATTATCGTACAATTGAACTGACTAATTGTGTGTTTAAGTAAAGGTATATCTCTTTTTTGTTATAACAGTCTTTGTATATTGTTCTAACTTTTTAGATAATCAGAGAAAACAGTAAGACATCTTAATATATCCTATTTCACCAACAAAAATGTAGAATAATTAATCTCACATCAAACGAAAAAGTTGTTTTAGGATGTCCTAATAGGTTTAAACTAAATAAAATGTATATTGCAACTGTTTAAATAAATGAATGTTTTTATACCTGACTATAGCACCAGACAAACATTTTTTTTAGATCATAATGATCTGCATAACTCAAAATAGTCAAAATTCACATTATTTAAGTTGTTCTAGTATTGTTTTAGCATAACGATGTAAACTCCAATAATAAATACACATTTTTGGGACGTTTTTTAAGGAAATTAAAAAAAAACATGAATAATGTGATATTCTTGTTTAGTTTTGTACTATATATATATATATATATATATATATATATATATATATATATATATATATATATATAGTTCATTAGGTAGTGATTTAGAAGCAAATTATGTTCTATTTATAGAATAAAAATCACTCATAATATCTAAATATTTATACCTTTTTATATTTTGGACAGGAATACTATTTTATGTATTTGGCTCTAAATAGTTTTCTTAAGAATTTTAAAACCTTCCTTAGCTCTTTTGGGATATTCCATGCATATTTTAGAAGTTCATTTTGTTTATACCTAAAACAAATTAAGTACAAAAAATGAAAATTTAAACAATATACAAAATTAGTCTTTTAGATTAGTTAAAAAAAAGTGTCAACAAAAAATGACTATGCCTTTTTTCTTAAACATTCTTTTTGAAAGAAACTTAAGTATCTCTACTTACTTGCCG
This sequence comes from Psylliodes chrysocephalus, assembly GCA_927349885.1. Classification (NCBI taxonomy): domain Eukaryota; kingdom Metazoa; phylum Arthropoda; class Insecta; order Coleoptera; family Chrysomelidae; genus Psylliodes; species Psylliodes chrysocephalus. The sequence goes on from OV651817.1 coordinate 51,681,420, forward strand.
TTTTAGTATTTTAGTAGCAGATGAATATAGTGTAGAAGTAGTGACAGGATTAATTATTATACTTCTTTCGTCGAAATTGCATTTTTCTTTAATATTTTCCTACCCTAAGGTCTGTAATAAAAATGTTCATTAGCATACAAAATTGATCCGGTGGTTACTTGTTGAATTCCTATATTTTGGAACCATGTATTTCTTTCTCATATCAAGAAAAGGAAACCTAAAAAAACTAACAATAAACTTTACAAAGATGTGATATTAAAATAATAATAATAATAAGTAATTAACCTTTACTATAATCATTATGAGACGGATGAAGACGAACTTAGTTGGAGCCTACTTGCTCTTAATTTTAATTTTTCAATAAGAAAGTTTAATTGCAAATTAAAGGTGATTGCCTAATGCACCGCCTCTGATAATTAGGTTGTGTCTGTACTTACTTATGATATTATCTTGAAGAAGCATTTTCAACAGGCCTTTTACACATAAAGCATGTTTTCACCATATTAGTAGAGATAATAAATCTTAAATATACATTTACAACCTTTACAACGTTATAAATAATAATATTTTCCGTAAAATACAAATAAGAAGTTGACATGTATCAGAAAGTGTCAGAACTGGCGCTGTCAAACTTGGCAACGCTGATTTAATAAGCCAATTACAGAAGAGGTATTTTCCCCCTCGGGGGGAGTAGATGTTACTAACAAAATTTAGCGCGGGGAAGGGGGGAAGGCTCCCTCTAGTAGTAATTGCTCGGAGACTAAAATTATGTTTTTTCTGGATGGATTTTACAATTACTTACATTATAATTATACACTAACTTGTAGATTTATTATCTTTCTAATTTGGCTAATTTGGCTAATTTGGCAATTAAATGGCTCTCAATTAGACACATTATCTGCGAAGTGTAGAAAAGCCTTAGAATAGAACCGTCTCTGCAGGTATCCGGTGTCGTGAGTTAAATAACGGCCCCTGTTTGATTAAAACGTATCACATTATCTCACTCGGTATTCCCGTGGGGATGCCAATAGCAATTTTCGAGAAAAACTCGGCTGGATTAATAGATATCCCGAGGGACATTTCGCTTCAGTGTTCTAATGAGGTCGCGCTGAAGACGTCCTGCTGACGAAGGAATTTATGAATATTTTATAGATACGGGAAAGGTGTTAAGACTAACTTCTTGTTAATATAAACGATTCACAAAGATTGACAAAGGTTATAGTAATACCTGAAGCTTATCTTTATATTCTTTAAAAATTTAATAATCTTAGACGTTTTTGGATCTTTTCCGTATTTTATCAAGCTTCTAGTGCTCCAAATAGAGGTTCCTATTTCAAATTTTAGTATGCTAGAAAAAACATAAGCAATTTTTTTAATCATTTTAGAATCAGATACTGAAATAATAAACAATTTAATTGTTAGTTACAGGCAGACTATTTCTTTAGAATAATGTAATCTGACTGGACTAAAATGTATGGTTTATGTGTGTAGTACACTAAACTTATAGCCTATTTTATAGTTATAAAATATTTTTTGCATTATTATTAATATATTTTTTGACATGACAATAATGTCATATTTTGTTTTCAGTTCAATAAAAACGTATCTATCTTTTAAAATATTATTTTGTATTTTCACATTTAAAATATCCCAATGCAATTCCGCTTACGTACGCTACTGCTGAAGATTCTAATATAAGCGAGAAAGCCTGCATTAGAAAAAGAAACAATGATTTTATTAGAGCGACATCAACATTGTATAGATTTATGCAGTGGTAACCTATATGTACATATTATCTAATTTTCTCCCAGTTGACGTTTTCGTTGCTTAAAAAGTCTATGAATGGTTGCTTCTCCAACTCCGGTCATATTTCAACACTTAGAAACTATACTTCGAACAGTACTATTGAAATGTTCATGTACAAGAGCGTCATTTACTTTTAACACTAAAGTTTTCATTTGCAGGGTTAAATTGCACTTTAATTTCACAGGAGTATAATAAGACGTTTGTGCTATTTTTATTGCTCAAATTCACTTGATCAATGTTGCTTTTTATCGCTTATTAAAACAGAACTAACAATTTTGCATGAAACAATCGCAGAACTATACAAACCGAAATCTAAATCTTAACTAAAATAACTTACAATCTGCATAATACTTTCTGCCAGTTAGGAATTTTAATACTTTCTAAGAAAGTTAATAGCTACTAAAATTGATCTTGAATTGTAAATATTTTCTACCTGTAGATATTACATACTTACCTTATTTTTGTTGATTAAAATTACTAGAAAATTTAAGACAAGAATTGAAATAAATTGGTATTTTAAAAAATTTTAGGAAGAAAACCAACGATTTTATTTTGGAAAAAATAATGCTAAACATTATATTTTAGAAATTATCCGTCACTAATTTATGATGTTATATTAGGGTTTATCTCCTAGGTCATAAACATTTTGCTATCAGTCATTTTCAATTAAAACATAACAGTATACTATTTTTGTATGCAAATATATTTCAAATATTCTTTTACTTAGAACACAGTAAGTATAAAATTTTTATTGCTTTCTTAGTGTACCCAATAAAGTATATTTACTGGCTCATGAAAAAAACTACCCTTACAGTATTGGAGGGAAAAACTGAAGGGGGTTATTAAAATTGCTCTCTTTCCTGCAAAATAAAAATAATTATTCTTCACGATTATCGATATTCGCAAGTATGTATGTACCAAAAGTGTCTTATTTTGGGCCAGTAAAAATTATATAACGTTAATTGAAAGAGGTAAATGCTTAAAAACATTTTAAAATTTAAATAAAATATCTCCAAGAAAGAAAATGATCTATTTTTCTCAAATTCGGTCCTAAATTCAATACGAATAAATCTACTCAAAATCGATACCACAAAAATTAGAAAGTGTAGTAAATTATATCAGAAGCAACTACTTGTATAGTTTCGGCCTTTGCGACAATCATTAGGTATGTAGCACAAAATGAAATATATTCTAAATATTATCCATTTAAAATGGTAATCTAAAATATTCAATATAAAAAAAAACTCAAATTATTTTTTAAATTCTAGTGCTTTCAACCCTAGGGTTATTTAATTAAATAATACATAGTAGGAGAATCTGCAGAAAGGATACATAATAGAACTAATACTAAAACAGTAAAACCATAAAAATTTTAAAAAATATCCTAAAATATGTAACAAATATTGTTAGAATTTTATAAAAATATCAGATTTACAAATTATTAGACAATAAATAGCTTTTTTTGACATTTAATTCAAAGGAATATTTGATATTCTTTAGGGCACTATATATAAAATATAAAGAAAATATAACAAACATTGCAAGTAGTAGAAGTTATTTAAATATTAGCATCAGGTGTACAAATTATAACAAATTATTAACATTCTGTAATTAAAATAAAACTACCTATTTAACAATCCATTTCTAATTTCGACATATAAAGTGACGTTTTTTGTAATCGCAGCAAATATCAAAATAATCTACTTAAGGACGGGGTATCCCTGTGCATTAAAATTGTATGTGTAGACCAAAAGTTAAATCGACAGTTTTCCGAATATGTAGTGTTTAAAAATCTAATTTTTGGCCAAATTAAAAATAAAGGTCTAACTTAGGTCACCTTACTATTGAAAATTAATAAATTTATTATTTTCAATAAAAACCAGTCATGTAAAATAACCCCCTTTTATTTCATCTCAAAGGTGCCGTCTAGAATTATTTTAACCTCGATGTCAAACAAATAATAAAAAAAAAATGTAATACGACCTAAGTTCAACCTTTACTTGGAATTTGGTACACTCAGAATATTTAAATATTGTATATTTTTCAAAACGTGTAGATTTGAAATTTATAAGTCACTTTCTTTGAAAAAACACGTCAAAACGAATTTGGATCAAAAATGGCGTCTAATTAACTCTAAATAAACCCCGAAAAATCAATAATTACTTCATGTAATGTAATAAAGATGGTGCTCCGATCGATAATATTTTGACTAGTATTTGATTATTTCCGTTTATATTAAGTGTGTTTACGGGGGATATACGAGATGATAATACTGCCTCTGATACTGTTTATATGATACAATTGGAAACGACCTTTTTTCATCGGCACTCTTTTTTCTGACCTTTTGACACGCGCCTATTTGTTATATGATGTATGATTATCGGTTATTTATCAACTAAAAGTATAGGAAATTAGTACATTGTGAATGATAATATCATTTTAATGCTATTTTTGAAACTAGTTCAAAAGTTGCATTTAACGATACTAACAGCCGTATGCATAGTCTATCCCCAGCGACTCGCCAGAGATTCATTCCGGCGTTTCGCCAGCGATTCGCTGGCGATCCGCCGGCGAAAGCCCAAAAAGGTGGCGTCTCGCCGGAGATTGTCACAGGAATGTCATTTCTCGCAAGTTTTTATTCTCTTTTATAGGGATTATCACCGGTATCTCTCGCATTTTATTCATGATTCATTTCTTAAAACTAAAAAAATAATTAACGAATATCAAATTTTTCCCTATAAAAGAACGTGAAAACTTGCGTGAAATGACATTCCGGTGACAATCTCCGGCGAGTCGCCAGCTTTTTGGGCTTTCGCCAGCGAATCGCTGGCGAGTCGCTGGCGATCGACTATGCATACGGCTGTCAATGTTTCATTTTACCGTCGTTTTAGTTTGACATATCCGTCATTTTATGTTTACAAAGCTCAGTTTCTATTCGAAAGTAAGAGAAACAGTCAAAATAAAATGCGAAAAACACTTTTTATCAATTTCGTTTATGTCAACTGAAAGCGACAATTGCTGAAGACGTAACAAATAAATTAGGTCGAGAAATAAAAAAAATCTATACTATAAGTAACATACCATATATTATACCTGTTAAAAGAAATCAAAAATAAGAGAACATATCGTTGACGTATATACTTTTCCATCTGTGTTTAGTGATTACCAATTGCAAATTACGTATGAACATGCTTCTGCGCAAAAAAACCATTATTTCAAGTACTTGTATCATTAAAGTCCATTAAATTATAATTTTTATAAATTTGCTAATCTTTGCACTTTAAGTTTCATTATATGGGGTATCCAGACATTTTAATCCTCGTCCTCTTCTATTTAAAATTATCTCAGGTGCCATATATTCCGAGTAAAATTTTTCTAATTTTTCAACCATATTTAAAAAAAAAATGGGTTGAAAATGAATTTTTTCAACAAATAGTGGATTTTCATCTCCAGTATATACTACAAAGTAGCACAATTTTCTTTGAGCTATACCTAGCTGTCCTTGAATCTAAAAGTATATAAAATCATCATTAGAAAATCAAACATAAAAAGAATATTAATATTGTAGTATCATTTCTAGCACATTTCTTAAAAATCATGAATTATTTTAACATATTGAAATTTTTCACCTGGTAAAAGTAGTTATGGTTTTCTTTTAAATGAATGTCACCATCTTCTATTTTTAAGCATGGAAATGGGTTTGAATATTAGGTAATGTGCGCCAATAATGTCAAATTATGACAATTCGCAGAAAACGTCAACTTTTTATTTAGATTTTAATGTGCAAAAGCCTACCTACTTTGGATATTGATCGTAGAAAAAATATATTCAGAATAATGAAACATTATTATTAAATAACAAGTTTTTTTATTGTCAAATTTAATACGTAATATTATTTTTTAATTGCAAATATTTGAATGTTAAAATTATAGCGTTTAATTTTTTTATTCAATGACGAACTCGAGAGTGATAGAAAAAAATACTACCTACCTTTAATGCAGGAAGTCGATGTCAATTTATCCAAAAATAAAACTGATTAAAATGTACAATGAAACTCACTAGGACACTTGGCACAAATAAATCAATTTTCTATTAAAGAAAATAACACTTATTAAAAACAAACAGCACAATAAAACACTTCAGAAACGTGTGATGTAATTTTGAAAACTAAATACCCGTAAGCTTGTTTGTAAATTTATAGACTCTTAACTCCTTATCCCAGCCTTCATTAAGTATATTAAAAGTCGTGACGTCATATTGGCACAGATATACGGTAATGTGTTATTGACAATCAGGGAAATGTTTCTAGGAAATAACTACCTAAGATAAGATAAATGAATGTTAAATACCTACTCATAATATCTATTGTAGGGTTTTTGTACTTTAATAGGATAAATATTTATGCGGGCCTGGAAATTCCAGGAAATGACCGTCAAAATTACCCAAAAACATTAGGTTAGTACCAACATCAGATAACAGATAACTTCGGTATTTAACCAATTAATCACAATTAATATTCCTGAACATTCAAATGACAAAAACTTCAATCTTTAACCAATGAGAATATAGTTTTCATTCGATACTTCAAAATCACAATTTATTAATTAGGTAGAATAGTTTTAAAATATATTGCGAATTGCGACACGTCAAGCGTCCCACTCCGACTCAATGTGACGCAATTATTGTGGCAATATATTTTGAAACGACTCTATATTCGTGACTTGAAATTATAAACATCCCTCGTATTGCTACCCGTATATAAACCAAATTATTTGTTTTAGGAAATATTTATATTTAATGTGAGGCAAGATATCGTTTTTGTTGTTGCCATCTGCATAATACCTACCTACATTCTTTACTTTGGTCCAGGAAACAAAGTCGATTTTCGTTAAAAATAAAATGTAATAGGTAGGTAATACTTTATGAATAAAAGTATTGAAATAAAGTATGCTCATACTCCAAAATGAGTCCTAGAGTTAACATTTTTATAATATTTTAAATGGCATATGAAACGATTGGACCGTTTTCACAATCGCGAAATATTTTTTTTTATTTGGTAAAATCCCGGCAATTATTGAAAAATAGATTTTATGTTCAGGACTATTATTATGATCCTTCGAACTCAGTCTACTAAAAACCGGTTTATAATACAATATAATACAATATCCCCTAATAGCTAGTCGGTCGATATTTATAGTTACTTAAAGATTTCTGTAATAGTTTGCACTAATTCAATCTCTAGTCGGTAGGTAACATCACCTCCTTGATTGAATCTAAATTGACATAATTTTGTTCAGAAATTCCTAGGAGACGCTGTCCTTAATGCCAGTTGCATGAAGTTGAACATTATAAAAATGGTTATGAAAAATTAATTGCCACCAGTTGCGAAAAGAAAACAAACAAAAATAAATCTTTCTTGGTTTTAAAATCAATATGTATATACATTATTATTGAAAGTATATATAAAATAATAGGTTGACTATATAAAAGTTAAATGTTGTTTATAAACTTACAACCTAGTAATAATGTTGTTGTATTGGTCCATATTTTCCATTCTAAATGAGCATTATATTATCAAAACCCAATACACGACAAAAAAACTCACTTCCTTGAAATCTAAATACACTTACAAGCAATATAAGTCGTTTAGAATAAATTAAAATGATTTCATATTTTTTATTTCTATTTTTAAAATGAATGAAGTTAGAGTTTAACTTAATATATACATTTTCTACATACATCTAACTCGAAACATTTTTCTATATACACTCATTGCCAACGAAAATGCTAAAAAATTTAAATTTTATAATTTTCTTCCAATTTTTCCATTACGGTCCATTTTAGAGAAATCATGTAAAACAAACAAAAATTATAGAGATCGATATAGCAAACATCTTTTAGTTCTACAATTAATTTTCTTAAAAATCAGAATTTTTTTAAATTTCATAAAATTTCTCGAATACGGACCATAGAAAAATTTTGCATAAAACAAAAATTATAGAAAATATTATTAGAAGTAACTTGTATTTGAAGAATGTTCTTCTCCAAACGTAAATAACAGATATATTTCATAAAATATAAAAATAACCTTCTATAAAGTACCCCCCCAGATGTTCCGACTCTGCCCAAAATCTAATCAGTTTACCGCAAACACCAGATGTTTCGACTCTGCCCAAAATCTAATCAGTTCACCGCAAACAGGAACAAAGCTTAAGTTTAAAATGTGGTATTTTTCTTTGTATTCGTTTATGAATTATCGAGGACACACACACACACCCACGCACACACACACACACACACAAGCACGCACACACGCACGCATGCACGCATGCACACACACACACACACACACACACACACACACACACACACACACACACACACACACACACACACACACACACACACACACACACACACACACACACACACACACACACACACACACACACACACACACACACACACACACACACACACACACACACACACACACACACACACACACACACACACACACACACACACACACACACACACACACACACACACACACACACACACACACACACACACACACACACACACACACACACACACACACACACACACACACACACACACACACACACACACACACACACACACACACACACACACACACACACACACACACACACACACACACACACACACACACACACACACACACACACACACACACACACACACACACACACACACACACACACACACACACACACACACACACACACACACACACACACACACACACACACACACACACACACACACACACACACACACACACACACACACACACACACACACACACACACACACACACACACACACACACACACACACACACACACACACACACACACACACACACACACACACACACACACACACACACACACACACACACACACACACACACACACACACACACACACACACACACACACACACACACACACACACACACACACACACACACACACACACACACACACACACACACACACACACACACACACACACACACACACACACACACACACACACACACACACACACACACACACACACACACACACACACACACACACACACACACACACACACACACACACACACACACACACACACACACACACACACACACACACACACATACACACAGAGACATCATCGCGAAAATAGTCAAAGGATTCAGGGGACCCCCAAAACGTAAAAAACCGTCGAAAACTCGAGGTCGAAAAAATCATGATTCCTATACTTTCATTATCTGTATACTGATAGGAAAGTAGAAATAGTAAGGCCATCTGCGCTTAGTAAGCAAATTCAAAGGTCGCTTGTAGATGGCGTTACAATTTTTACTTCATATTATTACGCTCGTTTTTGGTATACTCAATTTATTAACAACTCAACTTTTACAATTCACAACTATTAACATTAACATCTACCATAAAACTGAAACTCTGACGTCAGGATCATTGACTTATATAGCTCCCTTGAACCTTCTCGAACCTTCTATATATTTCTTGGCACGAAAAATAACATTTCTAGACTGTTCTCTATTCTTCTTTTTTTTTAAGGTGAAGGGTGAGAAAAAGTCCTTTATATCTCACAAGGAAAGTCAATGTTTAATTGTTTAACAAAACATTGAGTGCGACCGGTTTCGAAGTGTCATCACTTCATCTTCAGGCTCGCCATACTCTCCATCCACATTGATGAAACTTGTTTTTGTAGTATTCCCTAGTGGATGGAGAGTATGGCGAGCCTGAAGATGAAGTGATGACACTTCGAAACCGGTCGCACTCAATGTTTTGTTAAACAATTAAACATTGACTTTCCTTGTGAGATATAAAGGACTTTTTCTCACCCTTCACCTTAAAATTACCTCAACTCACACATGGCTACCCCCCTTGTCAATAATATTCTTCTTTTATTTGTACTTCAACTTATGACAACCGCATCACACTGTACGGTTGAGTGACATTGCACCTCTTCCTTTACTCGTAATCGTACGTTTCTTTCTAACAGCCGCAGGCTACTGCAGTGTGCAGGGTAACAATATTATTTCCTTGCAACATCCATCCATTGCCGCGTTTGAGAATCCACATCGGATGCATTTTTTACATCTCGAGCGTTTTTTTATCCACATCTAATACATTTGCGTTTGTTTATCCCAGATTACATTTTTTACATCTCGATTTCAAATGAGATGTGAATGACATGTTCGTTCCATGCCAGAAAGTAAGTGTTCTGTGAAGCCAAGTATGTCAATTTATCCTTTGTTTGTGCTAGCATGAATATAAAAGTGATTAATTTGTTTAATTTTTATTTAGATTTCAAATTTAGGTTGATTTGTAGTCTCAAAAGTCAAATTTAAAAACTATAAACTTCCAATTCCGTCATTGACATTTAATCACGTGACCAATAAAGTCTAGAGCGTTTTTGTATTACATCTACATTCAGATCTAATTATCTATCACGTGATTAAAAATTCACCACATCTCAGATGCATCCGATGTGGATTGTCAAACGCGGCACATATAGGTGAGTGAATATAGCTTCTTCTGATGTAATTCAATGTCTGGTGAGGTCTTAGGCAAAGGAATAGTTATTTTTAGGAGAAAAAATACCGCTCGTATTTCGTATTATTTTGACACGTGGCTTTGAGTATTTTATTTTCCATACATGTTATTTCACATCTTGGTCACATTTGAGTTTGAAATTATTTTTTTACATAATTAGTTCTTAAATACAAAAGTAATTGTTAAACAACGATATGTATAACTGCTTTTGCCTTAAAACTTATAAGTTTTCCGGAAATATGTTTTCGGTTTGGCGCAGTAATACTAAGTAGGATTTAAAAAACTCTTTTGGAAACAAAACAAGTAAAAAACTTGGTAATTCACACTCTTTGTTTCCATAAAAATTGCTAATGAATAATGACAATTAAATGACAAACGTGACAAAATTTTAATAATACGTAGGCGCTCCTTCCCCCTGACATTTACGCTATGATAATTGATAAACCATTCATGGTGTACGCTAAATAAAATTAATGTAGTATAGACGAAATTTTGGTTCTACTGATAATTACAGTGACAGTATGTTTTTGAGTGCGTTTCTATCATTTTGTTTACCTAAATTATATCGTTTTAAACTTTTATAAAATATACACTCTGCACAAAAACGTATATGTCCAATATTCTTAAGTTTGGTTAAAATTAACCTGTCAGTTGAACCAAAATTACGTCACACTTTTATGGCGTATTTTAAACATATTGTAATGTGAGACATTTCATTATTCAGTCATGCTCTAATCATCCAAGTTCCTCTCTGTCTTATTTGATCTTTGAGGCTAAACTTGTCCGATTATCGTACATAATTAAACCCCTTAATACCAAACATATGAGACGACTATGGTGAAGGCACTTTCTAGTATATTCCAGATATAACGAGATATTTCTAGTTTGGTAGAGGAACAGTGTGGAATCCATCTGAATTTTAAATTTATATATAAATATTGGTGGAGGAACAACACGGAGCAATCAATTGTAGATAGACTGTAATGCCGGCCTTAGTTATTAAGTTTAAAATAGGCTTAAGTATAATTTTAATATTTGTAAATATAAATCATAATATTGTATCTAATTATTGTTAACGAAGAACTATGCAATTAAGTAGGTTACCTGTATTTTGACACCTAAGCAATATGAGGTAATTTGTTTAATTAGATAGTTTTTCCAATATAGACTGCAAGGTTCAATGAAAGAACGAATGCAGTAATTCTTTGAAATGTAACCCATATTCAAGTTAAAAATAAATGATGATATATATTCGATTCGACTTTGGTTTCATTAAATAAATAGAAGATAGTCTCCTGTCCTAACATTACATGGCGATCCTGCTAAAAAAAAAAAGTTGTATAAAAATAAAATTAGTTAGATGAAGAAAAATGGCTGGAAGTAATCAATCAAAGGAACAAAAAGAAGAAATTATCATAGCACAATCAGGAAACAGTGGAGGTCAAACTAGCGAAACAAGTAGTAAAATTGGAAATTGGTCAGTAAAGGATGTTTGCGAAGGAATTTTTGTAATAGCGGTGCTAAGTCTTATACTAGTTTACTTTTATCAAAAACTTAAGAAGAAGTTGGAAAGGAAAATAAGAACAGAAGTAACAAGATCGACAATAAGGGCAAGCCAAGAAAACATTTAAGCTTTCTTTTAGGTATATTTTAGGTATATGGTACATTATTATTGGAATGGAATGCAGTAATTCTTTGAAATGTAACCCATATTCAAGTTAAAAATAAATGATGATATATATATTCGATTCGACTTTGGTTTTATTAAATAAATAGAAGATAGTCTCCTGTCCTAACATTACATACATGCAAAAATAGAAATGGGAATTAAAGAAAAGTTAAATATAACGAATGGCAGCTAAATATAGGTCATTAATAAAGAAATGGTAATTAATCTATGTGAAAAATTAAATGAAGAAGTACAGGTATTTTACAAGAATTTAATTAAGGATAGTAATAGTAGACGTAAGGATATAAATATTGTTACAAACAAGTTAGCTAAGCTAGATAAATTTAAACAAGATTTTAACTCTTTAAAGCATATTGTTAAGGATAAAGATTTAGATAGTAAAATATTAGAATATTATCAGGAAATAAATAATACTATTTGTCTAGCTCAGAAAACATTAGAAAGTAGATTAGGAGAAATAGATTCAAATCAAATATTAATTTCCGAAATGTCTGAAAAATTTGAATTAAGAGTCGCATCTACCTTGATACCGTCAATGGATGGTACTGAGAATAATACAAAACAATTAATCGATTCAATTGAACTCTATGACGCTTTATTAGATGAGCCAGGTAAAAAATTGTTAACAACTTTCGTTTTAAAAACGCGACTTTCAGAAAGTGCAAAAGTTAGATTAAATAAACAATACGTATCAAATTTAGCTTTAATTACAGATTTACGTAAACATTTTATTAGTAAAAAGTCAGTGCCTGCTTTATCTACTAAATTAAATAATTTTAAACAAAATGGAAAATCTATTGAACAGTTTGGTAGGGTGCTAGAAGAAATGTTTGTCAATCTCACAATAGCTCAAGCTGATGGGGACGAAAATTCACTAAAAGTTCTTAAATCAGTAAATGAAAAAATTGCAATAAATTCTTTCAGTAATGGTTTAGAAAATAGTGAACTAAGAACTATAATAAAAGCGCGAAATTATTTATCATTGGCCGAGGCTATTCAAGGAGCCAAAGATGAAATGTTACCGAATGCAAGGGAAGTTTTTCAGATAAGACGAGGTACTAATAATAACACATATCATAATTTTGGAGCGAAACCTAGAACACATTTTAATAACAACAATTTTAGAGATAATAATCATAATTACAGAGTGAATAATCAACAGTCTAATTTTCGCTCTCAGAATTATTTTAAAAATAATAATAGCAATTACTACAATAGACAGCCTCACTCTAAGTATAATAATGGAAAAGAATATTCAAATAGAGGAAAATTTAATAAATCAGGATATAGGAATAATAAAAGAGTAAATTATATTAGTAACAGTAACAGTACCGATACAAATAACTATGCTAGTAACAGTAGGGACACAAATAATTTCGATAATGGTAATCCATCGACGTCAAATAATTGGTTTTTTCGAGACCAAAGAGAAAACAAATGTTAAAAATACAGTTTTAAATATTAATTCATTAAATTTTATATACGTTTCTTATAGAAATACTTTGTTAAAAATGTTACTTGATACTGGAGCATCAGTTAGTATTTTATTTACCGAATGTTTGAAATCAGATGAGTTTATAGATTATTCAAAGAAAATTAATATAAATGGAATATCAGGATCCACAGTAACAACAGGTGTGGTAAACCTGACCTTGCAACTAGAAAATAGTAATGTTGGTCATGAATTTTTGCTGATTAATAGTTTTGATAACGAAGTACATGGCATAATAGGATCCGATTTTTTTACGAAACATGCCGCAACTATTAATTATGAGACATTTGTATTTTCTTTTTATCATAATCACAATAAAATTTCATTAAAAATGCAATCTAAACAGGTTATTTATAACACAATTATTCCACCACGGTGTGAAATAATAAAATATTATAAAACTATATTAAAAGATGAATGCGTAATTTTACCAAGTAAAATATGTGAAGGTGTATTTATTGCAAGCAGTGTGGTAAAACCAGATAAAAATAATAGGATTCCTGTTAAAATTTTAAATGTTAGAGAAAAGGAAGTTAATATAAAAAATTTTGAACCAGTAGTTGAAGCACTTTATAATTATGATATTGTTGGTGATCAAGAAAAAAAAAATGTATCAGTTAGTCGTACAGAAAAATTACTTAAATTAATTCATATGGAGCATTTAAATACCGAAGAAAAAGACGCGTTACAAAAAATTTGTGCAAAGTATTCAGATGTTTTTTTATTAGATAGCGACCCATTGTCAGTAACAAATATTTATAAACAAAAAATTCACTTGAAAAAGTCAGTTAAACCTGTTTATGTAAAACAGTATCGATTACCACATGCGCAAAAAGAGGATTTAAATAGGGAAATTGATAATCTTTTACGTGAAAAAATTATTGAAGAAACTACATCAGAATGGTCTAGTCCATTAATTTTAATTCCAAAAAAGGCAGACTTGAACGGAAATAAACGGTTTAGGGTTTGTATAGACTATAGATTAGTTAATAAAGAAATACAAGACGACAAATTTCCTCTTCCTTGCATAACAGATATCTTAGATTCCTTATCAGGGGCGATGTATTTTTCACATCTTGATTTGTCACAAGGATATTTTCAAATTGAGCTTGATGAATCAAGTAGGCCTATAACTAGTTTTACAACAGAAAGGGGTCAATTTAGGATGACAAGATTGCCTATGGGACTCAAAATAAGTCCTTCTGCTTTCTCTAGAGCCATGAGTATAGCGATGTCAGGCTTAAATTACACAAAATGCTTAGTTTATCTTGATGATATATGTGTATTCGCGAATAATTTATCAAATCACAATCAAAATTTAATAAAAGTATTACAGAGGTTGCGAGAAGTCAATTTGAAACTAAATCCTAATAAATGCGAATTTTTAATGAAAGAAATGTTGTATTTAGGGCACGTTATCTCAACAAAAGGAGTATCTCCAGATCCTGAGAAGATTAAAGTATTGCAAAACTATCCCATCCCAAAAGATGCTGTAGAAACTAAGAGGTTTGTAACATTTGCTAACTACTATAGAAAATATATTCAAAACTTTTCACATATAGCTAATCCTTTAAATAAACTCACAAGAAAAGGAGTATCTTTTATGTGGACTCCAGAATGTCAAAAATCATTTGAAACCCTAAAAGAAGCGTTAATATCCCCACCAATTTTGCAATATCCAGATTTTTCTCCAAGTAATACATTTATTTTAAAAACAGACGCTTCAGGTAAAGCAATTGGATCTATTCTTTGTAATGGTAATGGGTGTCCTGTAGCTTATGCAAGTAGATCTCTAAATAAAGCAGAAGTCAATTATGCAACAATTGAAAAAGAATTATTGGCTATTGTGTGGTCCGTAAAACATTTCAGACCATATCTTTATTCTAGACGATTTGTCATTTTGACAGATCACCGCCCACTTATTTATTTATTTGGGATGACCAACCCTTCAAGTAGATTAACTAAATTTAGGTTAGTATTAGAAGAATATGATTTTGTAGTTAATTATATAAAAGGAAAAGACAATGTGGAAGCAGACGCTTTGTCTAGGATAGAAATGTCATCTGAAGAGCTAAAAAATATAGGTAACAAAAATGAGTTAGTAAACGTAGTAACAAGGTCTCAAACGAAAAAACAAAATACAATTAACAGAGTTAGAAACGGCGAATAATAATTCTTCTACTAGGTCTGATCACCCTGGATTGGTGGAATTGTTAAAGCCAAATAAAAACGCGGTAGAATTACAATTAATTAGCAGCGAACAATTGGAGAAAGTTACAAATAAACAACATATACATAGACAACATAATTTTATTTACGATTTGGAAGAGCAAATTATTTATGTAAAAAGAGAATCTCGATCAACGTGCGCTCTAGGGACATCGTTGAGAGAACTCTTTACTATATGCAAAAAATATCATATTACTGAAATGTATATTATAAAAAAATTAAAAGGCGCGTCTTCACTTATAAAAGATATAATGCTGCACAAGCAAGAATTCGAGGAATGTAAAATAGGTATAACTATTATAAAAGGGGTAGAAAGGGTGACGAGTTATGAAAATAGACAGTTGATTTTAAATGATTTTCACATTTTACCTACTGGGGGTCACGCTGGAATAAAAAGAATGTATAATAATATTAAGCAATATTATTACTGGTTAGGTTTATATGAGGATGTGGTTAAATTTTTAAGAAAATGTGATGATTGTCAAAGATTTAAGCATTCTATTTTAGCAAAAGAACCCATGACAATCACAACTACAGCAACCTCATCATTTGAAAAAGTTCATTTAGATTTAGTTGGTCCGTTTGAAGCTGATTATGAAAATAACCGATACATCTTAATGGTGCAATGTGATTTAAGTAAATATGTAGAGAGGTATGCATTACCTAATAAAGAAGCAGTAACAGTTGCAAAAGCTTTTGTAGAAAACTTTATATTACGTTATGGTATACCTCATGAAATATTAACCGATCAAGGAACTGAATTTATGAACACAGTATTTACGGAGATTTGTAAAATGTTAAAAATTCAAAAATTAAATTCAGTTGCTTATCATCACGAAACGTTAGGACAAATCGAAAATAATCATAAACATTTTGGAGCATTTTTAAGAATTCAAACAGCGAACAATCCTGGAAATTTCAGTACTTGGATTTCTTATTGGTGTTTCGCGTACAATACAACGGTACATTCAGAAACGAAATATACTCCTTATGAGCTAATATTTGGTAAAAAGTGTAATATACCAACAAACATTTCTTGCAGCATAGATCCGTTGTACACTTTTGAAAATTATCCATCTGAATTAAAATATCGGCTACAGCAAGCATGGAAAGATGCTCATGAACATTTATTAGAGTCAAAGAACAAACGGAAATTAACATATGATAAGAAAACTAAAAGTATAAATTATAAGGTAGGAGATAAGGTACTTGTAAGAAATGAAACTGGGAATAAAAGGGAACCTTTGTTTTTGGGGCCATATAAAATTATAAGAGAAGAATCTCCAAATCTTGCTTTAGAAATAGAAGGAAATGAAAAGTTAGTTCATAAAAATAGAGTTAAGTTGTATTATGAATAGAAAAAATTTTAATTTAGGAAATTAAATTTTTTCTCAAAATCCTCGAGGAAGATGTAATGCCGGCCTTAGTTATTAAGTTTAAAATAGGCTTAAGTATAATTTTAATATTTGTAAATATAAATCATAATATTGTATCTAATTATTGTTAACGAAGAACTATGCAATTAAGTAGGTTACCTGTATTTTGACACCTAAGCAATATGAGGTAATTTGTTTAATTAGATAGTTTTTCCAATATAGACTGCAAGGTTCAATGAAAGAACGAATGCAGTAATTCTTTGAAATGTAACCCATATTCAAGTTAAAAATATGATATATATTCGATTCGACTTTGGTTTCATTAAATAAATAGAAGATAGTCTCCTGTCCTAACATTACAAGACAATGGTTAATATAAATAGTGAACAGTTTAAATACATTCCAAATATATATAAATTAGAATAGTATTGTTTAAAATAAATAAGTGTTTAAATAAATTATTAATAAATAAACTGTTGTTTAAAATAAACAAACATCACAATATATCAAATGCTTATTTTATTACCTTAGAAGTTAATTGTTCAATATATAAAGTTAGTTAAAAAATATTTCTATTTCTGCAATTATTTCAAAATAAAAACATTTATATTTATGAATTAAGTCCTTTATGAGTTTCTCAAATTTTCCTTTAAAAATAATGAGGTCTTTGCTTCAGATTTGTCTGTTGTTCATAAAGAGTTCAAGTCGAGAAGTTTGAAGTCGCATTTTTGTCTTCAAATATAAGTTCTTCCAACAATAGAGACGATGCTGAATTTTTTTATAAAAAATATACTCGTATAATAGCCGCCATTGGGTCGTTCAAGATAGTTGGGGAATAAATTGAGTATCATTGTTTTTATTTTAGTTGTATTTATACATTTTCTTATTTTAACAGAATAATGATTATATTTAATAATTAAGAAGGAATTTGCACGCCATAATATTCATAACAGAAACTATTAATTAACTAAGTTGGCGATAGCTGGCGATTAGATGCACTTCTGCGTAATAATTCAAATGTTTAATATTCTCAGAAAACGCTTGCTTGGTTGCCAGATTTTGTAGGCCAAATTATTTTTATTTTACGGGTTCGCCAACGAGTAGCATGGTACTGGGCCGTATTTAAATAATTTTATAAACAATGTTTTTAACGAAACTACTGATTTGGTTTTTATATTAAGTGGTGGTATAATTTTTATATTGTAATCCTGTATTTCTTATAAACATGGCACAATATTAATGATGCATAAATTTCGTATATGTTTCTTTCATGGACGCCACCAGCAAGGGACAAACTAGATAAAATGCATAAAATCCTAATCAGCGGTTTCCTAGAAACGCCGACATCTGCAGGATCTATTACTAGGGATGATATAATTCGCTTCTTTATAAAAATATAACAACATTGTTGATTTTGACTCGTTAGTTCGACATAAATTTGAAATTTTCAGGTCGCACCATCTATTTAAAAGTACGTGAACGCTTGATGTAATGCTGGTTGCGGTAATATGGTTAAAATTACGTTAAAATTACGTTAAAATTACAAAAAATTCTGCTGCAAAGAACTTGTGAATAAAAGAAAAAAATGAAATATTTTTTGTGTGGAGTCTCTTATGGGAATATATTCTATTTTCTGAAATAGATTTTATTTCCTAAAATAGATTTTATAACGAATTTTGATGAATTTTTAACATGTAAAATTTTCACCATTTCGTTCTTTTTTCCATTTTCTCAATTTTTTTTTTTTTCAATTTTTAATATATTCAGGAATTAGTGTAATACCCAGAGATAAAAAGAGGAGATGTAACTACAAACAAATATCGTGCGGTCTTGAATAAGACATATTCTAAGGGACATAGTAGGGTATACTATACGCTGTTGTCATGCCTATTTCATTATTTTCGTTTTGTTTGCAAAATGATTTACATATCTTAAAAAAATCTGATGTGTCCAACACATGACTTTCCTATCTAGTTATTATAGGCTTTTTCCGGTTATTTTGTACAACCTATTGCAGCATCTCTATAAATGTTTAGAGGATAAACTAACTATATTCATTGTCCACATACATCTACCTCGAAACATTTTTCTATAGATATTCATGGAAAACGAAAATACTGAAGAATTTAAATTTCCTACAATTTTTTCATTACGGTCCATTTTATAAAAATCATGTATAAACAAAAATTATAGAGATCGATATCGCAAACAACTTTTATTTCAAAAACTTTCATAAAAATCAGAATTTTGCACATTTTGTCAAATTTCTCGAATACGGACCATTTCAGGAAATTTTTACATAAAACAAAAATTATAGATAATAATATTAGAAGTAACTTTTATTTGAACAATTTTTTTCTCCAAACATTAATAACAGATATATTCCATAAAATATAAAAGTGGCCTCCCATAAAGTACCCCCCCAGATGTTCCGACTATGTCCAAAATCTAATCTTTTCACGTCAGGCCGAAATAAACCTTAAGTTTAAAATTTAATGTTTTTTTCTTTATCCGTTTTTGAGTTTTCTTCAAAATTCGAAATTTACACATTTTCTCAAATATCTCGAATACGGTCCATTTTGAAGAAATTATGTATAAAATAAAAATTAAAGAGAATTATATTACAAACAACTTTTATTTTTATTTAAAATTATTTTTTTTACAATTTGTCAAATTTCTCGAATACGGACCATTTTAGGAAAATTTTGCATTTAACAAAAATTATAGATAATTATATTAGAAGTAACTTTTATTTGAAGAATTTTCTTCTCCAAACGTCAATAACAGATATATTCCATAAAATATAAAAATGACCACCTATAAAGTACCCCCCCCAGATGTTCCGACTCTGCCCAAAATCTAATCAGCTCATTGGACGCTGAAACAAAGCTTAAGTTTAAAATTTGGTGTTTTTCTGTATATCGGTTCATGGGTTATGCGTTATACACACACACACACGCACGCACCCACCCCCCCCCCCCCCACACACACACACACACACACACACACACACACACACACACACACACACACACACACACACACACACACACACACACACACACACACACACACACACACACACACACACACACACACACACACACACACACACACACACACACACACACACACACACACACACACACACACACACACACACACACACACACACACACACACACACACACACACACACACACACACACACACACACACACACACACACACACACACACACACACACACACACACACACACACACACACACACACACACACACACACACACACACACACACACACACACACACACACACACACACACACACACACACACACACACACACACACACACACACACACACACACACACACACACACACACACACACACACACACACACACACACACACACACACACACACACACACACACACACACACACACACACACACACACACACACACACACACACACACACACACACACACACACACACACACACACACACACACACACACACACACACACACACACACACACACACACACACACACACACACACACACACACACACACACACACACACACACACACACACACACACACACACACACACACACACACACACACACACACACACACACACACACACACACACACACACACACACACACACACACACACACACACACACACACACACACACACACACACACACACACACACACACACACACACACACACACACACACACACACACACAGACATCATCGCGAAAATAGTCAAAACGGATTCAGGGGACCTCAAAACGTAAAATCCGTCGAAAACTCGAGGTCGAAAAAAATCATGATTCCTATACTTTCCTTATATCTGTATACAGATAGGAAAGTAAAAAGCTAAAATAATTCAACCTAGTTTCTTGCAACTGAAACCAAAAATTTTTAAAACATTAGTTATATCAATTTTAACTAAATTGTATATAATTTCACTAAATTAGATGTAATAATTTTCAATAAATTTCAAAATTTGCTCGCCAATACCTCGACATATAATAGCTGGATTCGACACGGAGGTCCTCAAGCTTGGCCACCTCGCAGTTCCGATCCTAATCCCTTGAACTTTTATTTATGGGGTCACCTTAAATCAGTAAATGAAAATGATTTAGGAAATCGAATAATTCAAAGTTGTAATACCATAAAAAATACTCCAAGAGTTT
Organism: Psylliodes chrysocephalus; assembly: GCA_927349885.1. Lineage (NCBI taxonomy): Eukaryota > Metazoa > Arthropoda > Insecta > Coleoptera > Chrysomelidae > Psylliodes > Psylliodes chrysocephalus. The sequence goes on from OV651817.1 coordinate 51,702,861, forward strand.
TTGAAAAAGTAATACAATCAATGAGGAGACGATTGGAATCGTGCGTTTTTTTAGAAGGTGGCCATTTTCAACATTTGCTTTGATTCTTTGTTATAAGTGATTATTTATATGATTGGTATTTGTAGTTAATAAAAAAAAATAAAAATGGCTTTATAATTATTCATGAAAAAAGTCAAGGGACCTTTCTTCTTCCAAATCGAACATACAAAAATTTAAATATTGAAAAAGATTAGCGACGTAACACGTTTTTCCTTCCATATTTTTCAGCTATTACCTTGTCCACACGCCACTGGTTAAACGAAAGCCACTGTGTTTACAGTAAACACGCAACGTTGCTAACTCTCAAAAGCTGCAAAAATTTAATTAAAATATTTAAAAAATTGTATTTTTTTATGAAACTTTCACACCCTGTATTTCCATAACGAAGCATTTTTGAGACAGTGTATATGACAAAAATACCTTTATTTTAGCTCCAGAATACGCTCCTGAAGTTATGTACCGTACTTATCAAACACCCTGTATATTATGAAATTTAAACATTGAAAACATACCATTTAATAATGATACAAAACAACATAAATATTTCATTCCAGTGAGTAATTTTATGTAATGTAAAATAAATAATATTGAATACCAGAGGCTTTTATGAAAAAATACATAACTGTTTGCTCATGTATACTCGTTGTAACTTTTACCCTTTCCTCTCATGGCCACACCTCATGTTTTTATTGAAACATCCTGTATATTCTACTCTACTGTAATATTCAATTCCAAAAATGTATACCTGAGGTGTACAGGGACTCGTTGAGAAGTTGCTTTTTTGCCCTTGTATTTATACTCTTCCTATTTTTTCCGTTTTACCCTTTTTATTCTATTTTTTCCTAAGACATCCCCTTTACATGATTTTTAGCTTATTTTTATAGTTTTTCATAAAACCTCACCTATAATATTATTTCATTGAAATTCCCTGTATAACCACTACATGTCAAAATTCCGACTCGTTCTGAAGAAAAAAAGGGCAATTTAGGTTGCGATCGTTTGAAATGTTGACAATAAGAGCGACCGCCAAACGAAGAATTATATAATCTTCAGTATTTATTGGTTCAACTTCATCCAATGTGGTTTTATTTTACTCTTTTTCTCAATTTTTTGAGGGGGACATACGAAATGAAATCTTTGTCACGGTCCAAATAAAATAACGGCATATTTCCAAGATTACATTTGAAGTCTTTAGCCACGAAACTTAGAGAAATTAATTAATTGGAATAATTTAAGGATTCATTACGGGTTTTAATTAATTACGGGTCTATTTTTAGTAAAGCTTGTAATCGTAATGACGGAACAGGGCGCGCGCGATACATTGTGGCAAGTGGCAAGTTTTTGCGGGTATAACGAAGTTTTGATGAACAAATAATATTGAGATAATTGCGAAACACAAACCAGTGGTACACCTAAAATTGATTGTTAGGTGAAATTAGGAAAGGGTTAGTTTTCTTGAATAAAATTATGAATTTTATTAAATTTTAATCAAAAAAACTGTTGCAAATATGTAATAATAACAAAAATAACAAATACACTAATAGTATTATTTTATAGTATATTGCCTAATAAATGTTGTAAAAGGCATATTAGGCACGAATGGAAATTTTATTTACTGTATGATTTGTATGCTTTTCATAGTGATAAAAAAATATAAAATGCAGAACATATAACAAGTAGAATCATTTTAAACGGGTATACACTTTGTATAATATATGGAATGTGGGGCATTAATACATTGCGATCTAGAAGATATATTGTACCTTGTTCTGTCGCTAAGGCATCAATGTCTATAACGACTCCTCCAATCCTATAGTTCCAAGTAAATATAGGATTTGGAGTTGTCCAAGGTGGGCAGATTGCTACTTTCTTCTTGGTATGCTCCCGAATATGGTTCCCTTGTATTCTGGAGTGCTACACATTTAGTGATCACAGAATGCGCACGCACTATCTTCTAAGGTAAGTATGCCAAATAAGGCCCAGTTCCTAAGAAGGCCCACCCCCTGTAAATCATTTCCCTATTGCCTAATTTTGAATAATAACATTAGTCCCTTAAAAAACACCGCCATCTAACGTCGGAGAAATGTAACGTACAATGACAACCTGGAAAGCGACGCTCAAGATTGCATCATTTCACAATCAGATACGTTCATGTACGGTTCGTTATAATTCTTGGACTGCGAACTTTTTTAATTCAGAGTGTTCACTTTTGTTCTTTTGTGTAAATTTTTATGTAACTTTGTTGGTTAACCAGGGTACATATCAGGTATGTAAATATGTTTATGCTTAATATAATCTAACTATCAAAAACATTTGAAGATTTGTTTTAAAGCATGATGTTCCTAATAGGGCCCAGGTGGGCCTTGATTGGAGCCCAGGTGGGTCTTATTTGGAACACATTAGAACGCTGTATTTTTTAATATACTTTTGATGTAAAATGTTAATTAACATTAATCTGAAACAGTATGGTGTAGTTTAAACTGAAATCAGAAATTTTATTTCAGAACAATACTTCAAAAAAAATGGCGAAAAGATGTTTATGGACTGAGTTACAAATGGAAAGGGCCATGCAAGCAGTGAGAAATGGAATGGCTGCAAGAACGGCTGCGAAAGAATTCAATATTCTACGCCGGACTTTGAGAAATCACCTCTCAGTGGAAGTACTAAAAAGAAAATTGGACGACCTTCATGTTTAACATATGAACAAGAAATCGAACTATGCGAGAGAATATTTCGACTCGCCGATGTTGGAATGCCGCTTACAGCTAAAGTGATACGGCGTTCTGTTTATGAATATTGCCAAAAAAATAATATACCTTCTAGATTTGATAATAAGGGCATTGCTGGCAGAAAATGGCTCAAACTTTTCCTAGGCCGTCACCCAGATGTTTCTAGAAGAAAGTCGCACTCGATGAACCCTGCTAGAGCGGCAAAATTGAATAGATTCATTGTGACTGATTACTTCAAAAAACTGAAAGAAATCATGATAAAGTTAGAAGTTATTCAGAACCCCCAACGCATATTTAATATTGACGAAAAGAAATGCCGCCTAAATTTGCACAAATCCCAAAAGGTATTTGCTCGAAGAGGAGTCAAAAGAGTGCACTTGGTTTCTCAAGAACACGCTGAAAATGTTTCAATAGTGGCCTGTGGAAATGCCATTGGACAAATGATTTCGCCGATGATTTTGTTTAAGGGTAAAAGAAAAAAGAAGAATGATTGGATAATATGCCATCTGGTACAGTGGTTGAGATGACTAACAAGGGAAGCATGACTACTTCAGTATTTATTAACTGGATCCATCATTTTGCAAAATTTAAGCCTCCTGGTAAAGTACTTCTTATTTTCGACGGGGCTTCTTCTCACTTAGATGCAGGAATATTTGACGCAGCAGAGTCCCACGATATATCGCTCTTCTGTTTACCCAGTAACACCACCCATGAACTACAGCCCATGGATAAGGCTGTCTTCAAAGCATTTGAGTCTTACTGGGATGATGAAGTCATGACCTATTGGACAAATAAGCCTGATCGAAGAATCACTAAATTTTCTTTTGGACATATTTTCTCTAAGGTGTGGCCAAAAGCTACTGTAGCCTCGAATGTGATCTCAGGTTTTCGAGCTACTGGGATATATCCTTATGATCCCACTGTTATCCCAGACATTGCTTTTGCCCCATCTGAAATAACGCAACAAAAGTCGCTTCTAGATACCTCTATCCCTTCAATTTCCAAATCTACCCCCTTTAATCAACAAATAGGCCAAGATATCGGTAGCAGTTCCGAAAGATCCGATGATGATTATTCTCTACACGATACTTCGAGCTCTGAGGATTTTTCTGAGCCAGCAGTATCCACTAGTTTTCACAATGTGCTAATTACACCAAATTTAGAAGCCAAAAAAGATAAAGTTGTACGAAAGAAGTCTTTAAACTATCGCGCAAAGGAAGTTACCAGAGCGTTGTTTCAACAAGATACAAATGTGAAAGAAAAAGAAAATAAAACAAAAATTAGTAAAAAAAAATATTGCGCAAAAACAGAAACAAGAACAAGATAAAAATATACCAGGACCAAGAGGAATTCAAAAAAAGGGAAAGATGGGTGATGATCAAAATGAGAAAAGAAAACAAAACGAGACAAAAATTTCCGAAGAAAATATTGGACAAAAACAGAAACAAGATAAAAATGTGCCAGGACCTAGCGGAATTCAAAAAAAGAAAAAGATGTGTGAGACCAAAACCAGAAAAAAGGCGAAAGTTGGTTTTGTTACTTATGTCAAGAAGATGTTATGAAGGATATGAGGCTTTGCGTCGCATGCAATACATATGTGCACGAAGAATGCGTAGGGCTTACTGCCATTGACAAAGAAAATGCATTTTTGTGTCCAAATTGCGACTAAATGTTTTAAGACTTTTTAAATAAATTTTTTATAAAAAAAAAAGACACATTTCATTATTTCCAGCATAGTTTTAGTGATGGGCCTTATTTGGAATATGATGTGGGCCTTATTAAGAACATGACGATCTTAATAAGGCCCACAAGACTCCACTTCTTAAATAATAATAAATAATTAGAAAACATGTATATTTTTTAAATGTAATATTTTTAACAAAAGTACATCATTTGAAAATTCTTATCCCTTAGTCTCAGATTTTTAAGACTGCTTGAACTATTTTTTAAAAAATATTTCTTCATAAGTGGGCCTTATTTGGCCTACTTACCTTACTAGTCTTAATTTACTAAGTGATCCTTTCATTCAGCAATAAAATAGTCAGTAGTTGCACAGTTGACAAGCGCATATCTATCAAGTGAAATTAGTACTCGTGCCGCAATTCATAAAATTGTCTCCATAAGAAATGCGTTGCATTTTAAAAACATTGACAGTTAAACCACAAATTGATCTTACCTGAGTGGAAGAAATTGTCAAATAAAATCAAAACCGCCAGTCGATCTGTACTTTCGTTCTAGAGTTATCGTGTTGGCGCAACTCTCCTAGTACTGAAGCTCCATAGATAGCTAGCCTCAGTAATAGGAGTCCTCATACAAAATCATAGAACCACAAAAAAGCATGTATGACAATTTCTCGAAAATATATGAGTATGTACGAGGATGTATGATGCTGTACGAGGATGTATAAGAATGTATAAGGATATATAAGGATGTATAAGATTTCTCGAGGATGTATGATAATTTCATGAGGATATACTACAAGGATATAAAAATATTTTACATTAATTGGTTTGATATAAAACATTCAAAAATTTTAAATTGCAATAAAATAGAAATAAAATAGTTTTCATTATGTTACTAAGTATAACATATTTATTAAGATATACTTGGCCAATTCATGGGCACAAAGCTCCCAAATAATGTTTAATTTCACCAATTAACTGACAAAGGCTCAAAATGGAACCAAAAATGGGTTGCCACATGTCTTTTTTTGAAAAGGAGTCTGTTGAATTGTCCTTGTGACTTTTTAAACTTAAAAATGTTCTTTTTAAAAACTATATTTCAATAGTTATCACTATTTTTCGAGAATAACTTATCCGAAGCAGCACCGGCGCCCATATTCATATGTTACCGAGACAAAGACGTAATAATTAGTTGCCGACGTAATTCTTAGTTTATGTCTGTAACTTAACGATTGGCAACGACTGCGAGCAGTGGTGTTATTAAAGTATGAAAATGTGTTCATTTCTTTACAATAATGAATATAGTAACTTTATGTATATGGACCATGTTTCGTGGATATCTCGAAAATTATTCATAAAGAAATTCTCAAAACAAAATGATTGCATTACCTATAATTTTTTACATCAAAGAATCAGCTTGTCAAACATAAAAATAACTATTTTAGGTGACTGGAAGTAAAAGACTTACCAGCGGAATTCCCGGAAAGCAGAAAAAAGCGCCTCACCATTTAAAGGAAAGTGTCGAAAAAATGTAGGATTAGGTGATAACAAAAGGAAAAAGTAGAGAGTTTGTCTATGTTATATATTTCATTATTTATTTAGAGTTTAAATCTCGAAACATATCTCTTCTTTAGATTAATAATTAACTATTTTTATAGGCTCAAAAAATTAATTTTAAATCTTATCTTCCAACTTATACAAGAATAAACATTATCTATCTTCGCTAATATATCAAGAGTTTTTTTTCAATACCTATGGTATAGGAGCAAATGTACCACTTGTTGCTTGTATAAGTTACCGACGGAATACCAAAGTTACGTCTGTAACTTATATAAAATCAATCGGCTTTCCGGAGCGGTTGGTTGTGTCGGTAACATATGAATATGCCACCGGCGCATCCCTCGTGCCGAAAGGAAACCCAGTACAAGTGCGGTTTTTCTAAACGCACTTCATCATTTTACATGTGTTTTTTTCTAGAAGTATGTATGCATGGAGGAAGGATAATTAAGAGTTTCCGTTTCTTTGTATAAATATGGCAACCTGTTTGCTATCAGCGCCATATGGGAGGGATTTGTCCAACTATTTCTCAGTCGGTAATATAGATACCTGCATATTTTATTTTATTTAAAAATGAGCAGGATTTTGTTTGTAGCTCTACTTTAATTAGTATAACTAAAATTTTGCATTTTTATTGGCATTTTTTACAACACAGACAGGTGCAAGATGTAACAAAATGCCAATCAAAATGTAAAATTTTATGACCCATAATTTTAGGAAGGGTAAAATAATGTAATATTAAATAATTGTATTATCTATTATATCATTAAAACTAATTTATAATAAATTTTCTAAATAAACAATATTTTAATAAAATAACTAAAACTTTCTGTAAACTTAAGTAGGTAAGAAAACACATGAAGGAGAACCATCCATATAATCTGAAACAGAAAAAATTCAAAGCAGTATTGTAACTTCATATCATTTTGAATCTCTTTTTTCTTTTAGACATTATCACGGTTTTATACTATCATTATAATATTTAATAATTATTAATAGTAGTCCCTTCATCTTTTTTAATTAGATGTAGTACTTTTAAAAAACAGATGCCATGCGGGATCAAGCTTTGAGGTCCTTTTTTAAGGTCCTTCTTTAATTCGCAAATTTTACTTTGCTGTTTTCTAATTATGAAATAAAGTTTTTTTTTTCTTGGAGTTAACTATTCACTGGTTTGATTTAAAAATCCAAGATCTAATCGTTGTTTTAGGCAATAATTATATTTCATTAAATGACATTTTGATCGAATGTAACTTTCTTTTCACTGGTAATTTGTTTGATGGTATGACAACAATATTACTTTAGTATTACTCATTTAGTGTTAATTTAGCTTCCAAGGGTACTAAAGACAAAGCCAATTTGCACAGTCTTGTAACCTATAAATGGTATTTACCTTTATACAAACAACGCTATTAAAATTAGATATTATGAATTTATTACGAACAGGACCTGCTAAACACATGTTAAAACACCAAAATACCTTTGCTTAATTTTAAATTTAACATGTTTAACTAAAACTAAATAAAGTAAAAGTACTTACCACGTTTTATTCAGCAACCATAACCATATTGTTTTGTTCGGTTTTGTTATTGTATCGGTTCGATCGGGCGACAATCCCAAGTCAGATTTACATTGTACAAATAATTGAACAATTCATGTTTTTCAAATAATTGTAGTATTTATATAAATATTTAATTTTAAAACAATACTTTCCGTGTGTTACTTTTGTTACTAAGCGAAATATGTTTGAATTATTCAATTATTCAGTGTACTTTAAATTTCAATATCATTCTGTTATTGTAAAACGGACTGGTATGCGCGGATGTGTTGCGCAGTAACCTGTCGATATAACGCGCATATGTATGTATGGTGGTTTCGCTTGTGCGTCCGCTGCCAGCGCCTCACAATTCGAACCATTTCATCCGCCATAACGTTGGGTACATATAAAAATACCTTTTATTTATCATTTGTCAAGAAATGTTTAAATAAATAAGTTTCTGTATGAAAAATATAGGTACGCTTATGATCTATTTAAAATAAAAAAATTGAAACCAGAAAACCATATCAAAATGTCATTTATAGCAAAATTTTAGAATGTTAAAAAATAAACAACTGTCTATTCCTAATAACTATTCTTCATTTCGGCTGTTTATGTTTAAATAATGTTAAAAATTCATTTTTTCCAATAGTGTAAATTGCTCTAAATGAATGGTCCTGTAAAAAAAGGTATAAGAAAAATATCCACATTTTAGCTTTAAACGACATTTTGAAGGTTACTTTAATTTAGTAACAAAATGCGTAATTTTATAAAAGCTACCACCTTTTTCTCCGCCCTTAATAGGTGGTTTTCAGCCTCATTAAAATAGGTCCAACTAAACCTCAAATGAAACCTACCTAACAAATTTTGTTAACATAATGTATTAGTTACCTATTTGCGTCGATTAGTTAGATGAGCAGTCAGATAGAACAAAAACGGAATCAAATATGTTAAGAATGCTCTAAAACACAAAAATTGGTAAAAAAGCCTCCAAAGTTTTTCCATTGTTTTTTTGCAAATAGTGTGCATCCATGTTACCGCAACGTTAAGCAGTTATCTCTCCGGTCACGTGGATAAGTGATGGCTGGGATGTTCCACCATGGGCCTTGTCACCATAGTTTTGTGTATACTGTGTATATGTATGAAATAAATTCATTTTTAGCGTCATTATGTACTTTTGGAAAAAACCTGAAAGAGATCGATTTCTATTCTTAATTTGACAATATAAGTATTAAAATATTAAACCCCCCCCCCCTCTGAAATATAATTTAATTCTTCTATCAACAATATATTTATTTTTTAATTTGGTGGAATCATAACTGAAAAAATTAATTTTGAAAATCTAAAATCTTGATGTTGTCTCCATTACAAAATTTTACTTTGAATGAAGCACAGAATTGTTTATAAATAAATTGAAACATACATTTCAAATATTATGTTATATTATTTTATATTTTTAAAAGTAATTTTGTCAGTTTTGATTGCTCCAATTCTAAAAAAAAATTATATGGATGAAGAGAGAATTAAAATCCCTTTCAAACAGGTTACACGTGACCCCCTTATGTGTAAAATTTTTGAAGGTCTTCTCATAATTCAGATGGTATGCAAAAGGAATAATATTTTCATACTATATATTATTAAATTGAAAACAGAAATCGACCTCTTTCAGGTTTTTCCCAAAATTACATAACGTTATAAATGAATTTATTTCATACACATAGCCCTCACTGTATAACTTTTTAGTCACACAAAGGTGACAAGTAAATAACAAAAAGGGAAACGTTATAAAAAAATATTTTTATTTATATTCAAATATCTAATTGAATTTTTACACACTGTATATTAACTTCTAACATACTGGCACATTAGAAAGTGATAAAGAAAGTGTGAGGTGTGAGGATGTATAAAGATGTATAATGATTTGGTAGGGGGTATGAAGGATGTATGGGGATTTCCGAGGATGTATGAAAGATTTATGAGGGATTCCGAAAATTTATGAGGATTTTCAAAGATGTATCAAGGATTAATAAGAAGTTTTAAGGATTTACAAGAAAGTATAAGGATTTATGAGAAAATCTTTCTACTAAAAGAATGTAGCTAACAGGCAACAGATGTTCTTTTAGCATGATGAATGTCCTGCACACTATCATCATGGTTTTCAAACAGATGGATTGGAAGAGGTGGGCCTATACCATGGCCTGATAGAAGCCCTGATTTAACTCCGTTGCATTTTTATGTACACCTTAAACAAATCGTGTATGTAGCGGAGGTAAATACGCGCGAAGAACTAATTGAAAGAATTCAGAATGGAGCTCAGATATTGCGACAGAACTTTTTGAATCGAGTTACCAGGACAGAAATAAGAAAAAGGGAGCTCATGCTTGTATATGGAAAAGAGGTAGCCATTTTGAAAATGAATGAGTTACAAATTAAATTTTTTTGAAAAGTTTTTCCATTACAATTTGAGAATGTTGTTTCCTTTGTTATCAAGTAGGAAATATATTTTGTTCGTAATTATTGTTTTATTTTACACAGAAAAAATAAGGTGCCAATTTAGTACATTACTTGAACCTTCAGGAATTATTGGCTAAAAATGTACGTTTAAGAAGGTCCTTTCGCCACCAATGTTAAATAAAAAATATTAGATTATGACTAAAATTAATTTTTTTCTAATAGTAGATGTCCTTATTTATCTAATAGTGAACTTTTAACTATACCTTACCATGCAAATTTTTGAGAATTTTTTTTTTTTTAAATATGTGTGTTTGTACAGTGTCTTATGAGAAAGTAAGACTTCAACAACAATTTTCGAATTATAATTAATTTTACTATTATTTATTGATTAGATGGAGTAGAAAAAAAAACTAAAAATAAGGTTTTTGAAATATTTAGGTTTTGTTTTTTACAATAAAATATATAGGTTACCGTGGACTTTATTGAGAAATTATTATTAAAAAATCACAAAAAATTTTCAACTAGGTTACTTGAAAATTTTTTGTGATTTTTTAATATTAATTTCTCAATAAGTTCCACGGTTTACTATATATATTTTATTGTATAAAACAAAATCTAAATATTTCAAAAACCTTATTTTTAGTTTTTTTTACTCCATCTAATCAATAAATAATAGTATAATTCGAGAATTGTTGTTGAGGACTTCTCGTGAGGCACTGTACAAATACTCACATTTAAAAAAAAAAAGTCTCAAAAATTTGCAAGGTAAGGTATAGTTAAAAGTTCAGTATTAGATAAATAAGGACTTCAACTATTAGAAAAAAATTAATTTTGTCATAATCTAATAACTTTTTTTTTAACATTTGAGGCGAGAGGTGTGGCGAAAGGACCTCCTTAATATTATAAAAATGTTCAAATTTCTAAGCAGAAAATAATACTACTTTGCTAGTAATTATTATTATTATGTAGTTAGATAAAAACATTTTAGGCCGTACCTGATTGAGGTAAATTTTAACACCAGTATTTGACTACATTTTTATTGCAACACTATTAAAAACAAATCAAGTAATTTTTTCTTGCTGTAAATGTGAATTTTGTTGAAAATTAACCGTTACTCTTACAAATAAAAATTATTTATTTAATAATAAATCAAAAAGCTAATTGTGAAATAATGTGACTTATTTTAAAGACAATAAAATGGAGAACCTTTAACAATAATTTGTACGTTTGATGTACTATACAATTTTCAAAATTTTTGAGCTTAAAGGAACCATTAGTTTGAAACTTGGCAAGAAAAGTTAAGTTTAAACCGACATAATTTATAGTTAACATTAGTATTTCATTAATGTTTACTGCTGATATTTTGTAAAATTGTGTCAGCTTATATTTTAAACAGCGACACTTAAAAATTAAAAAGGCTCTTGTTATTTTCGTTAATTTTAAACATTTGCTTCGCAAAGAAGTTTTCTTGAAAATTAGAAAAAAATAAATATCTCGAAAACCGTTAAGAATGGTATAGAGGTAAATAATATTTAATTGGTAGCAAATATGCTCTGCTTTCACCTCCTTAAAGGAATACGTCCACTTACCAGTTCCTTTATTATCTAGCAGATTTCAAAATAAAAATAGGTTTGACACTTTGTATGTTTGATAACTTAAATATTATTCGGATAACATAGTTCTGCATGACTTGTAATTTTCCTAGCGTGGTCATATAAGTTTCCCCCCATACACATGCAGTTGCCATATCTAAGTATAGATTCAACTAAGCTGTTGTAAACAATTAATATAATTTTTTTGCTTAGTAGATTTCTTAATGAATAAAATTTATAAGTTAGTTTTTGTAGACGTTTAATTATGTACTCTATTGCTACGTTTGGAAAGTACCTCCGGGAACGGAGTAGAGCTAGTAGATTGTTTAGTCACGTGATCATCGAGCAAATTGAGATTATGTGGAATAAACGAACGGCTATGGATTTGTTTGTGTTTGCCGTTTCCGGTTTTCATTAAAATAACAAACCTTAACCTTTCTTTCAAATCAAATTTAATCTCTCATCTCGTGGTTTTTGGTGCAAGTTGCAATGTTAAATGAATTTTTAGCTGTGGTATTTTTCGCTTTTTGATTTCTTAGAAAATAAATCATGTTCTCATTTCTGTCTGACATTTTTTTATAATTATTTTTTTTTAATAACCAAACACATATGAAAAAGAATAAACTGCAACACAAGAGACAAGTATGACAGAAAAGTAGATCTACTTTGTCAATTGTCACAGAAATTACATTTACTTCGAATGCTCTAAAATTTAATTCGAAGTAAATAGATCTTACTCGACTTACCAGCTCTGCATTAAAAGACCACGGAGCAGATCCAATACGCAGATCCCATCGAGAAGCAACATATGTATTAAAAGAATGGCTTCGAATAAAAAGAGCAAAACGAGGTAATTTTCAAACGCAGCAAATGAGTGTTGACCATTTAAGATGCTTGTCGATACAGATACCCAGGTATTTGATTGAATCAGTTTGTTTTACACCTTCATGAACTCCATTGATTTTAATTGAAGGTAGATTTTTATTGAGTCCTGCAAATGTTGGTGAAAAAGCAATAAATTTTGTTTTCGAGGTAATTAAACTTAGTCAATTTGCATCTAACCAATTTTTGACATCATTTAGTGCTTGTTGTGAGTTTTCCCAAGCCTCATCCCATGTATTCCCTGTACAATTTAAGACCGTTTCATCAGCATAAGAAATGAGGCTACATCTTTTATAAGAGAGCAGATCGTTTATAAAAATTAAAAATGGAGTAGGTCTAAGGATATTACCTGTTATAACTGTTATTTTTCCACTTAATTCACAACCAACACGTACTTCTTGGGGTCTATCCATCAAGTAGTTACAAAAAAATTTTAAAACAACCGCGAAAACCTTTATTGGGTCCTATGATTGAAAGTTTACGTTATCCTTAACGTACATGTTAGGCCGAATTTTAACAGTAACAAGGCAAGTTCGTGTGATGGAAAACTTTTTTTTAACACATTACTGTTATTTTGCGCCTGTTATGATCTAATTTAACAGTTTTCCATCATACGAACTTGCCTCCTTACTGTTAAAACTCGACCTAACATGTACGTTACGGATAATTATAGCACCCATTGGGTGCTATGATTGAACGTTTACGTTATCCGTAACGTACATGTTAGGCCGAGTTTTAACAGAAATGAGGCAAATTCGTATGATGTAAATGTAAAATGTCTCTCATTGTAGGGAGACGGGTATTTGGAAAAACATGGGGATTAAAACCAAAAATGGTTCACTGGCTATATTTGGCAATAACAAGACCCATGATAACTTATGGAGCGGTTTGGTGTCCAAAAGTAAACCAGAAAACAGCCCTCAATACCCTCTCAGGAGTACAGAGGCTGGCATGCCTTTGTATAACAGGAGCACTGAGAAGTACACCGACTGCCTCTATGGAAATCATTCTAAACCTCCCACCCCTTGACTTAGTCATAAAGGCGGAGGCCAGAATGAAATCAACAACTGGAACCCACTGGGACATATAAAACATACCAGAAAAACAAATGAAGTAAATGATTCTATATTATATATGGGATCAGATCACATGACACCCCTCCTAACCTTTAACAGACTCTTCCAGGTCAACTGTAACTGGAACGAGGTAAATAAGGAGATAGATAAATACTTTCTTAGCGGCCTCGTATGGTATACGGATGGATCTAAAACTAACAAGGGAACAGGCTCTGGCGTACATGGAGTTAAACCCAAATGCGACATCATCGTCTCACTGGGAAAATATGCCACATCATCGTCTCACTGGGAAAACATGCCATTGTATTTCAGGCTGAAATACATGCAATCGAATTGTGTGTACGAGAGAATTTAAGAAGGAAGTACAAAAAACAAACCATCCTAATTCTCTCAGATAGCCAGGCAGCTTTAAAGGCTCTTGATTCAAACAGAATTAAGTCAAAGCTTGTCTGGAACTGCCTTGGAATACTAAATGATCTGGCAACCCACAACAAGGTAAAACTGGCGTGGATACCAGGGCACAAAGGTATCCAAGGAAATGAAAAGGCTGATGAACTCGCCGAAGAGGGATCAGATTTACCATTCACAGGACCCGAACCTGTATTTGGGATAAGCAAAACCTCTTCTGGACAGGCAGTAAACAGGTGGATAACCATAAAACACCAAATTCACTGGCAACAGATAAGAGGGCACAGAATCAGTAAGCTCATGCGAAGGGGACCAAACCCACGCATGACTACTGAGGCACTACCACTCGCGAGGCCTCAGATATCCAACATTGTGGGATTATTAACGGGGCACTGCTTGCTGAAACACCTTCATGTAATGGGATTACACAATGATCCCACTACGTGTAAACTTTGCATGGAAGAGGAAGAAACCTCATACCATGTGATCGTCGAATGCGAAGCTCTTACTGGGCGACGTTTCATCCTTTTCGGCCTAGAACCGGAAAGAACGCCCCAGGAACACTTGGTAGGGAACCTATTAAAACTAACCAAAGACACAGGACTATTCCAAACTTTGTGTACGATATCTTTTTTTTTGAGGCATATTTGTTACTTCATTTATTATTACCCAGGTTTTTTATAGTTTAGACTGACTTCATTTAGTTTATTTATAAAACAATTATTTTTTTTTATTTTATTAATCTATTTACAAAATTTCTATAAGTACCTATTCTATTCTTCTTTAGTGGAAATATTGTTTTTATTGTTTAAAACTTTCTTTTTTTATAAATCCCGTTTTCTAATTGATGTTAGTAGTCCTGTAGTTATCCACGGTTTTATTTTTGTTTTTATTTTTAAATCTTCTAACGAATGTAGCATCTTCAAGAATTTTATTCAATTATTCATAAAGTATTTTAGTCGCTTTTTGTGGATCATAACACTTAAACAATTTACCATTTTCATTTTATCCTTAACTATTGTTTCATTTATTTTAATAATTTCTGTATAACGAGATTTTTAGCAGAACAGCTGCTATTATCAAATCCAATATCATATAATATAGGATAGTGATATTTTGGATTATTGTGTAAAGATTTAAACAGTACTTTTTTATTTATTACCGTCCTTCCGTGTGTTAAAATATGATCAACCGTAGTTGAAAAATCCCCTTGTTCTCTTGTGGGTACATTTATTTGAGGAAGAAAACCGTTTTTACTTAGCATATTCATGTAGGTTATTGATTCTATGGTTGCATTATTTTTAGGTTTAATATTAATGTTTATATCGCCAAACACTATTGAAATGTCATTTTTAACTAAAGTTGTAAGATAATAATTATCAAGATCGTTTATGAATAGTTTTTCATTAGTTGGATTAGGTTTATAGATTCCTATAACATTTATTTTAGTTTTATTAAACTCTAGTTTACATTCTAGAATATTCACTTCAGATAAAGATACGTTCTTTACGTCTGCGACAAATTCTCCTTTAATGTATATCACCACCACATCACATTTATTATATAATGCTTCATTATAATAAATCGAAAAATCCTTAATTTAAAAACAAGAAAGATCTTCCACCGTTCACGTTTCAGTTCGTTATATTATTACAATATTATTATATTGTTTTACGATAATGAAATTTACAGCATGAAATACTAGTATGAAATAAAAATTCCTGGATGTAAAAAAAAGCCTACAGCATACAGATACTGAAACACATATTCAAATATTTTAAAGAACTTAGTGATTTTTTTAAAATTAACTCTTGTTTCTTTTCTTTGTGGAAATTAAAATATTTACAAGGTCTAGACGAATTACGTCAATTCAATAAAATCCATCAATTCAGTTGAAAAGCCTGAACAGCTCGGTAAATTTGCTTTCATATACACGTTCTATTATCGCACACCTTTCAAACTTTTGTCATGGAATTTCAATTTCCTAAAATCACCTCAATAATTTATCTTTAAACTTATTTACAGCTAGTGGTTTTGCAAATAATGCTGTTCCTATTCTAGAATATTTCAAAATACCACCCATTCGTGCTGAGTTCGAAATTCCATTGTTAATTCACTGAATTTTTGTGCTTGATCCGATATTACATTACAAAAATTCATTCTTCGAATTCTTGTTCGTCTAGATTTCATGAATATTAGGAATAATGAACGTTTGAAACGAGATGTAAATGAAAATTGAATAAAATTGTGTTTGATAAAAATATCGATCCATAAATTCAAGAGATGCCATAGACATATCATAATTTATACAGGATATTTCATTGGGAGAGGGAATCACGTTAACTGTGGATAGAGGCTACCGAGTTGTTTAAAATAACCCGTAATTAATGGGTATCAAGCACTTTTCAACCGAAATTTCGGATATTTGATCAATTTTGCCGATTTTATCTTGACACATAACTTACCCAACAAACATTTTGGTCTGGGGAAATAATGGCCCAATAACTGTCTGCCTTAATGCCTTTTGACTATAATGAATAGGCATATATGTATAGATAACTACGACCAACAGTCGGGTCACAGGCATTTAGCCATGAGTAATAGTTACAGAACTTTTGACAACCCACAGTCACTTTGCCGTCATGCAGTTAAAGGGCATGCGATGGCTGACGGTAGGCCCTCAGAGTAGTACAGAGAGGACAGTAAACAATGTTTGTGTCGCCTTGATAATATGGTCGAGAATCGCATAAAAGATTCTAATTAGAGAGAAATAGATTAACATCTCTCTCTCTATATTTATTTTTCCAGTTATTTTTAGACAATTATTTAAGTTTTTACTTAAATTTGTTCAAGTATGGTGGTGTTAAAAGAGACTTTGCTTTGTAGGGTTTATTTTATACTATGAAAAAACTTGTGTTTTATGTGGTTTCAAATATAAAAGAGAAAGTGAGGTTACGTTTCACTCGTTAATATTAACGAAGAACATGGACGTCGTTTTAGGAGAAAAAAGTAAAATAAAATATGAATATTAAAAAAAAATTAATTGTTATTATATTTACTGTTATAAAATACGAATTAGAAAAAACTTATGGTTAAAGGCCCTTGAATGGACTGAAATGTTAGAAGTTAAACGAATATATTACATTTGTTCAAGGCACTTTTTAGAGGACGGCTTTGCTGCAACAAATATATTTATGTTTGTACGTTTCTAAATAATCTCGAGCACTTTTAAAAATTGTATCTTTACTTTTTAGGAACTTTGCATTACTCAAAAAAAGCAGCAAAAAGAGAGTAGTGGTGAACCTATGTCACCTAAAAAAATCTGATGTGTCCAACACATGACTTTCCTATCTAGTTATTACATGCTTTTTCCGGTTATTTTGTACAACCTATTGCAGCACCTCCATAAATGTTTAGAGGATAAAATAAATATATACATTTTCCACATACATCTACCTCGAAACATTTTTCTATTCTAAGGGGTTTTCTCGCCTCAGAGAAAACGATTACTTACAAATGACGCCTGTTGACGGGACGGCTCTCGGGCGCCAGATTTTGTGTGTGGTTTACTCCACAAACTTTCGAAACGGCGTCGAAAGTACTCGGACAGCACAGATGGAGATGAAAAATTCCAGGGGTCGTTGGTCACTCAGACACAATAAGTAACCACAAGTTTAATCGTGACTTGTGGTGATAAAGAATTTCTCACTGCTGAAATAAAGGGGGAAGTAAATTAGAGATCAGTAACCTCAGTAACAGTCAAGGTAACGTTAACACATATATTGAATTTAACTATTTTCAACAAAAAAAAATAAATAAATATTTCAAGGCCCACCCCCGCTCGTATTTTTTAAAACCCTGAACAAAAAGAAAAACAAACAGATCAGCTTTGATTAGTCTCAATCAGACGGTATAATTAAAATTAAAAGAAAGATGTTTGGTAACTAATTAATAAATTGTCGGTTCGGTGGTTGAGCCAAAACGAAAACGAAATCAAAAACACACACACAGACATCATCATCGCGAAAATAGTCAAAACGGGTTCAGGGGACCTCAAAACGTAAAAATCCGTCGAAAACTCGAGGTCGAAAAAAATCATGATTCCTATACTTTCCTTATATCTGTATACAGATAAAGTAAAAATAGAAGGTATTGTGTTTAATAAATTTGGCGAACCAGTAATATGTTTTAGTATAGTAATTTTCTTAGATACTAAATCATTTGATTATTGCCCAAGTACCTACTTCTTTAAATGTATTAAACTTGCCAACAAATAAAAAAGTTATAGTTTGAACAAAGTACCTCATACACTTCAATATTAAGTTCATCAACAAAATTTGAGTCACCATTAATTAAGATGTAAATCAATCATTGGATTTGATCTAAGCTGACACATTAAATTGTATATGAATACTTTTTTCAGAAAACCTAGATGTTTTGGTAACTTTATATTGAAGTCTCTAGAAAATCGGTTATTACGAAGACTTTTTTGTTGCCAACAGTACTGCTTCAAACTTACGAAACAAATAAAACATTGCACACAATAATTAAGATGAGTGAAAAAGTATATGCAATATTAAAAAATTTGTGCAGAATTGCCGATTTGAAAAGAAAAAAATTGTTATTAGTTTTTGGACGCATACTGAATATTTGTACATGGTCTAAACTATAAACTATCATCAGTAATATAAGAATATTTAGTTACCTAATTTAAATAAGGAAACTAGATTTTTATATTTTAAACGAGGTCATTAAAAAAGTAAATAAAGTTATTATACAGTATGTCCCCCTAGGTTGGAATCATATGGAAAACTTTTTTATTATTTAGCAATAAACAAGTTTATTTTTATTATTTTGACAAAATTATGTATAATTCCCATAAGGGGGGTGGGTTGGCTCAGTGGTTAGAGTCATGACTTTGAGATCGGAAGGTCTCAGGATTGAATCCCACCGTTGGCCGGAATTTTTTCATTTAATTTAATTATTTAAAATTAATTCTGATGCCTTGGTAGGATTCCCCACTCGACCATTCACTGTTGGGTTCTAATTAACAGTGCTGTTCCTAAAGTGGCGCTGGAAAACAGTAACAAAGCCTACACAGAACACGATGCTAATGGCCGTAGTAGTCGACGCCGATGACACCAATTAAAAAAAAAATTCCCATAAGAAGCCATGTATTTTGAACACCGTATGCAGTACCAGCGCCCATGCGGTTAATTATAGAAGCTCAATTAGCATGCATTTTTTGGGACCGTATTTTGAGTATGCCGATTTGCTTCCATATCTCTAGTCTTCATATGTATAGCGCAGCCTAACTGGTTAAATGGAAAAGCGACTTGGGGCCACTCTGTATTTTATGAAAATATTCATATAACTTATTTGACTACGTCTATGGCCATTTTGACAGATATTTTGTCTTACGTTTGTCATTTTCAAAAATATGCGTGTATGTTACAATGTGATGTTTCGTTTGGTGCTACAAACTCAACTGTGTTTTTATAGAAGATCCGGTGAAGAAAAACCAATATGATTATTAACGACGATTTCGATTTTACGATAATTTACGTACTCTTCTGTTTAGTCTTGTGCAGTCTTCGTTACTTAAAATAAATGTGAATCAAGATTTTCAATACTAAAAAACAGCAAAATAATTTAAAAACTATTGATGTGTTTTATTTCCGTTAAAACTTAAGCCAGAGCCAACGGGGCAGTAGGTATATAAAAAAAAAAGTAAAAACTTCTAGTGGCGCCAGTTGCTCGTTTGTTTGAAGGTGGTGGGTGCAACATTGATGTGTGAGAACATGGAGGAGATTGATGACGAGAGCAAGAAAGCTGTTGACGAGGCTGTAGGTGACATTGTACATTGTTTAAGTGAAAAGCTTTAAGAAATATTAATCTAAAATAAGGCGTGCTTCATTAAAGACTAGGTATGTCTTAAGGATCACCTGTGAGCTTTCATCTACAATACTTCGGGAACTTGACGAGGAGGATTCTGTGAAATACAAGAAAATTATGATAATCAGTATGGGGCAATTAAACTGTTCAAGAAATTATCTGCTGCAGTGAACCATGGCAGTTTAGTTACACAGACGTGGTCTGATGTTGTTCGCACTCTATTTTACACTACCAGCTGGTTTTGTAATTGCTGCTTTATATTTTGAACACTCTTCGCAATTAAAGTAAATTAGAAACGTACCCAAGTCGACTGTTTAGCGCTATACTGACGGCCATTACCTTTTAATAACGTCCAATAATGGCTACAACTAGGCCACGTGATCCTGTTACTGGCCCTTTGGCATTAACTAAAATCAAACCTGTTTAATTTTAGTGGCAGCCAATATCCAACTAGACGAAGTGGAGCAAGTATTAGAAATTAAAAATTTAAAAAAACCGACTTCAAAAACGGGCAGATGCGGTCACCACATCTTAACCAAATTTATATGGGACCACCCCTGAGGTATCCCCTTACTAACAAAAAAAGAATCATATAAATCGGATAAGGTGGTAAAGCATTATCGCTAAACATACATAAAAAATGAAGAGTTTGAGGATTTTCTCACGGACCCAATTATTATATTTTGACCAAATTTATATGGGACCACCCCTGAAGTACCCCCTTTCTAACAAAAAAAGAATCATATAAATCGGACAAAATAGTAAAGCATTATCGCTAAACATACATAAAAAATGAAGAGTTTGAGGATTTTATCATAGACCCAATTTTTAGATTTTGAACAAATTTATATGGGACCACCCCTGAAGTAGCCCCTTTCTAACAAAAAAAGAATTATTGAAATCGGACACCGTGTTAAAGAATTATCGCTAAACATACATAAAAAAAAAAAATATCGCGACGAATTGATAACCTCCTCCTTTTTTGAAGTCGGTTAAAAACGCCTGCATACGGGGACAGTAAAGGTATAATTAAGAGCTGCCACTACTAGCTAGTACTACTGGCCGCCACTACTTTCCTCGTCTGCAGAGGGCTTTAGTTCTATTTAAGTGCATAGTGTAGTTTTTTTTATAGTCATGAAGAAAAAGGAGTGCAGTATTTTAATATGTAGAAAATAGTACAGATTCTAGAGGTAGGAATTTTATATTTACTTCAATTTAAATTTGAAATTCTTCTAAAATTGTAACATAGATTGTCAGAATTTTTACATAACCGTATAGTTAGCGGTGGATGGCTCAGTGATTAAAGACAAATTTCAATTTATTAAATATGATGTTCGAATAATTAAACTTTTGATATAAACAAAGGAGAAAGATAGAGATAATCTTTTAATAAAAAAAGAAGATATAATACCTTGGATACGCCATTATTTAAAAAAAATTATAGACTTATGCTGAGGCCACACTGAACGCTGTGCTATGTTCGCTATGTTCACTACGTTCGCTACATAACATAGCGAACGTAGCGTCTTACATCTATGTGACCACGTCCGTTTATAATATTGGGAGATATTTTTAATGGACGTAGCGAACATAGCGAACATCGCACTCTGTGTGGCCGCAGCATAAAAGAAGCAAAATAAAAAGATTTTTATTTATACGAAAAGTGGATCAACGCAGGACATTAAGGTCCGTATTTATGAACAGATCTCAGCCAAGTCCGACTCGGCTGAGTCGTCCTTGAACGAAAATCGAAGTTCAGTTATATCCCTTCAATTTAGAGATAGGTATTAACATATTCGTGAATGTAGTTAACAGTAACAGATTTGCTACTATCTATCTCTTAATTCCAGTGTAACACTAAAACCACCTGCAACTTTAGAGAAGTTGTAATCGAACTTCGATTTTCGTTCAAGGACGACTCGCCCAAGTCAGACTCAGCTGAGTTTCTTGTGGTCTAAAAAGCCCAGCAGGAAACGCAAAATACTTATTAATAACCTACATTGATAGTTCAGAAGTTACGGAAGATGGCCTATTGTTATTTGAGTCAAAGAAAGCAACGTTTTTAAAAACATCTTCAAAATAACTCAAAAATAGGAAACTCACGTTAATTTATTCCAAAATGTATCCAATATGGTCCTGTGAATTGCAAACAAATGTTGATCACATGTATGCCGTTTTAAAACCATTCCCAAAACTGAACTTCACAGGGAAATATTCAAGTTGTAGTGCTGGAATACGTTAAACGTGAAAGGGATGCATTTGGTTTTCCCGCAATGTTGTCCACTTATCTTTGACTTATCCCACCTAATCTACAATCAATCGCCTGCTTTAAAATTTAAAATACTGAAAAATTTAAACTCACTAGGTTCTTTATTGTAACTTGATCTCTAGTTGTATAATGTGTTTGAGCTCAATTGATTGGGCGTGGGTTAGGTTATTAAATAACTCGAATAACTTTGAAAAATAAGTTGGGCACCACTATATTTAAAGCTTACTATACTTGACTTCAGATAAAAAATATAGAAAATCACTAACCACTAACAAATTATATTTAAACCATGCTTAAGATGGCACTTATCTTTGTTAAAACGAGGTAATAAAAGGAATATTTATTTGCATGGTATATCTTCAGGCAACGTCTTCAACGGGATTCGGGGTCCTTATTCGTAATTTTGCAACTTGAATGATCTCGTGATATTTGGTATTCTAACTTAAACTAGAGACTGTCTAAATTTTCTAGAGATGAATCAAACCACGGTCTTCAGATTGTACCAAAACCAAAACAAACTTCTAGGCATAAAAACCATAAAACTTCTTGATAGGAATTCAAAAACGTCTAGATATAAATCCAAATAAACCGTCTAGATATAGCCATGCTAAAAAGAAAGGGTTAACATGTTAAGACAGGAAATAGGAAATTTGAACAGGATTTAGATAAGATGCTTTAATTATTAAATGAACAATTTAAAACTATTAAATGAATAAAATTAATATGAAAAGGAAAAATCTTATTTAACATATTTAAACATAGTAAAGCATAATATTTTATTCCAAAAAAAAAATAATATATAAATAAATATAAAACGAACATGTGTGTTATCCATTGTTGATATTGAGGTTATGTTCAATACTTGACAATTTAATTAAGAAATCCTTGTGCAAAATATATATTTTCAACAATATATTAGTATTAAAACTTACCTTATAAAATCAGACGGAATTTACGATAGATAAAAATCAATTAGTACATCGGATGACCAAGATATTAAAATGAATGTAATCTGGTTGATATATTCGAATCAAATGAAATACGAACTTTTGACATAAGGCATAAACGACAAATGACATTTGAGTAGAGGTGATTGTGTCAAAATAACGAATAATGGTTTCAACCGTTACATTATATAAAAACAAACTACTGATATCAGAGACGCGATAGAACTACAATTAATTAATTAGCTCAACTTTTAATACAAGTCCATGCATGGTTTTAATTTTTTTTTTAATTCTGTATCTCTTATTTTTAAATTTTTTAAAAAGTTATCGGATAAATGTATTTATTTTAACGACTTCTATAGGCAGTTAAACAAATGTATTTTTATTATATAATTATGTTTTTAATTTTACTCTTATATTTACATTTATAATATGTAGTTACAGTGTAATTTTTAATTTAATTCTTGAATTAAGTGAATATTTACTTATTCTTATTTTCCCAATCGGTGTATATAAAAATAGTCTGTTCTCTTAGTGACAAAAACAAAACTTTGGAGTCTGGCTAAAATTTTTGGATGGATTCAAAAAATAAAAAATCAATAAAAGTCTACCAGCCGTATGCATAGTTGATCGCCAGCGACTCGCCAGAGATTCATTTCGGCGTATCGCCAGCGATTCGCTGGCGATCGGCCGGCGAAAGCCCAAACAGGTGGCGACTCGCCGGAGATTGTCACCGGAATGTCATTTCACGCAAGTTTTTATTTTCTTTTATAGGGATTATCACCGGTATCTCTCGCATTTTATTCATTTCTTAAAACTCAAAAAATATTGAACGAATATCAAATTTTTCCCTATAAAAGAACATGAAAACTTGCGTGAAATGACATTCCGGTGACAATCTCCCACGAGTCGCGAGCTTTTTGGGCTTTCGCCGGCGGATCGCCAGCGAATCGCTGGCGATACGCCGAAATGAATCTCTGGCGAGTCGCTGGCGATCGACTATGCATACGGCTGTACTTATTTTTCGAGTCATAAATATTTTACATTCATCAAAGTAGAATATAAAGTTTATAAAAATAGCTTATCTCAGATAGCGGAAAGTGACAGTGGCTTAAAATTTTTGAAAAAAAAATTGACTGATTTTGGGGATTCGCAACCCTTATTTTTCCAAGCTTGAAATTCATCATATAAATTGTTACAATTATAAACTGCAATTAAAAATAAGTCTGGCTGATTTACAAAATTGACAAATAAACCTAGCACCATCTTTAACATCGGGAAAAAAGCAAATTTTTGCTTTTATATTCCCTGGTTTGAAAATTTGTCACAAAATAATTTTATAGAAAATACACGTTTAGCTGACATTTACAATCGCAAATACTTTGCCACACTCACAAAGCAGGTAGAAAATGTGCCGAACTTAGCGCACCTGACGATCATTAGATAAGTCTGGCAAGGTTTTCGTGGTGTTCCACATTAGCCAGATTCCCTAATAGCACAGTATTGTTTCACGAACGTTCCAGAAACATGCACTTGGGACATTATGTTTCTTATTTTCCCTCAAACGTACCTGGAATGTTTCTGACAATGACCATGTCATCATTTGTAACGTATTAGAGACGTTTCACAGAGACGTCTGTGGAACATCCTGCGATGTTGCTCAAACGTTCTAGGCAAGTATTTATACCACTGCTGGAACGTTTCAAAAATGACCTAAACGTTTTTTTAGTAGGATAATAAAATATCTTACTTCTTTTCATAAATTTATTTAAAAAAAAAATAAAAAACATAAAAATTGTTATTTATTACGCTTTGATTCTTTGCGTATATTTCTTTCCGGAGCCCTCTACAACCAGGCCTCTATTTTAATTTCTATTTCTTTTTTGTTTACCAGTTTACCGAATCTGAAAATGTTTTAATTAAATGACAATATAAACAATTGATATTAAGTTAAAATAATTACCCATAATGGCTTTAGCTATTTTTAACTTGGCGACTTCCTTTTTTTCCAGTGCATGAAAACAACTTACACAACTCGTACCTTGAGGGGAGCTATGCATCTTGTGATAAATTCACACACAATATTGCTACCGTGGATTTTAAAATACAATACCTAAAATAGACTAGAATGTATAAGAGCCACATTTTGTTAAAGGAAGTTAAGTTACCTTCTTCATTTTGGCTTGAATAGCTTGCACGTATAACGATTGTTTCTACATTTGCAAAGCCTGATCAAACTTCGAATTGGAAGTTATTTTTCATGTAGCTTTACCATAGCCCTATAGAGAAGTTGTTTATTATTTTTAAACTCATCCAAAATTTATTACAAGCAAGGCCAAACATTATTTTATTTTCAACTGTCAACATTAATCAAATGTCTGTCATATGTCAATTGTCATTGGATCTATTATACGGTAGGCGTGTTCCGTTATTACTCCACGAGCAAATCAAATATGAGGTCTATTTCTTTTCATCTAAAATATCGTTCATCCATACAATTTGTATAAGAGAAACGACATTTTCATAAGTACTGTAAATCAGTGCTACACTTTCAATGCAAAGAAATAGATTCCATCACGAGGGCTTCTGTCAAAAGTGTATTTTTTTAGCTCGCGGAGGATTAACCGAACTTTCCTGGTGAATCAGAAGGAAGGATATATTCATCTCTATCGTATTTGCTTTGCACTCTTTTATGAAGGAAATAATAAGATACATTTTATTTGTAGCAGTTTTCTTGTGAAATAAAAATATTGTCACGCTTAACGGTTAGGGGGTGGTAATTATTCTTTTTAATGTGATTAGGGGTCCTCGCTTGGCTTGAGAGGTAAAAATAGACAATCACCCACTTCCGCTAAGCGCGCTCTAGCCGATGTTAATCTCAAAAAGCTCAGATTAACTTCTTGGTTTAGAAGGAATCTGCGCCACTTAAGATAAACCTCGGGTGACTTAAATTACCGTATAAGGAACTAAACTAGTAATAATAGAAACACCATGTATAAAAAATTCACAAACACTTTATTAAATGTCCGTAATTAAAGGACTCAAAAGACAATCAAAAATCGATATAATAATAATAATAATAATAATAATATTTTGGGGTCCTTACCTCATTGTCATGGAGCAGTCACAATTTTTACTTTACTTTATTTTATTTTATTCCCAGAAATATTTATTAGTATTTATTTTGTATAATTATATTTTTATGTTATATATATTTTACAAACCCCAATTATTTTCTCTGTGATCGATTGCGACCACCTTTTTTGCCCTGCCGCAAAACTCTCAATGACCCCCTAAAATAAACCGACTAGGTTCGATTTCGCAAGACTTCCAAAATCGTCGAGTCAGCACAAAGTTCATTAGTTTTTAACTTAATTGTTATGAAACTATGAAATGCATTCTCTACGATTTAAAAGTATTTCGAAATCGACCTACTATTCAGAAATAATTTAACATACAGGATGTTAAATTATTTACTGAGCCGAATGAAAATAAATTAATTCAATTTAAGGAATAATTGTGACATGCCTCCCCTCCAAGAAAACCGGACCCCGGTTTTAAAAGTGACAAATATGTTGTCAATAAGTCTATAGTTTTTTGCTCTTCGTCTTTCGCCGATTGAAAAAGATGAAGGATCTAAAATAGTGTTTTTTAATTGTACTATCTCAGAGTCATTTTGTTGTTCTTTTTCCATATCCTCTGCCTGCAGCAGGAATATTGGGATATCATTATTTTCATCGATATCTTTCTCTTGGCATTTCAGCACAGGGTTTCTCGATAGACAGTCTGCATCTTTATTCGGGCTTCCACTTTTATGTTTGATTTCATAGTCAAACTCAGATAGTTTAAGACTCCACCTCGCAAGCCTACCTGTGGGGTCTTTTAATGACTTTAGCCAGCAGAGAGCGTGATGATCAGTCCATATTTTTACGGGTTTTCCATAGACCAAATGTCTAAGATAGCCCAATGCCCAGATTACTGCTAACCCTTCTAGTTCAGTAATACTGTAATTTTGTTCGGCCTTTGAAAGGCTTCGGCTAATATAACTGACTGGATGCAATTGTTTATCCTGTCCTTCTTGGAGAAGAATTGCTCCTATACCTAGCTTAGACGCATCTACTCTCAGTTCACACTCAGAATTAGGGTTGTAATGCTGCAGAACTGGTGCCGTTAGGAGTTTTTCTTTTAAGGTTTCAAATGCTTCTTGTTGAGATTTACCCCAAGAAAATTTGGTATCCTTTTTTGTTAATTGGTGAAGCGGTCTGGCAATTACCGCAAAATTATTTATGAATTTCCTGTAGTAATTACAGAGTCCAACGAAACTCTGTATTTGTTTTACAGATTTCGGGGTAGGAAATTCTTTAACGGCTATTAATTTAGATTCATCTACTGTTAAACCTTCTTCGCTAACTGTGTAGCCAAGAATATTTATTTTTGTTTGTGCAAATAAGCATTTAGCGGGTTTCAAGGTAAGATTTGCCTCTCTTAGCCTCTGGAAGACTTTCTCTAGTTTTTCTAGGTGTTCTTCCATAGTTTTAGAAAATATAATTATATCGTCTAAGTACACTAGTATTTCTTTCCATTTCATGCCTTGAAATACTTCATCGGCTAAATTTTGGAAAGTGGCTGGTGCACATGTTAGCCCAAAGGGAAGGACATTGCATTCAAACTGACCATGTCCTTGGGCTACAAATGAGGTATATTGTTTAGAGGTTTCTTCCATTGGAATTTGCCAAAAACCACTAAACATATCTAAAGTACTGAAATACTTTGCTCCATGAAGATATGTGAGTATATCATCAATCTGAGGAATTGGGTAATTTGACTTTCGTGTAACAGTATTAAGTTTCCGAAAGTCAATACAGAATCTAACCTTATCTTTTCTTTTAATCAGGACTATAGGGCTGGCCCAAGGAGAGTGGCTTGGACGTATTATGTCATGATCTAACATTTCTTGGATTTGTTCGTCTATAATTTCTCTTTCTTTTTGGGACACCCTATATGCACGGCTTTTTATTGGTACAGCATTTTCTACTTTAATTTTGTGCTCTACAAGGTGTGTCTTCCCCATTGATGATAGAGAATTAGAGAAAACATTGCTATATTTAAGAACCAAGTGTTCTAATTTACTTTTGAATTGCTGATCACTTATTTGTGACCAATCAAAATCCTCGGATGTTATTTGTTCGTGGTCTTCTCTTGTGAAGAATGACCAGTCGACTTGTCCTAACGCCTCTCTTTCTTTAAGTTGCCCTATCGTACTGTTTTTATATATTTTTATTGGATAGTTATTATTATTTAAAATAGCTAATGTAGTTTGATTATTATTTAGAGTAGTTAATGTATTTTTAGATTTATAATTTAATTCTAATAACAAGCCTCTCTGAATTATATTTTTGTAGTCGTACTCCAAAGGGATTGTTTGTGTATCTATATTATTTAAAAGGCTTGGGATAATCTGGATTAAGGTTTCGCTATGGGGTTGGCAAATGTAGTCTTTTGCTGCTTTTATTTTATGGGCAATTTTTGGGGTGATAATGTCATCTATTATCAAAGGATTTGTTTCTGGGATTGTACAAAGGTAGGTATCTCTAATTTCTGTTGGGGTTGTGCAAAGGTGGGTATCTCTAATTTCTGCTGGGGTTGTGCAAAGGACAATGGGAGTTGGTGTTGGTTCTGAATTAATTTTATTATTGTTGTTAATGGTTTTTAGGATTGGTTTCATTTGTTTCAAAAATTCATCGTGATACCTTTTCTTATATGTGTCAACTTCTGACATGTTTTGGGCTACAGTATGGTATTCGGTATTTGAGTTTGGCCTATTATATGCGTTAGGATACAAATTTATTGCATATTTTTGATTATTTAAATTTAACCACATTTGACTATCTTTAAGATTAATAATTGCTTCTAACCTAAATAATGTTTTAATTCCTAGAATAAGGGCAGCTGGCAAATTTGTTACCACTGCTGCAGAGCACGATGTGTGAAGGTCGCCGATTTGAATACTTGTTTCGGCTAGGCCTTCTGTTGGCACTCTCATGTTTCCTACTGCAAGTAGATTTTTAACATGTTGAGTGTTAATATTTTTTGCGAAATCCTTTCGTATAATATCCTGCTCTGAGCCTGTGTCTATTATTACATTTGTCAGCGTCCCATTTACCTTAGCATTAATTGTCAGTACTTTATACTGATCATTTTGTGCTCCCCTAGCTGATAGGACTAGTCGGGGAGCTAACGACTTTGTCCCTGGCCGTTTGGGGCATTTTTTGATCTGAAAAAACAGGCTGTTGCTGAATGTCCAGGTTTTTTGCATATATGGCACACAGGCCTGCCATCTCTTGTCCTTGTTGTAGGTACAAAGGTTGACGATGGCATTTGATTGTTGAAATTTCGAGTATTTTGATAATTAAACTGTGGATTGTTTTTAATAACTTGTGGTTTATTTGAATAAACTTGTGAATTGAAATTATTTTTTGGTTGTTGCCCATATGAATTTTGAAACGGTGGTTGGTAGTTAGGAGTGTAAGGAGGGAAATTAAAAGGTTGTGGATAGAATGTTGGTGGTATTTCAGGAAATGAAGGATAACCTTGAGGATAATAAAAACTTGGGTTCTGATTTTTACTCTTAATTTTGTGTTTATTATTTTTAGGTTGATAGTTTTGTTTTTCTTTATAATCTACATAGTTGTCCGTATTACTATATAGAATTACACCTTCCTTTTGCTGAGGCTGACTACTCTCAGCTAAAGGGGTGAATAAAGACATGGCTGATTTATTATCCATTATGTCTTGCAGACTAAGGACAATATCTTTGAATTTGTCCATAGTCATATGGCTAGACCTAATTAGCCTGTATGGTGTATACAGTTCGGGACTTATGCCATTTTCAAAATATTTCCTAAACCCTTCTACATTCATAGTTTGGTCAAATTCGAAGTAAAGAGTTTTTAAATCGTAAAAATACGATTTTATTGACTCTCCACTTCTCTGTTTTCTATTCAGCAAGCGCATTTCTAAAGTTCTATGCAAATCGCCTTCGTCAAACTCGTTTGTAAGGTCAACTTTAACCTGTGTCCAGGTTTTATCCTTATTTGCTGGCTTTTCCTTGTAAAGGGTAAACCAGATATTAGCAGCACCCTCTAGGAATGATCCTAGATAGCTTATTTTTAATGCATTGTTCCAGCTATTAGCTATGGCTGTACGTTCATAGGCTGAAAGGAATGAATGGATATTCCCAGAACAAGGGTTAAAAATAGGGGGACTAATAAACTGAGGTTGGGCTGGTTTTTGGTTAAGAGTGAATGCCTCTGTTAATGTGGTGTCCGCCATGTTTTTTGTAATTTGTGTTATTACCTGTTGTTGTGACACACTATTATTTGAGGCTGAAGGGGGGGTAAGTACGACTGTTGGGTTTAGGGTAGGAAGGTTATTAGACAGAGACGGTGAACTAGCTACCGATTTGTCGAGTTCCTCAGAATCTTTCTTTGATTCAGGAGATTCCTCAGAATCTTTCCTTGATTTAGGAGATTCTTCTTTGTCCCCCTCCTTTATCGGGGGGGCTGTATCAGTCTCCACGGAGACAGTCTCTTTTTCTGGAGACCGGGGTGTCTTAAAGGACCTTTCAAATACCGTACTGCTAAGGGGTGGTTCGAAAGGTACCTCCTCCTCTAGTTTTAATCTTAGGTGTTTTTCTTTAGCACCTCTCGTTAGAGGCATAGAAATGTTCCAGTTATATATGTTAGTTTATAGATGCATTTTAGTTTTTTAAGATAAATAATATAAATAAGTATATGTATATATAGAAATAAGAATTATTGTAAAATATTCATTTAAAAATAAATAAAGAATAAATATGATAAAACACACCAAGATTTATTTATTTGTTAAAAAAAATGTAAATATTTAAAAATGTTGAAAATATTTTTGAATTTTATGGTTAATTTCTCTTTATGTATTGGAAAAAATTCTAAAATGAGAAAAAAACGTTTTTTTATATATATATTTTTTTTTTTTTTTTTTTTTTTTTTTTTTTTTGTTTTGTAATATGTTATTAAATACGTAAAAATTTACCAAAAAAAATTACCAAAAAATTGTCAAAAAAAAATTATCAAAAAAAAAAAAAAATTACCAAAAAAAATACTAAAAAATTATCAAAAAAATTACTAAAAAATTATCAAAAAAATAGCAAAAAAAAAATTACCAAAAAAATGACAAAATATTAAAATTAACTAATTTTTTCCTCCACACTTCGAGTTTTAGCTTTCTCCCAAGCGTGACGGCTATTAGGGTCAAGCTTGGGTTAAATAATCGTTTAAATAGGTTACCTTAATTTTTTGTAGTCAAATAAATTAATTTATATGAAAAAAATGAAATGTAAAAAAAAAAATTAAAAATTAAAATAATTATTAAAATTTTTCTGAAGCTTCTTAGATTCTATTATGCTCTTAAAAAAAAATTAAGGTAAGAAGGACATTAGCCAAAATGCGTTTAATCTCTTATACATGGATTTTTGAAGTAAGAAAAAAATTACTTATCCTTATATGTAAGACAAAAAAATTATATTCTATTCTGTAACGTTTTAAATGATCTACTAAATATACTTAAAATACCAGGATTTTAACTTAAAATCAATGGCGCCTCCACCATGTCACGCTTAACGGTTAGGGGGTGGTAATTATTCTTTTTAATGTGATTAGGGGTCCTCGCTTGGCTTGAGAGGTAAAAATAGACAATCACCCACTTCCGCTAAGCGCGCTCTAGCCGATGTTAATCTCAAAAAGCTCAGATTAACTTCTTGGTTTAGAAGGAATCTGCGCCACTTAAGATAAACCTCGGGTGACTTAAATTACCGTATAAGGAACTAAACTAGTAATAATAGAAACACCATGTATAAAAAATTCACAAACACTTTATTAAATGTCCGTAATTAAAGGACTCAAAAGACAATCAAAAATCGATATAATAATAATAATAATAATAATAATATTTTGGGGTCCTTACCTCATTGTCATGGAGCAGTCACAATTTTTACTTTACTTTATTTTATTTTATTCCCAGAAATATTTATTAGTATTTATTTTGTATAATTATATTTTTATGTTATATATATTTTACAAACCCCAATTATTTTCTCTGTGATCGATTGCGACCACCTTTTTTGCCCTGCCGCAAAACTCTCAATGACCCCCTAAAATAAACCGACTAGGTTCGATTTCGCAAGACTTCCAAAATCGTCGAGTCAGCACAAAGTTCATTAGTTTTTAACTTAATTGTTATGAAACTATGAAATGCATTCTCTACGATTTAAAAGTATTTCGAAATCGACCTACTATTCAGAAATAATTTAACATAC
This sequence comes from Psylliodes chrysocephalus, assembly GCA_927349885.1. Taxonomy (NCBI): domain Eukaryota; kingdom Metazoa; phylum Arthropoda; class Insecta; order Coleoptera; family Chrysomelidae; genus Psylliodes; species Psylliodes chrysocephalus. The sequence continues at coordinate 51,735,280 of OV651817.1, forward strand.
AGGATGTTAAATTATTTACTGAGCCGAATGAAAATAAATTAATTCAATTTAAGGAATAATTTAATATTTATTTTAATATTTAAATTTAATATTGGAGTTTGATATTATTGTGGATTTCAGGTTATTGCAGTAATTTTATAATTTCAAAATAATATTTAAAACGAAAATAAAATACCTGTACATAAATACGGTGTTTCTAAAACGTTCTTGAGAAATCATTCCAGAAACGTTTCTTTAGAGACATCGTAGGGACGTACCATTTATGTCAGAAACATAGAAATATACATGTAACCTAAATGGGATGTTTCTGGCAGATCGGTGTTATTAGGGTTATAGTTTAAGCTGTTATCATAATATAGGCCATTATCTGATAAATTTTCATAACTGCGAAAATGAGGGAAATATTTTTGATGAAAATTTTTCAGTTTTTTACCTGCCAGATATATTATCCATACTCACAGGATAGCCAGACTATTTTTTTACTTAACTTGAGTACACCTCTTACTACTAGAACTATTTTTTTACTGGAAAAAAAGGGCCGTGTTTTCATACGTTCGGACGCATTTTCCTCCTCAACCCATTGAAGAACCTTTCTAAATGTATATATTTTTCGCTTAGAATTACTAACCCTACAAATCTACCCATGTTTGCTGACTGCGAAAATAAGTACTGACAATCGTCACTGCCTCTGGACTATAATATTATTATTTAAAATAATTTGTTGGCCATATTTGAGGTTACCAAATTATTATACATAATATAATATAAATTATAGGTTATTAAAATATCATTAGTTTGTAGATCTCAATTTTCCTTACCCTAATTTCCTCAACTAAAATTATATGCCTTTAATTTAATATTTTTGTTCTATTTAACAAATTCTATTGATACCAAAAATCTTTTGATAGAGACTGCTATTAAATTATCTTGTGATACAAATTGGTTGGACGAAGTAATTAAACTAGTTTCATCCAACAAACTTCAGCTTCTCCTATATTTAGTTAACGAATCCTTTTGTATGAAAATTTTTCAAAATGACTTAAAACTAAATCCAGTAATGTAAATTTAGTAATTAAAAATATAGGTTATTCCACGAAATTGCTAAAAAAAAAAAGTTATAATATTTAAATGGATTTTATTATTAGATTTACCAGATTTCCAGAAAGTAATAAACTTTTAAATTGATGAAAAATTGAACATATTAAGGTAGGAAATTGAGGTTGTTTAGATATTTTTTCCTTAATTTCTTACCTACTGTTTGTTAGTTTTACTTTCTTTAACAGATTTTTTTTTACGGTACTTGTCATATTTTTTGATGAACGGAAGACTAGTGTATGTAGTCATGACGGTCCATTGATGACGGAATAACAAACAACCTCCTAGAAAACTCCAGCAAAAATCACTTAAATGCACTACGTATTAAAAACAATACTTAAATGTCAATACTACCCTAATAATCCAAAAGCAGCACATATTATACCAATTAAAAAATAAAGTTTGTTGACCTACCACCCCATAACCTTTGTTATTGAACCGCCTTGCAAAGACAGTTGAAAGAATCTTACTGACAAGACTACACACGAAATAACATGACAAAAGAATTACCTTAAAGGAACAGTACGGTTTCAGAGCTGGGTATAGCACCTATTTCTAATCATCATACATATCGCAAATCGCGCAAAAGAAACAGTGAACGCATACAAATAGTGCTAGTCGCATTGAACATGGCCAAAGCCTTCGACTTCGACTGGACCGGCTGGTTGATTCACAAAATGTACGTAAATAAATGTCCTTTTTTCATTGTAAAAACAATTCAATCATACCTCACCGAACGACTTTTCCATATTAAAATTAACAACGAAATAACAAGACCATACAAAGAGGAATCAGGAGTGCCTCACGGTTCGGTACTCTCTGTCTCTGATCTACCAATGGGACATCATGGTGTACAGACGGCAGTATATGCCGATAACACCTGTGTGTACAAATCATCATGAACAACAGAACAAGCCAACAGGAAACTTGACACTTGCCCTGTATCTAAGTGAAAACAAGATTAAAATAAATCCCACTAAGACAGAAAGAGTAGTACTATAGTAATAACAAAAAGAGTATAATAATAGCTATTTATGCAACCAGTTACATAAAATGGCAATTCGTAACGTGTTACATACAATATTTTTTTAATTTTAACTGGTTGAGTAAAGTAGATCATTTAGACACTTGTTTCAATTACAAAAATGTTAAGGTCTGTCGGGGTTACTGGGCTCATGATTTCGGTGGATTAAAATAAAAAATTACAGGGAACGCGTCCGCCCAGTAATTCCATATTTTTTCAGTGAAGTTTAACATTGCTTATTTTTCAAAAAATATGTACAAGATGAGATAATCTCTCTTAATTTTTTCAATTACAATTTTTTTTTTCAAAATTGTGCTAGGGGTCCACTTGCCCCAAGTGAAAGGGGTAACTGGACCATGCACCTATTTTTATGTATGCTGTTGCTTTATAATAAACTGGAGTATCTGGGCCATTTTAGGGTCCAATAAAGATTGCATAAAAAATATCTAGCATTAGCTAGAATAATGTTTTCTGTTATTAACTGGCAATGTTATGAATGTAGGTGTTGCTTGGGCGAGGAATAAAAGAATATCTGTTGAAAAAACAAGACCATTTCTTGGGGAAATAACATATACATACATTGATACAAAAGTAACATTTACGCCAACGAAAAAAAAAAATAAAAAATATTTCAAAAGTAGGGTAAAAAACGAAGAAAGTATTTTTATTTAATATTTAACAGAAAAAACTCAACATAAGATAGTGAGATCGGAAAGATCAGTGCTAAAGCCAATCATATCTTTATAACGAGCTGAACTACTTTTAATCGGCTTGGACAATTTACGTATAGGTAATATCTCTTTTTGCAATTAACGATTTTTCATCTGTTTCTATGAATTTCCATGTTTATGGGTGTCGTTTGAAAAGTCTTCCAACAAATTCGTCTTTTTGTTTTCAGATAATTTTAGCCACATAAAGCCTGAAAACTGCACCCGTTTTTCCATAAACCTTAACTATACAGAAGTCACCTATATTAAAAGCAGTTATCATTGATAGGCTCTTCGTCTTCTGAAGACCAAAATTTCGAGTCATTGTCCCTTTCTTGAAGTGAAAAATAATCGCTCGTATCACTATCTTCATCGTCAATAATTTTTTCCGGTTTTTTATTTTGCTTTTTTATTTTTTTAGAAGCGGCATTTTTTTTTTTCTTTGTATAGCGTCTTCTTTCTCCTTGTCTTTCTGTTCACGTTTTTTTTTAGATATTCATTAGAAGTAATTATTTCGCAGTTAGTAACTATTCTTCGCCTCTTGACCTGGGGTTGTGGCTTTTAAGACGTCTAATAGGACATCTTCAAATGTCTTGCGCGTTTTATTTTGCTATGATGCATTTTTAGATGTACTTGCCACTGCTGTTTGGTCCATTACAAAATTTGATGCTGTACTTGTACTAGCCACTGCTGGGTCTGGCTGGACATTTTCGGACATTGATAGAGTGGTTTCTTTAACCGAATCTGCTACCCCACTATTCCCTGTGACGCACTGTTAGTTGTACTATGGCGATTTCTTTTACTGAATATGTTACACTAGTGTGATTAACATCTATTGAAGCATTAGGATGAGGAAGATTTTTTTATAATGTCTTAGGTCTTCTGGTTTAAAAACACTCGACGAAATTGCATTTTTTTTTTCGGTCCTTTAAGATTTGGGTCATATATACCAGTGGTGGCAAAGCCATTAACAATGTTTTGAGCCGGCATCTCTTGTGTAGCTTTAGTAAGTATTGCTACAAATTCTGCTTTGGGGATTTTTTTTCTAGGATTCTGGCGTTGTCACTTACATAGTTTCTTGTCCCATCTAGATTTAAGGCTTTTGAATACTGCAACATCAAGCGGTTGGACTACATGTGTGGTATGAGGAGGCAATTTCAGTTCAATTAATTTTGTGGACATGTGTGTAACATGACGATCGTAAATTAAAAGGACCTGTCTTTTAGGGCCAATATGTTTCAAAAAAATATTTTTAAACCAATTATAAAAAAGAGTGGTTTCCATCCAGTCCCGTTTGCTAGCAGATATTGCCGTTGCGACACATCGTCATTAAACCAATTCTCCATCACATATTTACCTTTAAATACACATAATATAGGTAATTTGTTTCCATCGGTTGAACAAAACAGCAAAACTGTGGTATTTTCTCTGCCTGAAGAACTTGTTTTTCGTTGATTCTTTACCCCAATTGCTCCAACGATCTTTGTTTTAGAGGGATCGTGGCAAAACGATGTTTCATCACAATTAAATATTTGTGAAGGTTTTCCATTTAATTTTAGCTCCTTCACTTGATCTGTTAGTTGCTTAAAATAATCATATATCACCCAGGGATCCACCTGAAAACAAGAATTAAAATAGATTTATCAGTCTTTGGCAGTATTAAATATATAATAAACCTGATCACATCTGACGTGCTCTATACTTTGAGGTTTCTTGATGGACAGTGCATGGCGACGTCGGAAAGACGTAAACCAGTCAGGGCCGGGAGAACTGTCCTTAAATCTCGTTGATATATTGTTTTGCTTTATGTACAGTTCAACCATATTAATAACTTTCTCGCGACAGAACCCGAACCCATTTTTTCTAATACTTTCAAATATCTTACTATCTCTTCTTCTTCGTCTTTTTGAAAGATATGAAGATACTCCTCCTCCCCCTTTGTCACCCGTAGAAGTATTACCTTTACCCCGAGTCCCTAATACATAATGTTTTAATGTTGATCGTGGTATGTTATAAAGAGTAGCTGCTCCACGAGTCGTTTTGTTGCCATTCCGAACATTAGATAAAGCTTTTTCTAAGTCTTCTCTAATATATGTAGTACTGGCACCCTTCTGCGTCTTTCTCACATAGTTCCGCACCATGTCTGCGAAACATTAAACACGAACATACAAGCGGGGTGACTGGACCATAGTGGCCCAAATACCCCAAGCGTATGACCCAGATACCCCGTTTGCAAACTTTTTGTGGGGCAACTGGGTCACCCCTTCCACATGTTTATCCTTGTAAGTAATTAATTATTTACGAACGTAATTTCTTGAACTAAAGTGAAAATATTACTCCATAAATAATATATATCTTTCATTGCTTACCTGTAGGTAGATATCCTTGAAAATAACACTAGTTACAGCACGATGTTACTAGATTTTTATTAGCAAAATTTGTTGCCACCATGAAATTCCAAATTTAACTGATTTTTAGGTTATGCGTGTTATTCTATGTTGGTAGTTCTCTACTTAACCCTAGCCAACTGTGTAAAATAAAAGAATTTGAACGATGTGGCGGGAAATATTCCATGGCCCAGTTACCACGTGGGTCCAGAAACCCCGACAGACCTTACTTTATGTGTGAAAATTAGAAAAATAACTTATAGGTACAAAATCAAATATTAACAACCACAAATACCATCAAATACCTCGGTTTTTACTTAGATCTGGGATTACTATTCGGATCACACATAAAAGACAGGACAAAGCAAAAGTAATATTATAATTATTGTACCCAGTGCTACACAGGTGTAGCAAAGTTACACTAAACAATAGTTTGTTGTACAAGCAAATTATTAGGCCAATCATGACCTATATGGCTGCTCGTTCTTCTGCTATATGGCAGAAACATCGTAAAAAACTGCAAGTAGTACAAAACAAGTATCTGAGGCTAATTCTGGGGCACATAATTAACCCACAAAATTCTAGAACAGCAAACATACATACACACAGACAAATATGCCTGTTATAAATAAAAACACATTATAAAATATTTTGTTAAGGAAAATATGGATGAGTATATTAATCATTTTGATCTTGATTTAATAGATACCACAATAATCCAAAATGCAAGTGACTGTAAAAACTATATTAAACACGAGGAAATGGCAAATTTAAAAATTATAAATAGCAACATTAGAAGTTTTTTAGAAACATTTCAAATAACAAACTTAGATTTGATAAAATTAAATGGTTACGATGCATTATATAGTGAGAGTAATATTAACAAAAATGATGGAACAGTTGTACTCATCAAAGAAACTCTCAAATACTCCTACAAAATTGTCAAAATAGGGTTAATCAATTCCATAGAACTTAAAGTAATAATAAATGACAGTACTTTTCTAATTACATGCCTATATAGACCTCCTTCAACTAGTATTATTGATTTTAATTTGGGGTTAATGCTTTATCTGAAGAATCTAAAAAAAAAAGAATTTGATTTTCATATAATTTCGGGCGATATCAACATCAATCTTTTCAGCGAAGAAGTTGAAGTCATTGAGTATACAAATATTTTAAGCGAAGAAGGATATAAATCACTTATAAATAAATACACCAGGGTTCAAGATAATACTAAATCCTGTATTGATCATATATTTATATTAGACAATACCAAAGACGACAATAAGTATATTCCTCTTGAATAATTTGTATTAAAAAATAAGGGCTATTTTTTAATAATTATTATATTAATTTTAAGGATGTTAGATAGACGAAACGTGGGGTTAAAAAGCATTTATTTTTAAAAAAATTAACATTTTTATAAACTAGTATTATTAAACAAAATTTCAACAATATTAAATATAAGATAACAACTTTGCTAATTAATTAAACAACGAACTCGATGTTTTCGCTGAGTTGCAATTTTCAGGTTCGCCGACCAGAAACGTTCTAATTTTAACTGTTTAATTTATGGTGAAATAAATTAAACTTTGATGTACAGGATGTTATTTTATTATGTTCTGATTGAACATTCTGGCGTCTCTCCAATTCATCTCAGGGGCTGGAGCTCGATTACTTCAGGCTGATTTGACAGATGTTGTATTCTTTGGATCCTCTTGTTGTATATTCGCTTTCCAAACCATATACCCAAGGCTACGATTCCTATGATCACTGCAGTTACCCCATTAGACAAATATGTATGCTGATGTAGTTTTTTCCAGGTTGTTTCTTTAATTTTTGTTTGAAGTGTCTCTTCTTCCGATTGTATATCTTTTAAGTTATCAGTAAGTTTAAACACAGCTTCTTCGGCGATAGTGTCGTGTGATGGCAATTCTATTGTAGTGTTGATAGTAGGCGCTAGAGCCTTTGAGTAACTACCTAGGACAGGAACAGTTTCCAATCTTTTTGGGGATAAAATATTTTCTTTCGTTTTTATAATGCAGTCCTGTGATATCTGAATAATTCCAGTCGAATTGAGTTTTACGTCTTCTCGTATCCCTTGACATATGACAGCCACGTTGACTGGTTTACTGGTAAAAAAGAGCCAAGTATTGGGCATGTGAAGCTGTTTCCATGTTATTTGGGCAGCTCTATGTTTTTTGATCTTGCACTGAGTGGTGTCTGGTCTTTCATAAATTTCATCTATTACACTATTTGAATTTGTTTCGATGTTCTTCACAACAGCGGGTGAACAAATATATTGATTTGCCTCCAAGTAGATACAATTTTTAAATTCTTCACTTGTTAATTGGAAGTAAAGCTGTGTATTGTAGTCCACTCCTATGATCTCACTTAGAATATCCAATATCCAGTAGAATCCCTTATCTATTTTGAGAGGAGTTGGTGTTGCTTGCAATAGAGCGAATTCTGTAATATCTACGATTGGAAAGAATGCAAAGATTTGAATGTGGGTCTCATTAATTTCCATCTTCATTTTTAAAATCGGTGTTGGTAATATTTGTAGATTTGATGGGAGTTTATCATCTGCTGCGACAATGATGTGGCTAATATAAGGTGGAGATATCAAATCGTATAGGCTGCCTCTATTAAAATGAACGTCTAGGAGTTTGGAGTAATATTCATTTAACTCCGCTAAAAAATTGCAGGCCACCTGGTAGGTGCTCAGTAGATGGATATTGAGTTTATTTATATCTACTGATTTGTACCATCTTTGCATCTCATTAACTGCAACTAGCCCTTGATTAAGTTTAACTCTGAAGCGTTCTAGTTGATTTTTGATTCTTTTTTCAGTTTCATTGATTTTTGAGATAGTCGAAATCATAAATTTAGTTTGATGACTTGATGCCTTTATGAGATCTTGTTGATTTTCTTGAAGAGCATTGATGTCTTGGTAAACCTCGTCATTGACTCCAAATACGCTAGTTAGGAATTTACCCAAGATTCCTCTTTTGTTGCGATTCCCGTTGTTCCTTGGCAAACTGCTTCTATACCAATTGAGCTGATCTTCTTGGTCTATGAGATGTCGGCTAAGACTCGTACATTGAGTTTCATCAGAGAGTGCCTTGGTTTTATTACAGAGATCATTGAATTCTTGTACCACTACTGACACGTCTTTAAAGTCTTGTTCGAGCCTAGTAGTTTCGAAGTTTACCTGGATTCTAAATATTCCTCGATCAAGCCTTGCATGACCAATATGTTCCACGTATATTCCAGGATTGGGATGATGTATTACATACTTAGAATCGACTTTTGATATAACGGATAAAACTACCATCATACATAGGCATAAGTGGAATAAATAAGTACTCCGATACTGGTGTGTTTTTGAACCCGGTTTAGAAGCTTTCATGAAGGTAGATGTACTTGGACTTGTTTGAGGAAAACCATCAATAGACCTAGTGGTAAGGTTTGTAACACACCTGGTTAGGTTAACATTTGTACGTGTAGCAACTTTGTTGGGAACTGGTATCTCAGGAACTCTCTCATTTTCGAAGGGCAGCGGTACTAAATTGTGAGTATTTCGTTTTAATGTTGTACCTGTTGCTCTGCGAAGAGTTACTACACGTACTGTTCCATCAGGTGCGGGATGAGTTTGGATTACTCGTGCTAATGGCCACTGACTTGGATTAATGTTGTCCTCTTTGATTATGACGATATCTCCAACTTTTAAATTATCTTTCTGAGTTTTCCATTTATATCGTTGCTGAAGTCTTGAGAGATACTCCATGGACCAGGCTTTCCAGAAATCTGTCTTAATCTTCTGAACGAGTCGCCATCTTTGTGATAGATTAGTGTTGATGTTGGTGTCAATTGGATTCGGTGGTGCAATTAATTCCCTACCAATCAAAAAATGACCTGGAGTTAGCGTAATCGTGTCATTTATATTTTCACTCAGGGGACATAACGGCCTTGAATTAAGAGAAGCCTCTATTTGATGGGTCAGCGTAGTTAGTTCTTCGTAGGTTAACTTAGCTTCTCCAACTGTTCTCTTCAGATGGTATTTCATGGACTTAACTCCTGCTTCCCATAAGCCTCCAAAGTGCGGAGATGCTGGAGGTATAAAGTGCCACTGAATACCTGTGGTCGTCATCATGATTTGTATTTCTGATTGTTTGACCATATTGGTAATTTCCTTCTGTAAATGGTTATTGGCTCCGACAAACGTTGTACCATTATCACTATACATGTGGGAGCAGGAACCTCACCTGGCTATAAATCTTTTAAACGCTGCAAGAAATGTGTCAGTAGACATATCACTGACTACTTCAAGATGGATTGCCTTAGTAGATAGACATACGAAAACTGCGATGTACCCCTTATACGATTTGTGTCCTCTTCCTTTAGTGGCTCGCACCTGAATGGGACCCGCGTAGTCTACTCCGGTGTGAGTAAATGGTGGGTTTGGTGATACTCTGGGATAAGGTAGCTCCCCCATCTGTTGGTGTGCAGCCTGTGCCTTATATCGTGAACATGTGGTGCATTTATGAATTATAGACTTGATGGCTGTCTTGCAATTAACAATCCAATATCGTTGCCTCAGATAGGCTAATGTTGCTTGGTTTCCTCCATGCAATGTTCGTTGGTGAGCATCTCTAATGATGAGAATGGCGAGGTGACTATGGTATGGAATGATTATGGGGTGTTTTCTAGTATACGATAGTTGAGAATGTTCCAGTCTGCCCCCAACTCTTATAATTCCTACATTATCTATGAATGGATTAAGAGTCAATAATTTGCTGTGTTTATGTACCATTTTACTTTTCATCAAGGATTGGTAGTCTCCTTTTAATTCTTCAGATTGTGCTAGTTTTATGATTTGCATAAGTGTGCTATGTGTCTCTTCAAACTTTAACGGACCCTTGTAGGTGACATCTTTCAAAAATCTTCTACAATATGATAGGACTCGAATCATTCGTGATAGGCTTGAAAATCTGCACCATATTCCATCGCTATATTTAACATTGGTATGGTAACACATCTTTAGTTCTTCGTTTGTAGAAGCAGCTATTGGAGTTTTAGGCCATCGCTTCGTATCTTGCAACCATTCAGGACCTGTCCACCATAAGATGTGATTTGATAGTTTGGATCCATTCCTCTGGATATACAATCAGCAGGATTTTCATTAGATTTTACATGACTCCAGTGGTACGGTGGAACTAGTTTTTGTATTTCAACTGCTCTATTTGCCACGAAGGTCTTCCATCTTAAAGGATCTCCTCGTATCCATCCTAATGCAATCATCGAATCTGTCCAGGCATACATGGAGACATCGTTTAATTTGAGTGTCTGCTTAACTTTATGCAATAAGTTACTTAGCAGAACAGCGGAACACAGTTCAAGTCGAGGCAAGGTTGTCTTCGTTCTTGCCGGAGCAACTTTGGATTTGGCCTGTACCAACGATATGTATACTTTCCCATTATAAAATGTTCTTGTGTATACCACAGCTCCATATGCCTTTTCGGATGCATCACAGAATCCATGTAATTCAGTATGGGTTTCATCACAATGCAGCCATCTTGGTATGCGAAAATCTTCGACTGCTTTTATGTGAGACTTAAATTCAAGCCATTGATCAGTTGTTTGTTTGGTTACTGGTTGGTCCCAATCTAACTCCTGAAGCCATAATTCTTGTATAAGTAATTTTGCTTGGATAATAACAGGTGCCAGTAATCCTAATGGGTCGAATAATTTAGCTATTTCAGATAGAATAACTCGCTTCGTCAGTTTTTGGTAGTTTGATACATTTGTTTGAAATCGGAATGTGTCGTCTATCGGCGACCATAAGACACCAAGGGACTTCCTTGTTTCATCTCCTGTCAATTGTATTATATTGTCTTTAAAATTTTCTGGAAGTGTCTCAAGGATCTCTGGGCTGTTGCTTGACCACTTTCTTAATGTAAAACCCCCAGCTTTAAGGGTTGCTATTAAATCTTTCTGAAGTTTTACTGCTTCGTGTTGGGTACTTGCTCCAGCTAGGAGGTCATCAACATAAAAATCATTTAGGATGATTTTGGAAGCATCGGGAAAACGATATTCTTCATCGTTGGCTAGTTGTTGTAATGTTCTTATAGCTAGATATGGTGCTGCTTTGGTTCCGTATGTAACGGTGTTAAGTTGATATTCTTCAATTTTGTTTGAACTATTGCATCGCCACACAATGCGTTGGTAATCCCTGTCGTCAGGATGTATCTGGATCTGTCGGTACATTTTCTCAATATCTGCGGTAAAGGCTACTGCATGTTTTCTCCATCGTAGTAAAATGTCTGATAATTCTTGCTGCAGTTTTGGACCTGCATACATTTGATCATTTAAGCTGATATTTAAGTCAGTTTTGGATGATGCGTCAAATACTACTCTCAGTTTAGTGGTTGTACTCGATTCCTTGATAACTGCTTGGTGGGGAATGTAGTACTTTCCTCGGTTTAGGTTATCGAAGTTTACTTGAGTCATATGTCCCATGTCTGCATATTCTCGTAGAAACTGTTTGTAATCAGTATCTAACTTTTCGTTTCTAGAGAGTTTATGTTCTAATTGGATCAATCTCGCCACAGCTCTCGTCTTGGAGTTGCCTAGTGTAGATTCCGAGTTTGAAAAGGGAATTCTTACTGTGTAGGTTCCATCTTCGTTTCTTTTGGTAGTGTCTTGATAAAACTGTTCACATAGTTGGTCATCTTTGTTCACATATTTGGGTGGATTAACTTCTTCCAGTTCCCAAAATTTTGTTAACTGTTTATCTTCTTCAGTACGGACAACCATACTTATCACCTTTATGGGGTTCGACTTAGTGTTTTGGACAAGACCTGACATAATCCATCCTAGTTCGGTATTTTGTGCTATTATACCATCTTCAGTTTTGTGGAGGCCCGGAAGTATGATTTTGGCATATTCTTCAGCTCCTAACAGTATATCAATTGGACCAGGTTTGTTACAGGTTGGATCAGCTATGAGCTTATTTTGCCATTTATTAAGGTCCATGTTTGGCAAGAATTCTTTTGGCAATGTTTGCGTTAGTTTGGGCAGTACAAGTAGATGTACAGTCAAGGTATAGTTGTTAGAAAATCGTGGTTTTATTGTAGCTTCAATTTGCCATTTAGAAATTTTTGGTTCTCCATCTCCCAATCCAGAGATGTCTGCTCGTATTCTTTTTCTTGGTAAGTTTAAGAGTTGTGCTGCTTCTTCGGTGATAAAGGATGACTGCGACCCCTGATCAACCAGCACTCGTAGAAGTTGGAACATTCCATTGGAAGTTTGTACATTTACCATAGCCGTAGGTATTAACACTGTATTATCTTCTCTTCCTATGTGTGTCGACGTAGATACAGGTTCATATTGAGGAAGCTGACTGGCCACTATGGTAGTATTGGTCTGGGATCGTAAACTGTTAACAGGTCTCGCAACTCTAACATGTTCTGAAACCCTTGACTGTTCTTTTCTGTCTTTATGCAGCATACTGTGATGGGACATACCACAGGTGCGGCATCGGAGTGAACTATGACATTTTTCCTTTGAATCATGTGTCATACAGTTGTAACAAAGTCGATTGTTTCTGATAAATTGGTTTCTATCAGCTATAGACAATGTTTTAAATTTTATGCATTGGTATATGCTATGTAACTGCTTACAATACACGCAGTCTTGATTTTTTGGCTTAAAATCAGTCTGGGAGAACCCATTTGGCTTCTTAACGGTACTAGATTTTTCTAGTGCTTGAAATCGTCTTTCGATGAACTTCATGACATCTTCAAAATGTGGTATCTCATTTGGTTCGGTTAGGCTTTGCTCATAAATTCTGTTTGTTTCTGAATCCCACTTTCGCATTATGATACGTGTTAGTAATGGACCCCAATAATCCGTCTTGACTTCCAAGTTCTTTATGGCTTGAAGGCTTTCAGTGGTTACATCATGTAATAGCTTGATATCATTCGGCGATTCTCGTTTGGATACTGGTAAATCTATTATTCTATCTAATAATGTGGATAATATCTGGCGCTTGTTTTCATATCTATTCTGTAATGTGTTCCAAGCGATCTCATAGTTATCTTCAGTAATTTTAAAGTGCTGTATTAACTTGAAGGCTTCACCTTTTAAACTGGTTTTCAGATATTGCATCTTTTCTGTTTTTGATAATGATGTTTCATGTATAACCTTTTGAAATATATCATTGAAGGAACACCAATTCTCGTAGTTGCCATCAAAGAAGGGAATATTTATTTTTGGTAATACCACATTGGATTTAATACTTTCTAGAGTATTACCTGAGTTTTCTTTTGCTTTTGTATTCAGTTCTTCCATTATTATTTCATATTGATTTTCCATACTTATATATCTGTCCATAACAAAATACGCATGTGTAAAACGCGCTTCGTATACCATAATTTCCTCATGTAATTCTAATATTGCATCCCATTGTTTTTGCACTTTGTTGGTTAATGCCTCATACCTGTATTTTGTTTTACCTTGGGTTGCTTCTTGTTGTATTTGTTGGATAGTGCGTTTGAATTGTTCCATTTTTACCATTTGTTTTTTGATTCTAAGTTGCTGTTCCACTTCTTCATTACTATTTGGTTGTATATTTGGGTCTGCTTTGGAACAATATTTCAGATATTCCTTGTATTCATCGTGTTTCCCTTTTATTTGATCAAAATACTGACTTGTAAAATACACATGATCGGAGAGACCTATTTTTAAGGCTTTGAAATGGTTTTCATTCGCTTGCTCCAATAAGTTCTCTCTTTCTTCAGTTTTATTTGCAATATACTCTTCTGTTTTTCTAGATGACGAGTCTTTTTTGGCATTGCTAAGCAATTGTACTATTTGCTTACCAATTTTTTCTTGATCTTTTGCTATTTTGTCAATTTCTTCGCTTTTTGTAGGCATTTTTTTTTTTTTGTACTATTGATTGACTGGACTATTAATTTAATATTTTTTACTTTTTTGCTCGAAGGACCAATGAATAATTTGTATTAAAAAATAAGGGCTATTTTTTAATAATTATTATATTAATTTTAAGGATGTTAGATAGACGAAACGTGGGGTTAAAAAGCATTTATTTTTAAAAAAATTAACATTTTTATAAACTAGTATTATTAAACAAAATTTCAACAATATTAAATATAAGATAACAACTTTGCTAATTAATTAAACAACGAACTCGATGTTTTCGCTGAGTTGCAATTTTCAGGTTCGCCGACCAGAAACGTTCTAATTTTAACTGTTTAATTTATGGTGAAATAAATTAAACTTTGATGTACAGGATGTTATTTTATTATGTTCTGATTGAACACCTCTTGTATTAGAAACATCGAAAACAAACCATTTTACAACTCTGGCACAAATTATTACCTGTGAAAAAGAAAAATTAATATTAAACACAAACGATATTACTAAAAAATATATAAACTATAACTTACTACACACTAATTTAAGCCAGGAAACCTGGAACTCAGTCATATTTGAAGACAATGTCTGTATTGCCACTGAAACATTTATTAATATTGTAAAAACCAACATAAGAAAATGTGAATATATAAAAACATATAAAAACAATGAAAGAAAACGATCACCGTGGATCACAAATGCCTTAGTTCAATCATCAAAAATAAAAGATAAACTTCACAAAAAAATTAAAAAACATAATACTATAGACAACATAAATGAATATAGACGGTATAGAAACCATTTAAGGGATTTAATTAGAATTGCTAAAACAAATTATTATAGAAATTTGATAGAAAAAACTGATCGTAACCCTTCAAAGCTGTGGAAAACTATAAATAATGTTATGCACCAATGTCACAAATCTAACAACATTAACAAAATCACTCTTGATAATGGTGAAAAAATTTTGATAAAAATCTAATGGCGAATGAATTTTGTACATTCTTTTCTAATATTGGCGGTAATTTAGCAAGAAAAATAAAACCCACTAATAATAAATTTAATAAAAAAAACAATTCCAAATTCTTTTTTTCTACCCGATACAAATGAGAAAGAAATTTTAGAAACTATTAATTCCCTCAAAAATAACAAAGCTCCAAGCATTGATGATATCCGCGCTGAAGTAATAAAAAAAATATCGAATAAAATAGTAAAGCCTTTAGCATATATAATTTCCAACACCATTTAAAATAGCTATAATTAAACCTTTATTCAAAAAAGGGGAGAAAGATAATATGACGAATTATAGACCCATATCCCTTATAACAAATTTTGCAAAAATTTATGAAAAACTTTTAAAAATAAGAATCACCAATTTCCTAAATAAATATAACATCATTTCTGATGATCAATTTGGTTTTAGGGAGGGGAGGTCTACGCAACATGCTATAGCTAA
Source organism: Psylliodes chrysocephalus (assembly GCA_927349885.1). Taxonomy (NCBI): domain Eukaryota; kingdom Metazoa; phylum Arthropoda; class Insecta; order Coleoptera; family Chrysomelidae; genus Psylliodes; species Psylliodes chrysocephalus. The sequence goes on from OV651817.1 coordinate 51,750,889, forward strand.
ACTAACAAAGAATATCTATGAAAATATTGATCAAAAAAAGCATCGCTCTGCATCTTTGTAGGCCTCGCTAAGGCGTTTGATACAGTAAGCCACTCAAAACTGATTGAAAACCTGGAAAATATAGCTTTTAGAGGGAGAAGCTATGATTTATTATTCTCATATTTAACAGATAGGAAGCAAGCCGTGAAAATTGAAGATACAGTTAGTAAAACAAAGAATGTGATGTATGGCGTTCCGCAAGGGACCGTACTAGGGCCAATTTTATTCAATATATACCTTAATAACTTATTTTCTGTTAATTCTAATGGCACCATTATCAGTTTTGCTGACGATACCGCCATTATTTATGAAAGCACTGACTGGGTATCTTTAAAACTATTAGTTGAAAGTGACTTACCTCATATATTTCATTGGTTTCAACAAAACTTACTTACGGTAAATTTCACTAAGACATTCTTTGTTCCATTTTCTTCATATTCCAATGCTTTACCCAACTACAACAAAATCGAAATTGAAGTCAACAATGTTCGAATAGAAATTAAAGCAGTTTCTAATAATAAATACTTAGGAGTCTATATTGACAATTACTTGAAAAGGGATATTAATATCAACTTTGTGACTAAAAAACTGAAGATGCTATTGCATACATTTAAATTTTTCTCTCAAATATTAAAATGGAATGAGCTAAGAACATTATATTACGCTCTTGATGAAACTCATATTACTTATTCAATTATTGCTTGGGGCGGCGCACTTGATTGTCACATAAACAAATTAAATATTACTCAAAAATGGCTCATAAAGATCTTAATAAAAAAACCGTATACTTATCCAACAGAACATCTCTTCGAAGAGAGTAAATTCTTTGATGCTAGACAACTGTTCTGTTAAAATCTTCTCATACGCCAGCATCACAACAAGAGAGAACTAAAAAAAAAGGAACATAATCATAATACTCGTTCAAGGCTACATACTTTTACTTTACCCAAAGTAGAAAAATCAAATACGCAGAGAAGTTTTTGGTACATGGGTCCAAAATTATACAATAGGCTTCCTGCAGAAATACAAATTATTAATTCTAAAACACTTTATAAAAAAAACAATGGATATTACAACATTCTCGACTAACTATACATGCAATGATAGAAAATTACTTTATTTAAAAAAAAAAAAACTTATATTATCTACTTTGTAAAAAAAAAAAAAGATTATATACTCACCTAAAAAAAAATATTTCATTTTCGTGGAAAAAAAGTAAATTATTTCAAATTAAAATATTAATTTTATCATGTTTATTGGTTTTATACTAACGGACCACAGACAGGTTTTCCTTGTGGAATGTACAATACACCCAATAGATAAACGGTAAAAAACAAAAATTAAAAAAAAAAATCAAAACCATTTATTTATTTAGATACAAATTTATTCCGATAATGGAACATATATTAAAAAAAAAAAAAAATATTTTACATATATTTTCATGTTTGTTTTTTTTTTATTTCTATTTAAATATTATATCACATACAAGTGGTCTAACACTACTTTTGTGATTATTTATGTTTGTTCATTCTTTGTACTTTATGTTGTTATTTTATATTATATTTGTATGTTTTTAAGATGAATAAACATTATTATTATTATTATTATTATTATTATTAATAAAAATTCTATCAAAACTGCCTCACAGACGAACTAAAAGAGAAAATATTAAACATCGACGAAGATAATAGTGCAAAAAAAGGCATGGTTGTCTACACAAAAACCTAAACATTTACCATCGGCAATGACAAAATAGCTCTTTCAATCTCTACGTTAATTAGAACTGCGTTCTGATTGGCGGAAGATCAAAGAAATCTGGGGCCCAAGATTCTCATCCTGTATATACTGGATCAGGACTTGTTTGACTTATACCGTCCATCCCCCTACTTTATAAGACATCTCTGCAGGGTCTTCAGCGACAAAAAGCATAAAATTTGCAAAACAAACTTTCGAAGAGCATGAAAGTTTGAAATGTAATCATCATTTATACAAAGTGTTTTGCATTTTCGTCACTTGATGTGTGCATTTGAAGTATACTCGACCTGTGAGCGCTTCCCCAATTTCCGCAAATGGCAATTGGGGTGGCGGCCGTAGTAGAAGTCGGGACAGAAACTAAGTTTTCTTGATTTCTGGTCGAACTGAAGATCAAACCGTGACGTCAGAGATTGAACACAATATTTATGAATTCACAAAAGACGACTTTCGCAGACACACAAAGACAACTCAGGTTTTAACATTTTTCCAGCGAAGGCTAGACCTAATTAACGCACGATATAAAAAAATTCAAAACACTTACCGCTAACAGCTTAAAAATCCAAAAAAAAAGCAAATAATGTCTTTAGACAAGGAGTTGCAAAGCTCGCAATATTATTGATTCAATCAGAATTGCAGGAATGCTGGTTCATCTGAAGAAATACGAAAAAATATTTTCATTAATTTGAAAAACAAATTAACTGTAAATAAATACTTTTAAAACTAACTAAATCAATCATGAGGATGTTGCTGATGGAAGTCTGAGCGGTAACGTCAATCGCCAGATCTAAAATATCAGAACCTAACCGATAAGACCTGCAAATTTGCAATACACTAACAGAGGCTATGACTAAATAAACACACAGACAAAAAAACAACCTTGTTTTTTGCGCTAGTTTTTCAGGGAAGATACAGAAAAATACTTGCAGTGGCGGCTATTGCATTAGTACTGTTAAGCTGCAGAACTGCCAAAAAAGTATCTTGTTCGATCGGCAGGGTCACAGACCAAACGCCAAAGTCATATCGCCCCATAAGCCTATCCTCCTTCCTAGTTCCTATAAGAGACGAGATACTAAAAATAAATCCGCTTCATCTCAACCAATATGCTTACCAGCCAAGAAAGTCAACTGACCTAGCGCTGGACGATCTAAACAGGCTACTTTCAAAGTCAATAGATGACAAAGAAATCGCAATAGCCACTTTCTTAGATATCAAAGGAGCTTTCAACAGTGCCTGAACCAGGTCAATAACCAAGGCACTAGAACAGAGAAACGTCCCAGTTAAAATATGTCAATGGATCACTGCCTGTCTAGAGAACAGGATCATTTTATCCACTCTAGGAAAGGCAAAAGTTACACGGGGCTGCCCACAAGGAGGAATATTATCTCCAATGCTGTGGTCAGTTCTTGTGGACGACTTACTCAAAACATCGTCCAAAGAAGGCTACCAGTGTCCAGGATACGCAGACGACAGTAATTATCGTCAGGGGGCGATTTGCAGGCACAGTCTCGGAGCGATCTCAAACAGCTCTAAACATAGTGAACAACTGGTACAAAAAGAAACAATTGTCCATTAACGTACAAAAAACAACAGTTGTACCATTCACAAAAAAAACGGGTACTTACAAGAGTGACCACTAGTACTAAACAACACAGTTATCCCATTCGTCACAGAAGCTAAATACCTCGAAGCCATATTTGACCAAAGGCTAACATGGAATCAGCATCTCAAAAAACTCACACACAAAGCTACTATAGCTCTCGTAAGCTGTAGAAGAATATGTGGGAAAAACTGGGGTCTAAACCCCAAAATGACCATATAGTTATACACAAGGGTGATAAGACCCATGATAACCTATAGCACAGTGACGTGGCTAACCAAAACAGCACAGGCAAGTGCAATAGGCCAACTCACTGGCATTCAGCGGCTCGCCTAAGTGCTACGGTCATGTGCACTATGCCAACTGCAGCAATGGAGGGACAAAACCCAATAAGCCAACTACATAGCGCCGACCACACAAGGCTATATCTACGTAAAAAGGAATAATATTCTAGCTATGCCTACTGATAGAGCCATTACCACATACACATTTGAAGGAAACTTTCAAATTCAAATAGCAGCCCGAGAATCCTGGAAACAGGGACCTTCCGTACTGGCTGAACTCGACTGGTACACAGACGGTTCAAAAACCAAGGAAGGAGCCGTAGGTGGAATCTATAGACCCTAGTCGAAAACAACGATTTCGCTGAGTTTAAGAAAATATGCAACTGAACTAATAGCCATACAACACTGTGCAAGATAAATACTAAATCAGCCAGTATCAGGCAAAACTATTCCCATATACTCTGATAGCCAAGCAGCTCTAAAGGCAATTCTCTCACCAGAAATAAAATCACGACTGGTGAAAGACTGCATAGAAGACCTGGCAGAGCTAAGTAGCTAAAACAAGCTGACCTTAGCCTGGGTGCCAGGCCATGTGGGATATTATAGCAACGAAAAGGCCGACGAATTAGCTCGAGAAAGCTCAGATAAGGCAATGACAGGCCCCGAACCCTTCTGTGGAGTTGCTAAGGCATTGTGCAAGGCATTCATCAAACATTAGATGCAAAAAGAGTCTCAGGAATGGTAGAACAACTATCCAAGACTAAGACAGGCCAAACAGTTCATCAAAGAAACATCGGCCAAGTTCACGAAAGACCTACTGGATCAAAAGCGTCAAATCGTTAGAATAACAGTAGGTCTTTTTACTGGACACTGTCGCCTTAAAAGGCACATGAGTGTCATCAATCCAGCAAAAGAAGCAACTTTCTGCAGGATCTGTAAAGAAGAAGAGGAAACGTCATTCCACGTCATGTGCCAATTTGAAGGCCTGGCTGGAATGAGGTTTCTAACATTGGGCGAAGAAAAGCCAAATGCATACAACTACATGCGGGAGCCACTATCAAAGCTACTAAGTCTAATAAAAAAGACCAAGCTGGACGACTTACTCTAAAACAAACGGAGTCTCACAATAGATCTGAAAAGGTCGCGGTGGATAAGGACAAATAACATCCAACTCCCTATCTAATCTAATCTAGATCAGCGAGCTTTGACTTTAGTCGATCGCATATGTTGTTTCGATTTCGGTTTTGTAGATGTAGAGTAAATTATTCGTTGGTATTAATTATACCAGCGCCAGCGTGCGTTTTCATTGTACATGAGTATGTTTGCTGCTAAAAAAAATCGTAGAATAGAATTAATGTATAAAAAGTAGGTGAATAAAAGCTATAAAATATTTGCTTTTTGGGGGAGGATCTGGCAAAACATCCATTGTCTTTAACCGCAAGCCGCCACTGCAAAATTATGTACAACCAATTTCGAAATGCAGTCACAAGATTGGTATAATGTTCAATAGACAAAGAGATTAATAAACAACGCAACAAGAGTTAAGAAAAATCGACCATGGCTTTGACTTAGAAGCCAGCAGCATAGCTGTAATTCATGAATATTTTTATTTTAATGGATTGTGTAAATATTTTTAAAAAGAAATAGATGATTTTATTTTATGAACACTTTGTTGTCATGGCTGGAGAAAAATTAAAAAGAATCTGTCTCGTTTCTAATTCTTGTAGAAGAGAGATTAATTATTAATATTTTATATTACAATATTGTTACTGAAATTAATATTTATAATAAAATAATCTGTTTTACATTGTTTCAGGATCCTCGGTTTAACAACGAAGTGGATCTTCGAACAGGCTACAGAACGAATCTCATTCTCTGTATGCCAATATGTAACTACGAAGGCGACGTCATCGGAGTTGCCCAGATTATCAACAAAACGAACGAATCTCAGGAGTTTACGCCGCAAGATGTGGAAGTATTTCAGCGATATTTAACTTTCTGCGGTATCGGCATTCAAAACGCACAACTCTTTGAAGTTTCTGTGTTGGAGTATAAACGAAATCAGGTACAGTGTTGAATTTTAAGTTAATTTTACAAATTTAAACGGCTGCAAAAAATCACTTGCAGATCTTCCATTACTCAATTAGCCTAAGGTCTCAAAAACCCACAGTGATCCACTGAACTTTATACAAAATTAAAGACTTTTTTACCTAGTCGTTGTAAACTTTATTAGTTATGATTATTACTTGAAACATTATGGTTATGCTTAGATGATTCTGGAATTCTTCGCAATCATATTTCAATAAATAATTTACAATAGAATTGTAATTATAAAGATTGAGCATTACCTTTTCTTTAATTTCCTTTTGCATAATATTGCTCTATTTATGTTTCGTCTGGAAACAAATAAAACATGACAACATTAATATGAACATCACTGGGACATATTAGGTCCTGGATTAGATTGTAGATTGTGCGATGAATCGTTTGCTAAATGCCTTACTTTACTGCAACTTAGCAAGATTTATTAAATAATGGAACTAATTATATAACTTTACCCTATCTGAAAAGGGACAGGAGACGCAGCACCGATGGTAGGCTCCTGAAAAATATGACCGAGTGTTAAACTGTCAAACAGTAATAGCAACTCAAGATTCGCTGGTTGGATAACATTCTAAAAATATTGTCATAGTAGTCTAATCAGTGCCATTTAAAACCACAATTCCATTACAGTTGATTCTCCAAATATTCCTAATAAGAAAGATTTTGTAATGTAAGTCCATATAATTGCCATTGCTCTCTGGATCTGTCGAAGAATATTGATACAACCTTAGTGGGATTAACCCTAAAAAAATAAAACCTTTACATTCCTTGCCTTTATTGCATTTGACGTTATCAAGTATCTATTTAAAGTTTTCAACCGAAACAACTCTTACATAATCTCATAAGTGAAATGTATACACTACTAAAGGACAGCAATTTTCCAAACACTGAATATTTTATAACTTTTCTAGACTTTCGCATATACGAAACCAAAGTGCCTGCCAAAGTTGTAAATCCCTAAGGCCGGTCGACGTCTATCCACATTTAACTTGTTACTTCTGAATGGAGGAGAAATGGATTGACGCTAATGTTATGTAATACAGGGAAAAGAGGATATCTACTAAAAAATTTACGTTTACCCTGTTTGTAATTAGATTTTTTTATTTAAACGTCAAAGTTGATTTCATATAACGATAAAGAAGTCTTTTTTTTTTTTTTTCGTTTCTTTTCAATTTAGATTAAACCTTATATTTATCAATTATCATCCATTAAGTGAGAGTGTTAGGGAAAAACTGAACAAGAAAAGTAATCAGCAGTAAATTTATTTGCCTACTGATTGATGTTAACCCTATCCAAAAATATGGTCTAATTATTTTCCAAAAAAAGGAAATAATTCCAAACTCAAATGTGACTAGATGTAAAATACAAATAATTCTCAAAGCCATAGTCACAACAATATATGTGCGGCCGTTTTTCTTTCGACAACAACTACTCCTTTGGCTAATACCTCACCAGGTATTGAATTACGTCGTAATACAGCGGATGGATGGATGGATGAATACATATATCTTCCACCACACTAATTTGAAAAACAGGATCATCAACGTAACTTAAAAATACGCAAATTTTTTGTACATTTGTTAACATACGTTCCATATATTTTTAATTCTCTTAATTCACTGAACATTATTTTCGATAAATCTATACAGGGTGTTTTCAAAGTTGAGTGATTTATTTTAACAGCTTGTAGAACTCGTCAAAAGAAGTCGATATACCAAAAATCACCTAAATAAAAGTTGCATATTAAAAGAAATAAAAAGGAATTTCAAAATTTTATAACTAAAACAAATACAAACTATTTATCCGCATATTTTAATATTCCTGACCACTGCCAAGTAAAAACTTATCTTTGTTTGTTTACTACGACAATTTTACTTATCTAGGTATGGCTATTTTTTTTTGTTTTACGGTTTTGAGAACGATTTTCGGTTAGTTAATGGTATCAAGCGTTTAGTTCGTATCACTTTAATTTCTTTGATATTTTGTACGGAAAAATGGCCCACGTTTATGGAAACAATGGACTAGTGGACATAATACTAACATACGGAGAGTGCCAACAAAATGCAGCCGCAGCATGTCGCCTTTACGCGGAGAGGTTTCTATTAAGAAATCATCCGGCTCGTCCGATGTTTGTAAATTTAGTTATTCGACTTCGTGAGACAGGATACTTAAAAGAACAACGAGGGGATCACGCTGGAAGACCTGCCCAACCTGAAGTGGTAGAAATTGACGAAAATATTTTGGAAATGGTGGAAGATGAGCCAACAATAAGTACCAAAGCCATAGCAACTCAAGTCGATGTTTCCCATAGTAATGTGTGGAAAACAATACGACAGGAACAATATTATCCTTATCATTATCAACGTGAAGATCATCCTAGAAGAGTTGAATTTTGCCAGTGGTTTTTACAACAGTTGAACAGAAATGAAGATTTTACGAAAATAATTTTAGCTACAGACGAATCCACATTTACACGAATGGGATATTCAATTTTCACAACAATCATGTTTGGGCAGTAGAAAATCAGCATGCTCCACCGCATTTCAGAAGAAAAGTTCGTGAATATTTGAATGAACAGTTTCCGAATAGATGGATAAGAAGGAATGGACCTGTTTCTTGGCCTGCACGCTCCCCGGACCTAACGCCTTGTGATTTTTTTCTGTGGGGTTATTTAAAACAGTTGGTGTATCAGTATCATGATGGAAAAGTAAATACTGTGAAAGAACTTCAAGACCGCATTGTAAATGCTTGTGATGTTATTCGCGGACATCCGGATTTTATTTTGGAGGCCTATCAGGAGTCGTAGGTACGCCGAGCAAGACTATGCAATAATCGGACAAATGGTGACAATTTTGAACAATTTTTTTAAAAATGGAATACATTTTACCGATAATGAATGTTTTTAATTTTAAAAAAACCTATAACTCCCTTATTATGCAACTATTATTTAGGTGATTTTTGGTATATTGACTTCTTTTGTCGAGTTCTACAAGCTGTTAAAATAAATGACTCAACTTTGAAAACACCCTGAATAACGCACGAAATTTTTCTACTCAAGTCTCCCTAAGAATGTTGTACACTTGGTCTATCAATTTGCATAAATTTAGTTATAATACACGTACTATTAGCACTGCGGTGAATCTAAAGGTAATATTTGGGAAAGTGAAACCGAGACCGACTTCAAGCGACAGGCAGCAAGCAGAAAATCCTGCCATACTAAAAGTGCTGTTGTACGTTGCGCCGTCCCAAATGTGCTTCATATAATTACATGTGTTCAGACACAAACAGACCGTTTTCGGTCTCCTTCGATGTCGCTTTACTCGGTTTTGCCTTCCCAAATGGTACCTTTATAATAAATAAACTCACAGTTTTCGTAATGGATAGTCGATCATCTGACTAGCGACTCCGTTTAATATACTCACATCAAACTTACAGTCTGTTCGCTATACTTACGCGGGTTTCGGATTAACAAAATTATGCAAATTAGTCATTGACAACGAGTTCCAATAAGTCTCTTCCCAATAAATTATATAAAATTGCTTTAAATTAAAATAACATTAAGGTAGGTACTAAATTTGTTACAAATATTGCAGTTGAATTGATTTTTTGCAAGTGTTGTTGGTTTATAATAGCCACATTAGACTCCATTAATGAAGAATTTTAATTCTGCTCTCAATTATACAAAAGATTCTCCATTATTATTTAATTAAAAAGTTGTACATTATTTTTCATTTCGTTTAACTAGTTGATATTTCCCTAAAGAGTCGAACTTTCGGGTACTTACCTGGAAATACTCATAAAATTTTTAATCCGAAACCCGCGTAAGTATAGCGAACAGACTGTATATGGAATCACTGTGTATTTCTGAATAAACTTTTTGTAAGGAAAAAAATTTGGTATCCAACTTTAAGATAAGGCTTTTTGTTCTAAACAAACATGTTAATAAAGAAGAAACAACTGCTGCGATTTATTATCTTGTGAATTTTGTTTTCAGAAGTAAAATTACGACCCTACGGTAATTTTATTTCGGTCCAAAAAAACAACAAAATGCCTTATGTTGGACTAACAGATGTGCAGAAGGGAAGAATTATTTTCCATTATTTAACAAGGAATGCCCCAATGAGACGTAGTAGGCGATACTCAGGGTGTTGCATCGTAAATATATGAAAGGTACTTGGAACTAGAAACTCTCAATAGCAAGCCACGACAATGTCGTCAGAGAGTCACAACTGAACAATAGAACCGCTTTGTGTGCCAAATTGCTAGAAGAAATCTCAGTGTTTCTCATCTAGAGCTACAACTACAATTTCTGGAAGCTACAGGTGTAAACGTTTCAGTCTAAACCCTAAGAAAGACTTCGCGCTCGATGGTTGTACAGTAGGAGAGAGTTATGGGTCTCACCGTTATCTAGCCAAAATAAAACTGACTGGCTCAATTGGTGCCTTCAACATCAAAACTGGACAATTGAGAATTGGCAAAATATTCTTTTTCAGATGAGACCAGAATTGACCTTAGATCAGATGACCATCGAATTTGGGTTCTCATAGCTCCACGAAGATGAGCGAGGCTCCACACTGCCAGATCTGTCCCAAATACATCAAAGAGAAACTATAATGTTCTGGGGAGGTATTATGCTGAAAGCAAAAACTCCATTGTTGTCACTTAAACAAACTTTAAGCGGTCCAAGGTATGTTGATTTAGTGCTAGAACCAATCGTTAGGCTTCGGAGAGCTGCAATTGGGGATAATTTGATCTTTATGCACGATAATGCACCTCCCCATACCAGCAAAGTGGCTGCAGAATATCTTGAAACAGAAGTTGTCACAGTTTTAGACTGGCCTGCATATTCACCAGACCTAAATCCTATCGAACACTTGTGAGACCAGCTCAAAAGAAGGGTTAGAACTCGTCGAAACAATGCAGGAAAAGTTGCCCAGCTTATTGATGCAGGATTAGCAGAATGGGAAAACATACTCCAAGACAATGTTGACAATTTAATAAAAAGCATGAGGCTAGAGGTGGTAACACGGATTGTTAAAATCACCAATTTTTTGTTTGTTTTTGCTTTTCGGCTATTAAAAATTTAAATCTCATTTCGTTTCAGAAACCAAAAAATACCATTGTGTTTATTTTGTCAACTAATTAATTATTTTTATTGCTATGTGGGTTATTTGTCATTAAAAGTATTTGATGAGTTTTATTCATATAAAAGAAATGTTCATACATCTCAAAAATTATGTATCAAACTCCGAGTGGGTGCTTAAGTACCGAGCAAATCCTACTTACATTTTTATGCATTTCGAATGGAGTTCCCTCTTTAGTTCCAACTGTATGCATATATCCCTGTTTCGGGTCCCGTTCCAATGATTCCAAGATTTAATATCACTGACGAGTTTTACTTTGCTTGTAGTTTTTAGTGTTCAGTGTACTCGATTCCTTAAAGTGTTAAAAAATGAAAAACCTCGGAATAAAAGTGGTAAGTGCGTGAGCAGCTAAGAGCTAAGGGCTATTATTTCTAAGAGGTTGGATTTTCTTTTAATATTTTTGGAGGAACTTGTTTAATATGTTATTAGCGTAAATCAAAAAGAGGAAAACACACAAATAAATTACCAAATATTAAGGGTTGGAAAATTACCATAAAATGTATTCGAGAAATTTTGTAAAATTGGAAGTATTTCCTCATTTATTTACCAGAACAATTAACCAAGATTGCTTGGAATTTTGTTTTGGGAAAGTAAGACAATCTAATGGATTTGAACAATTTTTATTCAATTTATATAAGTTTAAAAAATTCTGAGACAGAAAATTGTGGGCAAGGTACAGATAGTTTGATATTAAAAATTGTTAATTTATCTAGAGAAAGCTAGAAAATAATTGTTTAATCATTTGCTAAGGTTCCTGTAGTTTCTCGTCAATACTGATTATCAAACAACTAACTTACTAAAACAAAAATGGTCTACAGGTGCCTTAGAGTTAATTCTTTTGAAACATATGAAGATTATGCCAATAAACAGAAAGCGGCAGATGCAACAACTTTGTTTTCTATTCTACATTACTAACTAGTAATCAAAGCCAGAAAGGCTACCCGTGAGACTATTGTGCATTCTCGTTCTGACGTCAGTTAAGCCGTGATGTCTCCAGCCACGTCTTGGATTGGTGGCCACTGAACTGAATAGCGGTTAGCCATCGTTAAAGTGAAATGAATGATGATGAATCAATGTATGATGAATGGGAAGGAGTAGGACATCCACATGGTGGCATAATAGGCCATCTGTGCTTCAGTGCCGCCATGCGAACCCCAAGCCTCATTGGAGGAGTCTGCCAAAATCCCTTGGACGGAGGGGTGTCTAAAAGGGTAAAAAAAACTAGGGATTGACCGATTTTTTGTGGCCGATAACGAAATACTCATGGCCGATATCAGCCGATACCGATATACCGGCCATTATTATGAATAAACCACTATAAAAAATTGCTAAGAAATCAAATCGGGTAAACCTCGAGGTTTAGGTTTTTTTTGGAATATCTTTGAAAAACTTACCGGTATGATGAAGTAAATCACCACCTTATATGAGGAAGACTGATACTGATATGATAAATAAAATTGATGAAGGTGTCCTTAAAATTTACATTAAATTAGAGGAAATATCAAAAATAAATATAAATGTGCAGTAATACTCAACACCCTCACTAAGTAGTGTGATTAGTGAACAGCTATTCTCTTCAGCTGGATTTGTTATTGGGCGATTCTTTTAGTGTGGAGACCGGTTGTATCTCAGAATATCTTGAAGTAGATCGCAAAATCAGGTCAATTTTTATTTCAATGGAGGCACATTTCTGTTTTATCCATAAGTGTCATATGTCATTTCCGTCCCCTCCATCACTTTTAACAGTACAATTATTTAAATAGGAAACGTACCAAGTATGACACATCATCGAAAATGTAGTTATGTAAAATTGAGCAATATGACTGTTCATTGCATTACTTTTCATTTTAACGGTCTATAGTGGGATAAAACTTACGTATTGTAAAGTGTGATACTTTATTTGAAATCTAATTTTATTATTAATCTTATGCACTAAATAACATTAACCTAAATGTTTTTGTATTGCACTTGCAACAAAATAAAATCAATCTTTTTTTAAATTAATTTTTGATTTAGTTAACATAATATTATGCAGTGCATTGAATTTCCAATAAAGTTTAGGATAAAAAGGTGTCCCTCTTAAAATAAAACCGACTGTTTTTGCGTTTCTTTAAAAAAAAATCTACTACAAGATATTCTGAGATACGGCCAGTTGCTACCATTAATGAATCACCCAGCACAAAAAATCGTCTAACCTCAAAAAGAGCAGAAAGTTTAATTTCTTCTAATTACTCCAATATAGATCATTTTTGAGAAATCATGTATATGATAAATAGATAATGACATCAGACACCTCTTATTAAAAGAATATACTTTAAAATAGAAAAACACAGCCCCATATAAAAAGGATTAAGTAGTGTTTTTCTCTATAAGGATTTTTTGAGCCAGTGTAACAAACATCATCACGAAAATGGTCAAAACGTTAAGATCTGTTGAAAAAATCATCATTCTCATACTTTTCTTAGTGGTAATTAGAAAGTAAAAATTAACAATAGTATCTAAGTTACCATGAAATTTATTTTTAGAGAAAATAAATAAAAATAGTGTCCTTGGAATTATTGTTCATGTATATTTTCCTCTGTCATGGATGAACTGAATTTGATAACAAAAACCAATATTTTAACTTTGATTGGTTTTAATTTTCTTAAAAACACACAATAATATGTTTTTAAGTTTGTTTATATTAAAAATCTTGCTCAAATTTTATAAAAAAATATAATTTACCAATTTTCATAGTTACATACTTTCAACTATTTGATCCGGGCCCAAACAAGGTAGCTTCCCCAAGGAATTAGTTTCCATCTCAATATATCTCCAAAGTAACTTTTAACTTTGTTCCAATAACTTTATTATATTCATGTATGGGGCGGTCCATAATTTTTTTCTTCTAAAGTTGTTCTTAAATGACAGTTTGTGTTAATCCAATCCAAATCATACTTTGTTTTCTGGCTGTCATAATAGATCTCTAAAAAGTAGTTACAACCTTGAAAGCAGGGTCAAAAAACCATACGTTGCTGATGAGCAATGCCGATGGAAAGGGAGATGCACCTAGGGTCTCTACTCCCTAGAGTGGTCACATGGACTTACACGGTCATTATAAGACCTATGCTAACATAGTAACAGTTGTCTGGGTATCGAAAACCGAACCATTGACAGCTATCCGCAAACTAGAACAAATTCAAAGAACAGCCTCAATATAACAGGAGCCGTAAAAACCATACCGACAAGAGCCATGAAAGTAATTCTTAGTCTCATTTCCCTTTATTTACATTAAAGGGGTTGCTCTGATCATAATGACATGACTTCGCACGGTTGGAATGGAACCTGATGAAGGAGCTGGTGAAACGAGATGCCGCTTTCGGCGAGAGGCGCTTCCATTGCTTTAAGCGAACCAATATATATCTTCCATAAGCCATATAAATTTAGGACGGAACAAATAGAGGAGTAGGAAGTGTCAGGTGCGATTCATGTATACACTTTTAAAACGAAACAAGTCTTAGGAGGTAGAATATATTCCAGATCCTTAAACCTAAACATAAAATGGCCTGAGAGTTGTGAACAGTGAAGTTCAAACCGAACTTACGGGGATTCTCATAGCAGTAAAGAAATTACCACTGGAAGGAACATGCTTATCTATACACATATCAGAGAAGCACTACTTACCCTGGACAGACCACGCACGTACTCAGGGATAGTACTAAAATAGCACGATGCTTTGGCCGATGAATACATCAACATGTGTTCACCTTTAGATAGATCAGAGGTCACGACACATATAAATGTAACCCTTCCACATAATGAAACTGTCACTTCGCAAGGAGTTGCCCGGCGCTCTCATTTATTAAAATATTTGTGTTTGGCGAGTATTAGCTAACATCGGCCAGTATAGAGAAGCATCTTTAGGCGACATTGTTAACTACATTAAATCTGTAGGCTGGCTAACGAATTAAGAGAAATCTTTCAATTTAGGAAGATGAACAATGGGCCTAGTGAGGCCTTAGTGACGGGGGCAATTTACCCTCAACACCTTACAGATACAGATAGTTACATGTTCGATAGGGTATCAACATGTTTTTATAAAATTGGCCTCCTTAAGACCCCTTATAACCACCACTACTTTTGTGTCCGTCAAATTATAATCGTTTGTAAATAATGTTTCATTCAATTTATTTCTTTTTAAACTGTAGATTAATTTATTATCACGGATTTTCATCACGTAATTCGCTCTTTTGTTACAGATTTTGCTAAACTTGGCGCGAAGTATTTTCGAGGAGCAGAGCAACCTCGAGTGTCTCGTCACGAAAATAATGAGAGAAGCTCAAGATTTGTTGAAATGTGAACGATGTGCTGTCTATTTACTGGACTTGGATTGCTGCGAAGCGGTAAGTTTAGTTATTTCCTTTCTCATCCTAAACAAAAGCAAACATTGTTACGTTTGAATCGTTTAGTTGGATATTGTATAAAAGCTTCTTAAAATGGTGTAAAATGGAACAAAGATATTCTGATACTAAAGAGAGATAAAAGAAAATGTATGTACGACATAAAACGCAATTCTCTGAGCAGACAATGCTGCTTAGAGTTGCTCGTTTCATCAGAAAATTCCCACTTGGTAACTGTGAAATGATTGAAACGGGTATGTATATTTACAGCATATCATTGTTGAAAAAAAAAGAATTAAAGGCTTTTTCTACAATTATAGAGAAGAGTTTAAGTTTCATAATCATTATATCGTTATCAGTTAAGAATAATGCATTATTTTATATAGATTTTCATTTCCTACGGTCAAACTGTACCGAAATTATTAAGTTTCTACGGGTTTTATAAGTTACTAAACCAGGGAAAATTTTTCCATGGCGCCCTAGCCTAAGTAAAAGTTTGATTAAATCGTATGTAAAAAAATAAAAATATATAAAACTCGTTATTTAACTTTTTTTACTTTATTATTATTAAATTAATAAATGATATGATGGATGGTCTGTAAATCACTCACACTAGTAGTATTAAATGGATTTTGGGTCTATGCAAACTGTATCGAGTAAGTAGGGTGAGAACAAATAATAGACAACCTCAAACAATCAATTCAGCCAATAAGAAACACGGAAATATTCAAGTGATAAGAATTTTTTTTATTTAAAAACTTATACCTTCACATTTTTTAAATTTAAACATTTTTCAAATTCCAAAATTTTTCAAAATTTTAATTGTTTTCTTGAGTTGGTAAACAACTGTCATCGTTAGACATCTTTTAAAAGTTTATAATGATTCGGTTTTTGATGTTTGAATTGTGCACATCGTTCTTCAACTGAAAAAACTTTTAAAGGTATTTATAAGGGTTTTACTAATATTACCTTTGTTAAATTTATTCCTACCTACTCCTTTTTCTTTCTATTCTATTGTTAGAAATTTTTCCAGTAATTAGGTCTCCCCCAACCTAAAAATGGGGGATCCAGAAGAACCCCCTCCCCCCTCTGATCCCACTTTGACTATTGAATCAGTTTTAAAAGAAAAAAAAATCTTTATTCAGCCTCTGACTCTGGCCCTTACGAGGTTTATGTACAGGGAAATGATAAAAATATTGGGAACTTTCATATAATGAGCATTGCTAAAACAATTTTCGACTTAAATTTAAAACAAATTGTCAAGGTCACCCGAAAAGGCAAAAACCGTATAGGTGTAATTTTTTCTGATATTTCTTCAGCTAATAATTTCATTAATGATAAAAAATGTTAAACATTAAAATATGAGGTTTTTATCCCGAATCACAACATTTCATGTAATGGAATAATTAAAAATGTTTATAAAAATTTCACTGATGAGGAAATTAAAAATTCCATTGATACTCAACTAGCTTTTTGTAAAGTCTTGAATGTCAAAAGAATGAATAGAAGAGTCGCCGAAGTAGGCAAAGAAATAGAGTATGTTCCAACTGGAACTATATGCGTAACCTTCACAGGCAAAAATATACCCAAAGAGGTTTTAATTTGTGGTCTACCAACAAAAGTGACTCCTTATGTTAGTCCAGTCTTGCTATGCCAAAACTGCCTATTATCTGGTCTTAGTTCTCTCCAGTGTAGAAGTAACCCTAGATGTAAAAAATGTGGCAAAGCCATTCATGATGAAACCATTCCTTGTAATATTTCTTGTTTCCATTGTAAAAGTGAGAATCACTCATTCCGAGATCAAAATTGTAAAGAGTTTAAAAGACAGAAAGATATTAAATTTTTAATATCTTTCTCTAATATTACATACTTTGAGGCTAATCAACAGATCCCCAAGAATAAAACTAATGCCCCAACAGGCCTAGATAGGTCTGATTTTCCAGCTTTGCCTAATCAATTAAGTGACAATCGGATTCCTGTTCATGAGAGGAGAGCGGTGATAACTCATCTAACCTTCCATCATATAGTCAAACAATAAAATCTTCGGTTAAACGAAGAAGGCCACATGATAATGGGTATGATAAAGATGTTCATGAATCCCAATTAATTAATCCCTCAGGTAGAGTTACCTGCTCACCCAAAAATTCCCAATTTCAATCTTCTTCTAAATTTTCTCGTGAAGAGGAAGAGAAACAAAAACAATTAGTCCTTAATCAGACACTGTTGAGGCTTACCCCTCAACATAGAGACTTAGTGTTGGCCTTTATAGGCAATCTTATTATTACCCTATATCCCCCCCCCCCCCCCCAAAGTATGTCACAAAACTTAGAAAATGTTACCTCACCAAAACACATATCTCAAAATTATTACCAAATGGATGGGATGAGTTGTTCCGATGATTCGGAATATTGATCCTTTCCA
This sequence comes from Psylliodes chrysocephalus, assembly GCA_927349885.1. NCBI lineage: Eukaryota > Metazoa > Arthropoda > Insecta > Coleoptera > Chrysomelidae > Psylliodes > Psylliodes chrysocephalus. The sequence continues at coordinate 51,768,611 of OV651817.1, forward strand.
CCAAAATTATTTTTGCATTCACTCCACTAACCATTATTCAATGGAATATCATATCTTATAATGTTAACATTGATAATTTAAAAATATTAATTAGAGATTATAACCCTTCAATGAAGTCAGATTAAAATTAATAATGAAATTCCTCAATATTTTTTTTAAATTAACCTATAATTTCCAAAATTCCTTTCTTTTTAGTCCTGGGTGCTGTTACTATCTCCGTTGGTAGCATTTCTGGGTGTGTTAAGCTTAGCTGCTATCCCTAAGCGAGAAAAGTTAATACCTTTGTTGTACTGTTTACCTTTATTAACTACCAAACCCTTAAAAGAAGATTGAAAAAGTGAAGTATTTAAGTTGGTTGAAATTTCCTTTTAAATTAATCAAGAAACAATGTAAAAATGGGGATTGTTTAATTGCCTCGAGCAAGACTTAAAACAGCTGGGTAAATTGTCTCATGGACACAGCCCATTAAAAGAAAAGAAGAAGAAGAAAAGTTTATAATATAACCTACAAAATGGTACTATTCTCGTGCTCTTCACCATACTTTATCAAAAGGGAATTCACCTTTTTTTTGTAATACCATCTTTTTTGTGCAAACCTAGATATCCTTTGTTTGTTAATAATACTTTTTACAATCTGTTTCCTATATTTTACAAAAATTATAACAAGTAAGTCGCAGCTGTAGTTTTATATCAATCAATTGATTAAATTTGTTTTTTTACATTTATCGTGCTCCGATGATGTACTAAAAGCCGAAAGCGTTTGACGAGTATTAATAAAATGTACACACTTGAAAATACGTTCTTCCGTATCATTTATTTATCCATCAGTGTACACACGCCTACAACCTTTAATTAATATTTTATTGGCCTATTTCGGAGATAAGGCAGTACATCCACTACCGAGTCGTAAATACAGTATTGGTTGTCGAACATCTTCCAATATCCCTTGGCACAAGTGCGCGAAAAAACTATTCGCGATTCAAGCTAAGTGATACGCCCTCTGGAGGAAATTTGTAGTAGGTCCGTATAAGTAGGATTTCGTTCAGTGTTGCCAGAAGTAGCAAAACTTCGCTACGTCGTCGGATTTTAGACCTTGAAGAAGTGGATAAGACCTTTTATTTAAAAATTTTTGTGTGGTAATATGTATTCATACTCTATATTTATTTAAGGATTTTTTTATAAAACCGACTTATTATATTGATTTTTTAAAAAATTCAGATCAGGCAAAATTGGCGTTCGTGTTCATTGTTTACATTTTAATTTGTATCAACTACAATTCGAGTTTTATCTTACTTTTTAGCTTTAAATTTGTTTATTTCTTATAGTATGTGATAGTGTTTATATTAAAAATGAAATCTGCGAAAAAGTCCCCAGAAAATTGCAATCTATATGGTGTTAATGTCAAAATCAAAACTGTATTCAATATTTTATAAGGGCAAGTCGTAAAATTTTGTTTTTTACGATAAATGGATATCTACAAATTCACAATATTGAAATTTTACAAAACTTTGTTTAGAATCAAACTGTAATCTGATTTGTGACGGTTTTATTACCATTTACATGTATACAAAGTACTACATGATTCACTTCGTAATTATAAGAATAAGTCTAGTAAGATTTTTAAATAAGTTCATCAATAATAAACGTGTGGTACCTGAAATGTCCTTTAAACCACATAATAAAACAAGTCCTGGGTTTAGTGAATACATATTTCTAGATGTTCTTGTAGCAACCAATAGGTGAATATTTCCAACAAATAAGTCATACACATGATAAATATTATATTTATGACGAAAGCACGAGACTAAACTTAAATTAACACTAAATGAAACTCAAAACACTATTACAATGAGAATATTATCTTAAAACAGTTTAAAAAATTACAAATATAAAATCCGCCCAAAACAAAAACATGTAAATAAACAAACATCCTACTTATAGGTGACAAATGACAGGCGCGCGAAAATTAATTTGAATCGCCAATAGTGAGCAAGTACTAGGTCAAACAGGAAAGGCACAATACCACAGGAATGCCAGCCGGCCGGTTCGTATAAATGACAACGTGACACCACTTCTTTTCCGTTTGCTCCAAAGCCAACTCTCTGTAGCTTTCACTCTCTCTTGTTTTATCGCGTATTGGAAGACACCGAGAAAACGAGATCTATTAAAAATGTTTAATAGAAAAAAATTTGATAATCACTAATTAAATACCGTATTTTGCTAGAAATGTATTAATCTGAAACTGCTGCAATTATTCAATTGTTTAAGAGCCAATAATGTATTTTTAAAAAGCTTTAATATCCATAAGTATCGTGAATTCTATTAAATTTGTTTAATAATATCCATTAAACTCTTTAATACGTTCTAGTAATTGGTTAATAACCCTTAGTAAATATTAACTGTTTTATCCCTTCCACCCGTCGAGGACTCCAGGAAACTAGTATTTTTGCGAGGTCGAAGATTCACGATCACGATACCACGCCACATGCCACTAACCTAACGTTATTCATTTTCTTTTGATTTGTGTTAATAAAAAGGTATCTTAATTGTTGCATGGTTGGATTGTGATACCTGAGCCGGTTGTGCGTAGTGCGGGGTGTGTTTTATGTACATTTTACTTGACGCAGAATGGATTATAATACACAATTTAATTACACATTTTGTGGTTAGTAATGTAAAAAAAACAATCGCCCATGAATTGACCAATTAATGTTTTGCACACCATTTAGGTCCATTTCATATGTGGCAGGGCTCGTATACTTATGTTTTGTTTTTATTTATTTTTTTAGAATTCTCTAGTGACGCTAAATTATTCAAAGGTATATACAGTTTTTTAATTTTTCTCACCTGTCCTATATATTCTTATTTTTAAAACATGATACAAAAATAAGTTACTTAGATAAATTTGTTTTGTGTCTAAGGTTTTTGCAAATGTCTCTAACATGAAATATATCTGTATGCAAACTTTTAGTAGTACCCCAGTTTTACAGTTTATTATATAAAAGCTTTATTATGTGTAATCCTCTAAGCCCACTTTTTCAAAATGTTCATTTTATTTTCTAAAAAAAAAAAAAATGGAAAAATCGTTAAAAAAGTTTTTGTGATGTTTTTCCATAAAAACTAAATAAAATGTTTGAAAAGTAGCTCTAGAGTATCACAGATATAATCTATGCAACGTATTTACTTTACCTATTTCCTATTGTAGTTAAATAAGAGACAATTGCCAATTTATTTTATAACCACAATTAAAGTGGTTTAATAGAGAGTATTAAATCTTGCAAACGCTCATTATTAAATAATTTAATAACAGTTATTAATTTAATAATATTTATTAACTAAACGCTATTAGGCTGCTCAATACCTATTAATAATGACTATTAAAATATTTAGTTTTCCTATTAAACTATATAATATCTGTTATTAAATTATTTACTAACGTTAAGCAAAGTTTTTTTATTAGTTGCTTGTGACAGCAACACTGATCCAAGAATAAAAGTTTAATAGCTGCTATTAATCAGTTTATTTGTCTCATATAGTATTAAAAAATTTAATACCCACTATTAAAAGTTTAATACCCACTAGCAAAGTTTTTTCTCGGTGTACAATTTGATATTGAATGAAAAAAATATGTCCTGGATGGCCCTACGAAAGTCGTAGAGACAGCGTCCGCGTTTATCGACCGTAGATTAGGGAAATGTAAATAGATGGAAATCTCAATGCTAAAATTCTGAGCAAGGTGCTGCCATCTATCAATTTGAAGTGGTACTGAATTCAATATGGCAGCCTTTGCCGGGCTTTTTGAAATTTAACTTTTTGCTAGCTGGGCAATAATGTAATTTGCAAAAATTTATAATTTGAAACTAGTTATTTTCCCAATTTATATTTTTATTTGATTTTACTTTCATTTAACTTGCATTAATTTCAAACTCGAAATAAAATGCAATTTAGTTTATTTTTAAATGTTTTATTACAGTAAATTACTGCCACCTGATAGTCTATTTTAACATGGAAAAGCTTAAATATATATATATATATATATATATATATATATATATATATATATATATATATATATATATATATATATATATATATATATATATACATTTACATTACATTTACACCATTGTAATAATTGGCATTATTATTGGAAAATATGAAGAATTTATTAAAAATTCAAAAAAATATTTATGTTTTAAATCAAAAATTCAAAAGCAAACACACTTATGGAAATAAAACAAATAATCCTGTTATTACTCTAGTTAATGATTTACATTGAACTAGGTAGAGCGTGACATTTTTAAAAATAGAACTATCACGTAAATTTTGGTTTATATAAAGAGGAGACAGAAAGACTCTTGAGTGCGGACTAAGGTCCAGATCTTTCGCCGAGGGCGAGAGCTCTCGTTTTTGGGACTCTTAAGTCCCAAAACAAAGTTATGTGTAAAGTTTTTTTTAAGTAACTTATTTTTAAAGTGTTTTGTTTAATAATAATTAATTAATTTACATATAAATGCCAATTTTACATTTTCGTCCCGATTATCATATTTATCTTATACATATTTTTATATTATTATGTAGTTAAAGTTTTCCAGTGCTATTTATAATTGTTATTAAGTCCAAACTGTATAGTTCAATTAAGTGTTCATCTAGTGTTATAAATCTTTATTTAAAGTTTGGATATATTATCAAATAGTGCTTTTGTACTTATTTTAAATATACATTTGTTAATTTTTTATTACTTATTATTAATCTCTCCTCCCCCTTTCAAAACCAGGCATATATTCCGAGCATTTGAGAAGCCTCGGCGTTTCTATTCCCTTAAGACTAAAAGAGTCTAAAACTAGTTGCCAAGAACCGCTCGACTATGCTACTAAGGGATAATTTTTGTTCTTTTAATTTAATTTTTTTATTACTTTTATTTGCCACTGGCGAATGGATGTTCCTTCTGGACTCCAGGACCCTTTGGCTGGTGACAGTGCTGCCCTAATCCCTTAATAGTATACTAACAACAGTAGCTAAAGATCTCTCAGTAGTTACAAATAGTCTTTAGGCTAGTTGGTTGTTACATTTGGTGACAAGCGGTGGTCCTCTAGTATAGTTGGTTGTTACATTTGGTGACGAGTGGTGGTCCTTTAGATAGTTGGTTGTTACACCATCACTCGCTCTGGTTTTATCGCGTATTAGAAGACACCGTATACAATTCGATATTGAATGAAAAAAATATGTTAAATAAAATAACGCCCAAGTCGTAGAGATAGCGTCCACGTTTATCTACGTTAGTCGAGGCCATAGATTAGAGGATTGTAAATTTTACATTTAGCAGTTTTGTCATCAATTTTATTGAAATAGTTTCAAGCAGAACTCTTTTTCTGCGGGCCCGTATTGAAATCTGTAACAAATTGGATATTTTTATCAATCACGCAAAAAATGATTTAAATTCTTCAATTTATGGTGATAAAAAATAAATTTTCCACAGTCTGGCAACGCCGCAACACTATCCAACCATGCACGAAAGTTTGCTCTTAACCTCAAATTATTTTTATTTGCGAGAATGGAAAAAAATCGACTAAACGAATTAAAGGTCATATAAAATAATTATATCTTACTTACTTGACACTATTATCAACAATAGAGATTCACTTGTTCACGTTACTTTTACTTGCATAATACGTGACATATACAATGTTCGATGTTCACAAGTTGCTTTTGACTTGACTTTTGACGCTTTTGATTTTTGACGTTTTTAAATGTAGTATTTATTTGCATTGTTGCCACATATTTGATATTAATTTGCATATTTGATTTGATAGACTGCATTGTATTGACACTTATTAGCTATTATTTTTACAGAAAGAATAGAATAAGTACGTACATCTACAGGGAAAAAAATTCGATACATCGATAAAAATACATCGATGCATCGAGAAACATCAAAAGTTTTCGATGCTTGGGTAAAGTCGATGTATCGAATCGAAAATATCGATGTTTATTCACCATTAAGCGATATTTTTATGAACTACCTTAAGTTATTGCGTTTATATAAAATCACTAGCTGTTGCCCGCAGCTTCGCACGCGTTTGTATGTGATAGTATTATAGATTGGAGTTATAGTTTGTGGTACAGATAAATTTTACGATTCCATGATTAAATATAATTGTCTGATGGTAAAATTTATCTGTGCCGCCGACTATTAGAATAGTAATCTAATATTTAATTAAGTAATCTAATAATCTTTGAATACCGCATTTCTGGTACGGCTATCATCTGCTAATATCACCAGATTGATGCCGGAGCTGATTCTCTAACAGGTCACATTAAAATAAGATATTTCCTGACTGGTTCCATAAATAGCTATTATTTATGACGACGAACATTTTATGTATTGTTTTGTCATCTGGAAAACGTTCCTCAAATTGTTATCAGGTTCAATCAGTGCCACTTCAAAACTGAGTCATAAAATATAAAGTATATGTTAGAATGTAAACATATTTACCTGAAATTATATATTTTCTATAACTTTTACAAATGTACACTTACCAACATTAAAGGACTAAGGCACTAATAAACTCTAAAAAGAAGTGATTAGTTCAATAATGAATAAAAAATTAAACAAAAGTATGTTGATAAAATGCAAACAATCTCATACAATATTTTTCATTTTAGTAATATCAATTTAAATGTTGATATTTATTTAAGAAACAGTTTTAAAGTGTGCTTATAACAAATTAATCGTAGAAAAAGGATAAGGTACCACTCGCGTGAAATTTTAATCTAACACTCGTAAGTATATGAACTTTGTAACACTCGCTTAGCTATTGCTAAAAACTATTGCCCACTCGCGTATCATGTCGTGCTTGCCATGCAATATACTATTATCTACTTATTAAATACATAAAATTTGCATCGTAATGATAATTCATAAATTTTTGCTTATAAAATAATATATAATAATAAACTTTTTCAAAGCCGCCTCTGTGTTATTCAAGAGATAAATCATCTGAACAAGACGTAATCTCAATAAAAGTGGAAAGAAACTATAATCTATCATAGGAAATCGGAAAATGTCTATTAAGAAAAAACTCCGCCGCAAAGTCACTCGACCAGACCCATTCAGAATTATACAAAATTACAAGTTTGGCATTCTTTGCCATTTTAATTTGATAGAAACGTTTTCATATATTCCGGTATAGAGCATTTTTCATCTGGGTCACTTTAATATTTCATAAAAGTGTCTCCTTTATGGTTCCATTCGCATTTTCTCTTCATTCCGATTCCATGAGTTTATCATTGTAAAAGTCGTCTTCGTGATAGACGACAACACATGCAGAATAAATTACATTATTTTTTTTGTCGCCGAAATTTAAGATGTGTTTAATAGTTTTATTTGCGTAGAAATACTAAATAAACATTTTTTTACGATTTTTACAATCTAATCATTTAGATCAATTAGCAATTTTATTCTAACCTAACTTATCTAGGGATGAAAAACTTCATAAACCAAGATTGGATTTTATTTGTTGCACTAGTGTCACACTCGCACTGTATTCGAACTGTTATACTTGTCAAAATTATATGCTACACTCAAATATTTGAGGCTACTCTGAACAAATCAAATGCGATAAGTGCAGAACACTTATACCTAGTGCAACAAATAAAATACACTATAAGATTCTATTCACTAGTGCACCTTAGAGTCTAATAGTGTTGCACTAGGTGTAAGTTTTCTGCACTAATCAGTGTAGCTTCAAATATTTGACACATACTTGAGTGTAGTTATATACTTTTGACAAGTATGACACTTCGAATGCAGTGTCGAGTGTAACACCACTGAACTAACTCAAAAGGCTTGGTTCTCTTGAGGCAATTTTTTGTATTTTATTTTCAAGAGTCTACACTTTAAGATCCATATGAAGATCAATATTGCGGCAGTACCAAGATGCATCGACGATGTTCCTTAATATTATTCTGGAAACGTTGATCAATTTGGATGTTACTTTTACTGGCGCAGCCCGAAAGCTGGATACCATATGTCCATACGGGTTTCAATATTTGTCTGTAAAGAAGCAGTCCAGGTGTTAATCTGATCTATAGATTTTTGCAATTTTCTATTAGCGTATTCGTGATTTTTCCCAATACCAAAGATTGTGGTATCATCAGCAAATGTTGCGATAGTATTGGGCTCAAGGTTAGGAATTTCTCTGGTATGCAACAAGTAGAGTACTGGACCTAGTACACTACCTTGAGGTATTCCTGTCATTTTTTCTCTTAGGTTGGAATATGCTTCTTCCTGTTTAATTCTGAAATATCTTTTTAATAAATAGGATTTTATTAGCTCAGAGCATTGACGTGGCAGGAATATGTTCAGTTTTTGAATCAGGCCTTCGTGCATACTTTATCGAAAGTCTGAGCCACATCAAAAAAGACGGTGGAGCAAACTTTTTTTCTTCTAGTGACTTTCCAATGATATCTGTGATTCCATGAACTTGATCGATGTTCGAGTGTTTTTCTCTGAAGCCAAACTGGTGGAAGTGTATTAGATTTTAATATAGATTTCAATCTCTTAAGAAGCAATTTTTCATTGAGTTTCTAGATAACATTTAACAAGGAGATGGGTCTGTACGATGTAACTTCATTGGAAAGTTTACCTGGCTTAGGTATCTTTATAACTTCTGCCACCTTCCGCATCTTTGGTACGTACTTTAGTCTAAAGGACGCATTTAGGCAATAGCTTTCCTTGGAAGCATTTTCAAAATTTACCCAGTAATGGGGTCAAATCCAACGGCATTTTTCGGATTTATATTTGTTTGGATTTTCATATGAACTTCTTTTGGAGAAGTGGATTTAACTACTGTGTCTTTTTGTGCTAGTTCCATACAGCCTTAAAGATCTCCATAATTATTGGGTTAGAAGGTACTCTCTAAATGTTCCGCAAATCTGTTTGCTTTTGAAAATTTTTTCGGGTCCAGCCTTGATCTCTATTTCTGATTGGTAGGTTATGTATTATAGTAGGGCTTTTTAATCCTTTAATCTTTCCAGAGTTTATAATTGGTACTTTTATAGTTAGTCAATTCAATTGAAAATTCGGAAACAAATCATAAAAATCCCCTTAGGAATTATTAAGACCATTCCCGGAACCGAAATGTGAAAACAAATATTTGTAGATTTGAAAAAACCTGTCATTGCCGGGGGTAAAACCTATACCTTTACGTTTTCCGGACGTGTGCCCTTACCGTTAGGCTATCAACGACATTGACTGTCGAGATTCCTAATCGGAAATTTAAATATAATTTAAATGGGGAAAAACGAAAAAACGAAAAAAAATACAAAAAACTGTGGGTATTTAAAGTTTCATAAAAAAAGTAGTAATGGTTTGTCAAAACCGCAAGCTTCTATCTTTAGTAATAGCCGCGAAACCCCCCAATTACACCGAAATTTAAACACCCAGTAACAAAACAACAAAAAATCGAAAATAAAATTCCAACGTCAACACCCTGTATCTCGCAAACTATTAACTTATATACAAAGGTGAATTGTGTTAGATTGACATATTTTATTACCAGAAATTTGTGGGTGAATTTTGTACAGACCTTGTAACATAAAAAGTTTGACTAATTTGCAAAATTTTCAAAGGCACTGATGAGTTTGTTTTATTTTATACAAAAATGAGCAAAAATAGTAACAAGTTTTTTTACCATCTTAAAACTTAAAGTTTTTTCAGTAATAAATATATGGAAACTTGGCTGAATTCTGGGAAATAGTTAACTTAAACTCTGTAAAATTCAAACTTTATATTTTTTACATGATTTTTGAACCCTCCAAGATTAAATTAAAAAAAAAATATATTACTTTAAAAAATCGTGTCTTGAAAAATAATATATTATTTTAAAGTACATACCTGCAGGTTGCCTATCTGTCTTAAATGAGGAACCAATTTGTATGTAAAAGAGACCACCGTATCGAAAAACAAATAATGTGTATACACCTTAGAACATATATAGTCAGGAAGGAGCATGCCATGTCCGCGTTAATCTAATCGATCTGACGGAAGTGGTAGCCATGTTGTACTATGGATGACTCATCATCATATGATAATTGGTTTCTAAAATTGGTTTATAATTTTAGTGATTAAAATTTGTTAATAATTTGGATGTTTTATGTGTTAATTTAAACTTTTATCAAGCGTATATTCTGTAGACATTTTTAAAAAGTGTTCAGTGTTTTAGTATTTATATAGCATTACTGTTCGTCTTGTGGATATAGCAGCACAGCTAAAAGTAGAAAGGAATAATCTAAATTTCATAAACAAGTATTTTGTTTTCTCAATTTTCAACCACATTAAAGATTTTTAAAATTTTTAATGATTTAAATTTGTAAACAAACATGGTAAGTGGGTCTGCGATCAACTGTGCTCATAGGCGTAGTTTCATGGTTTATAGGGTATACATACTTTTATTTAAACAATTCTTTTATGCAATTTTAAGATATTTATGTGGTTGTTAAAATGAATAAATAATTGTTCAATTTAGATTTATAAATTGATTGCAAGTAAACAAATTTCAGATTTTTTAAAGATGTTAGATTTAAAAATTATATAAATTAATCCCAAGTAGACAATTTTCAGATTTCCTAAAGATTCTCAAAAAACAAAGTTATGGCTTGAGTTCATGCAACAAACAAATTGTGAGCCAAAATATCTTAATTTCTTGTGTTCAGGCCATTTTAAAGCAGATTGTTTTGATCGAACTTCAAAACCAAGAATAGGACTTCTACCAACAGCTGTTCCAACAATAAAAGTGGTCCGATTGAAGTATATAAGAAAATAAATTATTTACTAACTATTATCATGTGCTGTTTTTTCTGTATAATAGAAGTTTATTGTATGAATGTGATGCACCCTATATAATTTTAAAAAACGAACACAAATAGAATTAATATTATCTCGAGTAAGGAAATAAGTAGCACATTGCATGCCTCAAGATACTGTCTTAGGTCCTATCTTATTTAATTTTATTTTAAATAATTTGTCGTTAAAATACAGATGGAAATATTGTAAGTTTTTCAGACGACACATTTATTCTGTAAAATTCAGAGAACTGGAATTGAATAAAATTATTAATAGAAACAGATCTTATAAAACTTTTCGAATGGTTTAATTATAAAAACTTGCAAACCTTTGATAAAACTTTGATAAGACTTTCATTATATAGTTACAAAAATATGGCCTCTTCCTATAGAAACAATAAAAGGTAACGTTCAGTAGTTTCATATAAGTATTACAAATGATATCAAATACCTTAGAGTACAAATCATAACTGGACTAAGTACAAATAATACGTTGAATGTACATTTATTCTCAAGGAATCATTATTACATTATAGGATCCTTTCTTGGAAAGGTGTTTTACCTGCTTATGCAAAATTGTCCTGTAAAAAATATTACTAATAATATTATGTAATAAAATGATCAGAAATTCTCTTCGATATTAGGAAGTTTTATATGTAGTCCAACAAAAACATCTGAGAAAGAAATATCACAGCGGTGTTTGACCTAAATATAAGTATAGGATATTTAATTTTTTTAACGCATATCTACAAAACATATTTATTTTTTAAACCTTAATTATTTTGTAAACTGTAGATTAATAAAGACGTGAAAAAGTCAATATTTTTTTTAATACATTATTGCTTTGATTTCTTAAATGAAATCTCTCTATAAATTATCCCAAAAATATTTTCCTATATTTATCCCACCCAATATGCAATTTTAAAGTAAAATTTATTCACATAATGAAGGTTAATAAAAAAAATGCAAACTTCTCGCAAGAAAATAGCAATTTTTTAAAACGAGAGAAATCGATAAATTTAGATAATATGCAAATGAGAATTTATTATTTTCTTTTCTACGCCCCTTTATGACAGTACGTCACTGGTAGACCGGAAACACTTGTCGCCATATTCGTCTAGTTCACTGTCAAAATTAGATACCATCGCGATTCCAAGGTCGTTTAGGATTCCTCCTTCCTGACTATATATATTCTAAGGTATACACACAGAAATTCACAATAATTGATTTCAAATTTACACTAAGTCGTATCTTTGAGGTAACATGACAACTAAATAATTCAAATAAACAAATCCTTGACAACGCAAGTGTAAAGAAATATTGTTTCGACTTGCAATTAGTAAGTATTTTAGAAATGCAGCGTAAACTTGATTTTTTATTTTCGATCAGTTTTATCATGTGAATACTCCAGAGTCTGCGTCGGTCACCGTTGTCTGGAGGATATCGGATTATTTTTTGTCAGTTGGTGGTTGATGCACGGTAGGTAAATAATAATAATATTAATACCGCGATTTCAAAATGGGCCAAGAAGAAGCACGGCAGGAAGTTGTATTTATAAATTTATAAAATACTATCCCGTGTTATTAGAGAAATCAAATATACCCAAAATAAAGAAAAAACGCGCCAAAGCAAGTAGAATTAGTAATCCAATTTCATTCTTGGGTCATGTGTACAATTTATAAAACAGCTTTTAAAAATTTAATTTTTCTTGACATGCTGTAGCTCGTCATTTGTTGACGAAAATTAAATCCAGACATGTTATTTACGAATAATTTTTGTCTGAACATTAACAACTGTTCGTGATACAATTAATTGATGAATACCTATATCCTCCACCACACAAATTTGAAAACCAGGCTCACCATCGTAACGAAAATGACGCGCATTTTGCGTTCATTTGTTAACGCACCTCACCTATATTCTTCATTGCCTTTAGGGAAATGGTCACTCTTCCACTGTACTCAACTGTATGCATACATACGGCTATTTTACACTAAAGCATGCAAAATATTAAAACAATTTCTAACTTGAGAATCTCGAAAGACATCTTTAAACTCGTTCGATGCGTCCACACTAACAGGTTCGATCCGACATTTTTTTAATTTTATCAACATTAACTGGATGGATTAATACACGGTCAATGCGTGCATAAATAACCAAATAGGTTTTATTTATATAACTAAAAGTACGCTTTTCAATATTTACCTGGGTCAAGATCTGCTTATTGTTGTTATTTCATGACTGGTATAAGATGGGTGCAAAATAAATGGCGCAATTTAACAGAAATCAATTATACCTATTACATACCTACATGAGTTTTAGAAACATCGTCATTTTTACTATAACTTTAAAGTGGATTATTGATAATGGAAAAGACTAAGCTTAGAAATAGTAGTTTGTTCAACAAGAGTGATGATGGCCATATCGCTTGGCATTTTTCACCTAATTTTTGAAGAAGGTACTATAAGCTTACTAAATGTAGATGGATTGCGTTACTTTATGACTTATTCTCGCTCAACTACTATCCATGTATCTGAGTGAATTAATGCTTCTGCAGGATTCATTAGCGACTGGAATCAGAAAGATCTATTTATTGCTGACGAGTCCTTAACAGGTCCAAGAATGACGTCCTCTTCAATAAACAAAATCAAACCTAGAGTGTTGAAAATAATTTTATCCCTTCTTTACTCGCTTCTTCGGAAATAATCTAATGTCTGTTGTGGTATAATTCAATGTCAAAGGAGTATTTATTTTTCGCAAAGAAACGATCATACATGACTACGATAATTTTCTGTTTTTATTTATCTCCTATACATTTTTTTTTTTTGTAATTAGACGCTTAATTTTTTAGCGTTTTTATTCTTGGAAGTACATTTTTTTTGTGAATAATCTTAAACAAAACAACTTGTTTTAACTTTTTTTTTGATGAAATTAATATTTTTTTGAAATTAAAGGTATAAACCATAATAGACCGTCAGATAGTGACCGATTTAGGTGCCCCATTTTCGCATGCAATCCTCGAAGAGGGTTGAAAAATACATCGATGTAGAGTAGAATAAAAGAAAATTTACGAGTGGCTCTTGGGGATAACACATGGAAAATTCAATTTTCCTTATCAGAAAAATTTTCCCACCCCAAAATGCAATTGTACATTCGGGTCATTCAAAAAAATATGTTTTTCGAACTAGTGACGACGTACGTTTTTATATATTCGATGGGCCTATGTGGAAAAATCGGACAAAAACTCGATTTTTCCTTAGAAGATTACACCCTTATTTTAACCCTTTAGCCACTTGCAACATTAAAGCCTTTTGTTTTCCGAAGCATAGTTCTATTAATTAATTATATAGTGAAAACGGCTTGCGTGGAAAAATGGGCAACAAATAACCTTTCGTTTTTGTAAGGGAAAATCGAATTTTCCAATTTTCTTTCATTCTACTTAAAATCGATGTACTTTTCAACCCTATTCAAGGCTTGCATGCGAAAATGGGGCACCTAAACCTGTCACTATCTGACGGACTATAATAAAGCTAGTAATTCCGACAACTAATTTCATAATATTTCTAATCTACTAAAATAAAAAAATGAAACAAAAATAAAATTAAAAAATAGAAAAAATAAAAAAAATAAAAAAGTAAAAAAAAAATAAAAAATGAAAAAATAAAAAAAAAACACTCGACTTTACTAAATAACTGAAACCAGTTTTTCTAAACATTTCTAACATTTATAGACAATTTGAATTAGAACTAGAAATACGAAAGAGATCCTTGTGCTAAAAATATAAAGTCAATTTCCTAAATATGGCTATAAATAAAATTTTTCAGATATTTTGACGTTGTTATCGTTTGCTTTTCTTCTCTGATAAAGTTGCTAAGAGTGCCAATGTTTGTTTTGATTCATTAAGATAGGAAACGGGTATAAAAAAAGCCATCTATAAAAATATTTGTCCATTAAAGAAAATGACTGTATCCATGATATATTTGCGTGTTTTTCTTTCTACCTGAGTAGTTATTTTACACGCTTTGCACGCAACCATAAATTCTTTTAGGGCACATGAAAATAAAGTACATAATTTATTATAAATTACAAATCTAAATTATGTATGACCTAACGATCAGAAACAGTAATGTTAGAGGTATAAAATAAAAAAATATATAAATGCGTATTTTTTTTTTTAGACGACTATCATAAATATAGTTATTTGTGTACCAAGGCCATAAAGATAATCTTTTTTAGCCGAATCAGAAATTTGCGGCTGAGTCATAGCTGAGGCCAAACAACTTCTTCACAGATAGTTTCAAATTCTAAATTTGGCGTTCGTAGAAACAAATAAAGTGATTGCCAACTGATTGGGAACGGTTGGAAAATATCAGACTATTTTCTTGGTTTTAAATCCGGAGCATGCGCACATGAAATATTTTTAATAATCTACAATTTAACATTTTTTGGCTTCAAATTTATGTTTTTTTCTGTCTTTATCATTCGTCCATGCTTATGTTGATTTGATTAGTTGTTTTTTTTTTAGTTTTAGGTATTCGTGTTTTTTGTGATATACCCAGTAATATTTATAGTAAAACTCCAAACAAAACACATATTTTTAAAATGTATACCGTCTTATGTGTCTGATGCAGGAAATAAAACAAAATCACTGTAAAGGTCTAATTTTTTTTTTAATTAAAGAATAAAATCAATACATCAATTATTTTATTATAAATAAATACAGGAGCGACTAGTTTTGGTCCCACAGGGACATCTTCAGGCCTGTAATACAATAATCCTTAATTATTATCATAGAAACAATATAAGAATAGGTTGGTAATTTACGATTAAAATTAAATAGTATAAATCACAAAAATGGATCCATATTGAATCATTACAGTATTGTAGAATTAAAGCTGTGAAAAAGGAAAAATTAAAGAGCAGTGCAAACTTAACTGAAAATGAGAAAAATGGGTACAGAATCTAGAAGAGAAGAGGTGAGAATAAGAAATTACGAATGCATTTATATTGCTCGGAATATGTTGTTGAGAATGGGGTGTTAATACACTGCGACCTAAAATATCTATTTTCTTTTCTAGTTATATTCACCCAGAAGTATCTTGGCCTGTCTTAGCCCCAAGAGATTGTTCCAATTCTACTGCCCAATTCTTTTTTAATATCTTCTAATATTAAGTTACTACTGATACCGCAGAACGGCTCAGGTCCTACAAAGGGTGTTTGAGCCCCTTTCCTTGCAAGACTATCTGTAATCTTGTTACCCTGTGCCCCGTTATGTCCCGGAACCCAAATGAGAGTAACTCTATTTTCTCGCCTAGCTCATGCAATTGTTCTAGGCATCTCCAGACCATTTTTGAGCTGATTACGTAAAAGAGCTCAACGCTTTGATGGCTGTTTGACTATCGGACATGATGATAATCTCTTGTCTATGATAGTTTCTCTCGATGTTAAACTGGATGCACTTCTCGATGGCGTGAATTTCCGCCTGGAAGATGCTTGGGTATTTTCCCAAGCTTTCGGAGTGCTTGGTTCTCGGTCCATACACTCCTAGTCCAGTTCCTTCTATGGTTTTGGAATTGTCCGTATACCACTGAATAGCACGTCTTTTGGTTGTAAGTGCGATGGATTCTTGGCTCCATTATTTCTTGCAGCCCAGGTCTGTGGTTTTGAAGTTTTTCACAAAACTGTACTGTCCTTTTTGCCACATTCTCTATCATCAAATGTAGAGGGGTGAGGTTTAAGATCACCTCCATTGCGGCCGTAGGACAGGTTCTCATTGCACCAGTAATACAAGTCTTTGTACTTTTGAGATATTTACTCTGAATAACAAATAAGGCTGATAATGTAAAGCAGTGGTATAGTCCCCTTCAAAGAAGGTCCAGATATGTGAAAGAGGACTCGGCGTTTCCTCTGTAAATCTTGAGAATGTAAGAATGGAGGGAAGATGAATCTTGCTGGCTCAGGTGATAGATAGGCTAGAAAAAAGGAGAGTATAGATGAAAGCTTCAGTAAATATCGTAATTTTCATCTAATTTTTTATTCTCACTCACCGTTTCGGCTTAGAGGATTAAAATGGGACCACTTATAGACGTACCAAAACCTGGTATAGGTATCACGAATGATAGTAATACCGTCAGGCAATTTGTTGAACAATCTTCTCCAGCATCTTCCATTAGAGGTATTGATGAAGAACTGATTATTCGATTTTCAATTATACTTAAAAGTATGTCTTGTGGATAAATCCTGAAGCTTTTCACGAATATGCTATAAGTACAGCTAGAAAGTTTGTTACACTATATGCGTAGTTTTACATGCTATCTAGTATACACAAGATTTTAATTTACAGAGCAAAGATAATTAAAAATAATATTCTTCCTTTAGGAATGATGTCTGAAGAAGCGCTAGAATCCAGAAATAAGGATTTAAGACAAGTATTAGAAATTAAAAATAAAAAAAAAACCGACTCCAAAAACGTGCAGATGCCATCACCACATCTTAACCAAATTTATATGAAACCACCCCTGAGGTACCCCCTCAGTAACAAAAAAAGGATCATACAAATCGGACAAGGTGGTAAAGCATTATCGCTGAACATACATAAAAAAAAAATATTGCGACTAATTGAGAACCTCCTCCTTTTTTGAAGTCGGTTAAAAAAAATATAGAGAGTTTTATACTGTAAAAATGTCCAGAGAAAAACAATGGAAGACTTAGTTCATGCCTTAATCTCTCAGATCCTATGATATTAGGCTTATCAAAAACCAATTAAAAAATCTGGAAAAAGGAAACTATATTAGAAAAAAAAAGATATAGTTATTAGCTAATCTAGAAGTTATGCGTAATTCTTCATTAGCCGAATATGAGGAAAGTGATTGTGATGGTTCGACTATCGAAGACTCAAATAGGGCTCAATTTATAAGGCGTGGGTTGTTTTTAAATTACTCTAATAACTTTGAATAAGAATTTGGGCATCACTATATTTAAAGTTTATAGACTTAACTCTATATTAGTGATAAAAATATAGAAAATCAATAACCACTAACATATTGTACCTAAAACATGCTTTAGATAAGGTAGGTATCAAATTCTAATTCAGATAAGTTTGCAAATAATTCAAATTTGAAACAATTTATTGATTAAATCAATTGCACTTATATGTTTGGTAAATAAGGTAATATACGGTATGGTAAGTTAAAGGTAAAAATCAGGTACTTCTTTCTTTGTCCCAAACTGCAGAGATACATCAATCGCTATACCAGTCAGGCAACTTCCACCAAGTGATACGGGATTCTATTTCATAGCTCTCATTCGAGACTGCTATTCGTGATTGAACCGTGAATGATCTTCAAGATAAAAGATTATTATTTATATTCGAACCTAAACCGTCTAGAGATTGCCATAGGTTAAATAGAATTAAAATGGTATGATAGATGGAAGGAAATTTGAAAAGGATTTAGTGAGGCCTAAGTGCCATGGGGTAACCCACCCTCTACACGTTACATATCCAGAAGTACTATAGGTAGCTGTAAATGCATTTCAATTGCATCCTGATAGCAGCAACTTGGTTCCTCGAAGCGAGTTTGTCATATATTTTAATTATTGTTTTGTATTATTGTTTATTTACTGTTTTAATTCGAATGGTTTGAAAAACAAAAAATAACCTATTTAAATAAAAGACTAAGAAATTAAACGATGCATAATACGTAGGCGTAAATTATCTATCTATATAATACTGAGTTAGAAATTAAAAAAAAAAAAAACATTGACAGCCAGATGCAAGAACATTCAATAACATTTACGAATAACGCAGTGTATTTTTTTTTTTTTTTTCATGTAATACAAATTTTAAAACTATCAAATTTCTAATTACTACTTAGTTAAATACAACTACCTAACTATACTGCAATTTTCACAAAACGCTAATAATAATAATAATACCAAACGTTGCTCTACATAAATTGACAGCTATATTTGACGTTAAACCACATCTAAAACACTGAGAAAAGTTTTTTGTCCTCGAATCGCCCATTTAATTTCGCTTCTTGGGTACGTATTGTTTGATTATATTGACAAATAGACAATCACATTAATTTATTATCAACGACTTGTTACAGTGTATTTATATTACTTGTAAAAGTTATTTAGTTTTTAAGAAAGTGGGTTATTTTGTCGTGTATTGTATTTAAAATATTATTTTGTGCTGATTTAGAATGGAAAATAATGACCAAAACAACAGTATTACTAAGTTATAAGTTTAACTAAATTCTATTTTTATGAGTCAACCTGCTCTTCTTTGATATAAACTTTCAATAGGTATGTATATATTGATTTTAAGACAGAAACAGGTTTATTTTTGACTGTTTTCTTTTTGTAACTGGTGACATAATGAATTTTTCGTAGTTTCATAATGTTATATGCAACTAGTTGCGTAAAGTAGATCATTTTATTAATTGTAGAATGAACTCCCCTGAGCTTCTAGACTTAATTAGACTTAATGTACCTCCGAGCAGAACGAGACATCCATGTATGTTTAATATTCTTTTAGATATGGACATTGTCATTTAATATGATTTTAAAACTAGTAATTAGTGATAGTGATAATTATGTTAACAATACAGTACCGGGAGATGCCTCAAACAGTGAAAAAATACAACTTAACCTATTCATGATTTACGGATTGACTCAAACCTCTAACAAAATAAGGTGAATTCCATTTCAGACAAAAAAATTGTGAATTGTGTTTTAATCATTGTGGTTGTAGAAACAGTAGTATGCTACTCGTGCAAAAAAACCTTCTGCACTTGTTGCACAATACAATATAATTTACCTTTACAATTCATTATTAACATTCCCTCTATAAATATTATTATATTCATTTATGAGCCCCTCAGTTTGCGACCCCTTCTCTAATACGTCATTGTTTTCAATTTTGATCCAAACATTTTACGGATCGCTATTCTACTTCATTAATCCCTGGATGGTATATATAAAGTGGAATGATGTTTAGCTTATCTCTGGAAAACGCACTGAAGCTTCAATCTGTCGGTCGATAGTGACTTAATTGCGTAATCATGTGTACATTACATTCGACTATTTGAGATTTAAATTCGAGATTATAGTGATATATTTGTGAAGCATTTTACCATTAATTGGTTTATATGTATATAAAAACACAAGGTATTATTGAATATAGAATCTTAACTTAGGCCAGGGAACAATGCAAAAATCTTACAAATGAATGTTATAGAAATTATTTACAAACAGTAGATAGAAATAAATCCAAGATTATCCTGGAAATTTAAAAACGATTAAAAACAAAGTTATAATTTACTTCATACCATGTACCATGAAAACATATCTGCAACAAATTCTCATGAAATTTCTAATCTTTTTGCAGATTTCTTTCCAGTATATATGTAAATAAATAAAAACTAGTATTTATGATATTCCATGTCCTACAATTTCTATTAGGTACTGGTATATTTAACAAAATAACTAGTTTACCAGACAAATTCGTGGCAGGCCCTGACGGTATTTCAAATATATTTTTTAAAAGATGTGTTTATTCATTAACTTTACCCTTGTTTATTATTTTTAATGAATAGTTAAATAGTGACATTTTTCCTGAATAATGGAAAATCAGTTATATAATTCCTATTTATAAAAAATACTTGTGGCACTCGGGGACTGCCGCGGTAAAGCTATTGCATAGCATTTTTTATCAACTTATGCAATTATATTTATTTATTTATTTTATTTATGCTGTATTTTTTTTTCTTTGATATTAATTCAAGTTTTTTCTTTGATATTAATTCAAGTTACACTTTTTGAGCGTGGTGACCGATAAGAAAACAATTTTTTTTCTTTTATTAAATAAATGAGAAGTTAATATTGTTTAAAATATTTTTATTATCTTACAATACATGTAGATTATTCAGGAATTTTTATCATTGAAACTATAGGTTTATGGTAACTGAAATAAGAAACATAAGTTTGAGACTTGATATCCTCTAAATATCGGGAAAATACCGCGTCAATGGTAGTCCTATATTTTGTTGTGGATTCTTGTGGATCATTATTCATTTTCAAATTCAATTTTTCCGAAATTGTGTCTAAAAGTGATAGAATCAGTTATCAGCTAGTCTACACGCATACGTCTAGTCCCACGCACACAAACACCGTGCCGAAGTCTGCCGAACTGAAACGACGTTAGACGATGCACGGTTTTCAACGCCGCACTGCTGTACCGGTCGGAGTGGGGAGTGTTAGGTTTATTTTCGTTACGGAATTTCTGTTTCGATTTTTCGATTTTTCGATTTTTCGATTTTTCGATTTTTCGATTTTTCGATTTTTCGATTTTTCGATTTTTCGATTTTTCAATTTTTCGATTTTTCGATTTTTCGATTTTTCGATTTTTCGATTTTTCGATTTTTCGATTTTTTGATTTTTTGATTTTTCGATTTTTCGATTTTTCGACTTTTCGATTTTCTTTTATTGAATAAATGAGACCGCTGTGCCGGTCGGAGTGGGGGTGTTAGGTTTTTTTTTTTCGTTACGGTCGTTACGCAATTTCTTGATTCGGTCGCCGCACTCAAAGCCCGCGATAAAAGCTATGCAATAGCTTAAAAATTGTATGTTATGTTAGGAATGGGGTATTAATACACTGCGAACTAAAAGATCCATTGTTCCCCCTTTTGTCGCTATTACAGCAAGGAAATGTCTCAATGCCTATGTTAGGTAAATCTCCCTCTTCTATTTGATAAGCCCCTAGATATAGTGCCCTTGGATTCTGGAGTTTTACACATTCAGTCAGAATTGGAATGGAGGTTTCTGTTTCCTCCTCACAGAATCTGCACTCACTATCTTCTACTACTCTCAGTTTACTAAGGTGTCCTTTGAGTCGGATAAAAATGCTAACAAGTAAGACATAAAAAATTACATAAGTGTCTGCAACCAGTCAGCTATGCACAAACTGTTTGAAAGCTTAATAACAGATCAACTTATACTTTTTGTTGTAGAAACATATTAATCAGCATGATTTACTGTCTAAATGTAGTACTGTTACGAACTTGTTGGTTTATGAAAGTAATATAATTGATGCCTTAGAAAACAAAAGAGAATAAAAGTCGATGCATTATACACTTTTTTCCAAAGCATTCGACAGAGTTGATCCCAGTATTCTTTTAAAAAATTAGATTGTTTAGGGTTCCGTGATAGGGTCTTAAAGTAGCTGTCGAGTTTCTTAACAGGTAGATCACAAAAGGTTGAAGTTGGATCGAATCTATCAAAATCAATACAGGTGTTCTCAGGAGTACCTCAAAGCTCACACTGTGCTTCACTACTTTTAACTTATTTATAAATGACATTGGGGACAATATTAATTTTTTCAAATATATCTTGTACGCAGATGATTTTAAATTATATAGACCAATTAATAATTCCTATGACCAACTTTTATTTCAAAAAGATCTAAATTCATTAACAAAATAAACTCAACCTCAATGTGAACAAATGTTATATTAAAATCCTTAAATCAAAAAAAAAGTAAACTTTGATCAGCAACTAACATTTGTTGAACATATTAATGGGCTGTGTTCGAGAGCTCTTAAAGTGTTAGGATTTATTAATAAAAAATGTAGTGGCCTCTCAGTTACTTAATAGTAGCTGTTCATGTCTATTTTAGATTATCCTTTATATTACATCTCTTGAAAGAGTTCAAAACAAATTTTTACTTTGTTGTGAATTTAGACTTGGTATTCCACATGTAAATGGAGATTATTTGCCTATTTTACAAAGGCTAAACATGGTTACTTTAAAAAATCTTAGGTTACTACTTATAAGTTGGTAAATGGAATTACCTTTAGCCCAGAACTTTTATATAGACTTCATAAAATCTAGTAGTTGTCAAGTATATAATCATTTATTAACCAATTACAAAGGTATCCTTAAACTACTTTTAAAGACCTGCAAACAATATCTAATAAAAAATAAAAACCGTAAATATGTATATGTCAAATTATATTGTTAAAAGTTTTGTTAGAATTAACTGCCAGTGGAACCAAAATTACGTCACACTTTTGTGGCGTATACTTCTTTTTCTTTAAATGGTGTGCTTATCACTTATATCGTATATCTGTCTTTGTCAATCATGGCTCACTTTAAAAACATCTTTTGTGGATAACTCTTTATTAACTGTTTGATTTTATACGTTAAAAGAAAGTCTTAATGGTGATTTAATTTTTTTAATAACACTGAATAACAATCAGAAAAAATATATATTTATCACGACTTAGGTTCTAGCGGCTAAAGTAAATATCTAATTTATCTCTGACCTTGACATTAATAATATTGAAAGGTTCCAAAACTGCTTCAGATAATTAACATCGTTGAAACTTTTAATTACTTTACAACTTGTTTATTTTCATTTATTTGATTTTCCCGCAATTCACAGAACATTTGATTTAATTTTACTTTACAACTCTATTTATAACCCCTTTGAACAATAACCTCGTCTCCTCCCATCCAACACCAATTGATTTACCCCTTAAACTTATTTACGAATCCCACATATACGAATGCCAAGCGAATAGTTCGAATATCAATCAATTTCTCAACTAACCGGTAGTTCTCCTTTTGTTTCAGAGTCACTTGGAGCGCATCCTAGAAAGGCCAGGGAAGTCCCAGGAACGATATGCTCCTTTGACTCGAGTTGAAAGCGGCAACTTGACAGCGGAAGACATGCGAGAAAACGGATTACGGAAACCGAGCGTATTTACTACCGTGTTTGAACTGAGAGAATGCGGAACGCAGACTCTGGTTTCTAGGTAATTAATTTTAGTAAGGAGCATTGAGGTTAGGAATAATTGGACCGTAGAGATTATTTTTTGAGAGATTAGTTGGAATAAATCTCTTAGAAATGGTATATTTTATATAAGTGCAATACTAATGGAATTATAACTATTTATATATCTTTACAAACCCCGTCACATATTAGTTGTTCCAGTGAATTTATTTGTATTAATTCCATAAGAGCCGCTTTACAGTTTTCAGTTTTCTTTATTGCAAATAAAAATACGGCCATTCCTATTGAGCGTAAGATAAATTTAATAATAAAATTTCGAAAATTCGTATTGCACGTCTGCGCACTAACATTTTTTTGATTATAAAATAGCGTCAGACTGAAAATTATTTACCACAAGTCGTATTACAGCTGTAATAGGCCTTTTCATCATGTGATGAGCGCAAGCGCAGCCGCCATGTTGAAATAGCGCCAATTCAAAAGTTTCGTACTGTTTTGATCAACAATGGCTGGAAAAGCAATATTATCTCTACATACAAATCAATCATTAAAAAAATCGTTGATGGTGATTTACATTTTTATAACTCTGTGGAAGCACATAGTTTTGAGCTATTAAAAAAGTTCTTGAAGTGACGTGGACGTTCGGAATAAGGAAAAAAGTGTGATTGAGACGTTAGGTTTCAATATTAACTGCGTAAAAAATTAATAAAAACAAATAATAATAATTTTAAGGTGTAGGGTGAGAAAAAGTCCTTTATATCTCACAAGGAAAGTCAATGTTTAATTGTTTAACAAAACATTGAGTGCGACCGGTTTCGAAGTGTCATCACTTCATCTTCAGGCTCGCCTAGTGGAAAGGAGAATATGTGGTGTAAGGTGTGTTAACTTGGAAACAAAACGATATATAAAATAATAAAAAAGAGAAAACTCACCATACTCTCCATCCACTGGTGAGTTTTCTCTTTTTTATTTTTTTATATATCGTTTTGTTTCCAAGTTAACACACCTTACACCACATATTCTCCTTTCCACTAGGCGAGCCTGAAGATGAAGTGATGACACTTCGAAACCGGTCGCACTCAATGTTTTGTTAAACAATTAAACATTGACTTTCCTTGTGAGATATAAAGGACTTTTTCTCACCCCTCACCTTGAAATTACCTCAACTCACACATGGCTACCCCCCTTGTCAAAATAATAATAATTATAACTCTATTCTAATTAATTATGCCAAGTAACTATTATAATCGAATTAAATTACGGGTTTTGAGCTTACATTAAATTGTAATTAGATGAAACAAAATAGATTTTATGTATTTTGAGGTGATCTTTTCGAAAAAAGGCAAAACAAAATGTAGCAGTTTTTCGAAAGTGCCGAAATTTTGGATTTTGTCAATTTTTCAATTTTGCGCAGGCGCATGTCGGAAATAAATCAATATTTTTAAAACGCAGTTTACGACATTTGAAAGCTTAGAAAAAATGCTAATTTTTATGTCTCTTGAGAAATTTTGATCCGATGCACCGTTCTCGCGGTATGGACGATTGAAATTTGTTTAGTATTTTGAGGCGACGAAGGTCGAAAAATTGAATTTGTTAAATGTTCAAACACTAAATTCTTTATAACATTAATAAAAATTAAGATATTTGAAAAAACAAAAATGCATTTAGAACTTAAGGGATGTGACTAGTGATTCCCAGAAGGGGGCAAGAGAAATCCCAAAATTGGGCATATGGCGGAAGGGCAAAATGCACCGCGGTCCTAATTTCATTGTTTGCCTATAACCGCCAAACTATTTGAATTTTTTTAATGCCACTTACAAAGCTTACTCTTAAATGTGAAATCTTATGTGTGTCTGAATTTCACCGACATCGGACCATAATTGGCTAAGATATCAAACAATTAAATAATATTTTTTTTACAAAAAAAAAAAATAATTTTTTTTTCGAAAGTTTGAAGTGACACAAAAATGCCAAAAATGCATCCAATGGCTCAAAACTTTTTTTTGAGTACTCTATTGTGTCTAGAATACGATTACATTACGGAAAATTCTGCAAATATATTTTATCTATTTTTTTGACCACTGTTCATTGAGTGACGACCAAAAAACACGGTTTTTGAGAAAAGTTGCCTAAAATTGACAATTTTTAGTTTTTTGGTCTGAAAATTAAACAAACCCAAATTTCATGTCTTCTAAATGTGTATACAAAGTTTAAAGTGTGTATGTTTCTTCTAAGTTGTAGAATTCTCCCGACAAAAGTCCCATTACACGCGCTCCGCGGAATCCAAAACTCGTGTATACACTACATTACTGTAATTTGATTTTTTTGCGATTTCCAGTTTTAAATTTCTTGCATATCTAAATTTATTAGGCTTAAAATTTATTAAATTGTATTTTACTGACTTGTTATAAGACGTTTCTTGAGTTTTGTGCAAAATATAGATATTAGCGAACAAAAAGCAAGCTTATCACCAAGTTGGAACTTACACTCAGGCTTAGGATTAATTTCCTAACATTTTTAAAGTATACCTTTTTGTGTATTTTTTTGTGCTCTTTTCGATGGCGAAGTTAGTTTTTTCAAATATATTTATTTTGTTAGATGTTTTCGGAAAACCCGGAAAAAATCACATGGGAAAAAAATTAAAAACAAACTACGCCTCTGGTTTCCTGCGAATTCCCGAAAAATTATGTCAGATTTCGCCGCGGGCCTTATTTTATTTGAGAGCCAACAAAAAAATACGCAACTTCTCTCATGGGCACATATGTCTAACATTTATAATTTCGCCACAAATTCATCGCAAATTTCATGTCCATGGTTCTGATCAAAAAAACGAAAAAACGACTTTTTGGTAAAAGCACTTCTGGCGGCGAGAAATTCGCCATTAAAACTACCTGTGCAATGAATTTCCGAACTATTTTTGCCTCCTCTTTCGAATGGTGCATTTATTTTCACTATCGGAATGATACTTGCCCAGATAATTAGCATTTTTACAATGGAAAATTCCGGAAAACCCGGTTTTTCCAAATTTAAAAAAAATTGAAAAACTGCTACATCTTTTTTTTTCTTTTTTTCGGAAAAATCACATCAAAATACACAAGGTCCTTTTTGTTTCATCCAATTACAAACTAATGTAAGCTCGAAGTGGCTTTTTTTCGTTATTTAATTGGACTATTAATAATTGCAAAAACACTTTAACATGAAAGTTAATCACGAGTATAATTAATTAATAAGATAAATTATTTAAAATTTTAAGGATCAACATGACATTTTTAATAATGTAACTGTGTACACCGAAGTAGTATTTAATAGTGTAACGGTTTGGCTCTACGGACGAGACAGTGCCAGGGTTTGCCACAACAGTACGAGACAACGAACCGTCAAGGTGACAGGAAACCCAACCTACAATCGGGCAGGCTGACGGAAGCTTGGAGAAGGTGTGAGGATTGATCGGGAGCGGTCATGGAAGCGGTTACCATGGATTGTTGATGATATGACACGGTCAATTTGGAGTGGCAG
The DNA here is from genome assembly GCA_927349885.1 of Psylliodes chrysocephalus. Lineage (NCBI taxonomy): Eukaryota > Metazoa > Arthropoda > Insecta > Coleoptera > Chrysomelidae > Psylliodes > Psylliodes chrysocephalus. Next base: position 51,795,767 of record OV651817.1, read on the forward strand.
ATAGAAAGCCGGTCAGCGCGTGGCGGATCAACGTTTCAATTGTAAATAGTAATAATTGTAAATAGTTTACGCGTTCGGATAGTTACTTTTTGTATTTTAATTAAATAAATAGTTTCAACCCACACTCGTGTTACAATTGGTGTCAGGTGTGGGGTCCTGAAGAAAGAAGATGTCTAAGAAGTTAAATCAGTTGCTGGTTGCAGAGCTCAGAAGAGAGCTAGAAGAACTTGAGCTAGACACGACGGGACCCAAGACGGTGTTGGTAGCACGTTTGAGGGAGTACTACGAAAGTCGAGGTGACGATCCTGATGCCATAGAATTTGAAGATCCCTCCCTGAAGGCTGGGAAGTCCTTTGCCGAGCTTGCCGAAAAGATGTCCAACCTGTCTACGGAGATGTCCCTTCAGCGAGATGAGCTTGCTGAAAAGATGACCAGCCTGTCCTCCGAGATGTCTAATCAGCGAGATGAGCTTGCTGAAAAGATGACCAGCCTGTCCTCCGAGATGTCCAGCATGTCCACCGAGGTTCATGAGGTTAATGAAGAAGTGTCCAACCTCTCCCGGGCCATGGCTAACCAGGCAGCAGAACTGCGAGCAGAAATTTCCCAACAGGAAGAAAGAATATCCGGTGTGATTGCTCAGCAGGAAGAAAGAATAACCGGTGTGATTGCTCAACAGGAAGAAAGAATATCCGGTGTGATCGCTCAGCAGGAGGAAAGAATATCCGGCGTCGAAGAAGAGATCCAGAAATTACAAGATTTCCTGTCCAATCCGCCACCTCCTGGAAGCAGAGAAGAGGAACCCAACCCCGTGGTAGAAAGGCTGGAGAGCAATCTTTCAACTCTCGAGATCAAGCTCCATGCGATCGAAGAACGATTCTCCCGCCAGTCTTCAAGAGGTGAAGATCGACGAGATTTCGGCGCTGTAGGTGAGACCAAAGCCAGAATGAAGCCACCTACCTTCGACGGCAAGACCTCCTGGCCCAACTATCTCAAGCAGTTTAACGCAGCAGCCGACGCCAACGGATGGTCCCCTGGGGAGAAGGCAGTAGCACTTACAGTTGCCCTACGTGGTGATGCTCTAGATGTCCTGCAGACCCTCCATGCCGACGAGTCCAAAGACTTCGATCAACTGGTGAAGCGTCTAGAGATGAGGTACGGCCAAGCCCACTTGGAACAAGTCTACCAGTCCCAACTTAAGAATAGAAGACAGAAGGCAGGTGAGTCCATCCAGGAGTTCGAAGCCGACGTTGCACGGATGGTACGCTTTGCCTATCCCTCGGCCCCTGAAAGCGTACTCGAATGCCTAGCTGTCCAAGCGTTCGTTGATGGAATGAGAGACCAGGAGTTGCAGAGAGCACTGCGCCTAGCCCGTCCCAAGGTCCTGGTGGATGCACTGTCAACGGCGTTAGAGTTTGAAGCAGCAACTGCAGCGTCCCGTGCCCATGACCGAATCCGAACCGTCACCAGCCACTCCAGCGAAGAGGAACACCATGGAGAGTCCAACAGGGAGATCCTAGAACAGCTGGTGAGCCTGATGAAGACTATGGCGACGAAGAAGAGGAGATCAGTACGATGTTGGAGCTGCGGAGAACTTGGTCACGTCAGAAGTGCATGCCAGCATCGTGACAAGACCACCCAAGATGACCTCAGGCAGCCGGAAAAACTAGAACGGGTCGACTCCAGGAGGGCGACATCAACCCGAAGTAGCCTACAAGACCCTCTCCTCGTCCTGGCTTCACTGAGTCACCGTCCTAGCAGCATCTATGTAGACGGCACCGTAGACGGCAAGAGGTATTCAATGCTGGTGGATACCGGAGCAACGAAGACCATCGTCCGCCGAGGAGTCGCCAGGAAACAGAAGATGTCACCCTCCAGGTGGCGATTACGAACCGCTACAGGGGAAGCAGCCAAGGTCCACGGTGAGGTAGACGTAAGAATACAGTTTGGTTCCACCCATGTTTCGCACCCTACCTTAGTAGCCGACATCGAAGAGGACGTCATCTTGGGAATGGACATCATGGATTCCTATGGCTTCCAGCTAGACTTGAAGCAACGAGTCATCCACATCGGCGCCGAAGAGTTGATTCTGCACCAACGTGAGACAGCCGTCGCAGAGGTAATGCTAGCCGAAGACGTCGAACTCCCAGCAAGATGTGAGTCCATAACCGTAGCTCGTCTGAACGGGTCCATCCAAGACGGAATTCCAGCCATGGTGGAGCCCAGAAACCACGACCAGGAGCTAGGAAGAGGCATCCTCGTTGGTAAGGCACTAATCAAGTCCGCTGCAAGTGTGCCTGTTCGTCTCATCAACATCAACGACCATCCAGTCACCCTCAAGAAAGGCGTTCAAGTAGGAACTTTCGAGCCAATAACAGCAGTGATTCACCAAGGGATTGCTGAGGAAGAACGGAAGTCAGACAAACTTGGACAGATCCTAGCCACTGTCGGTCCATCCCTGTCTCAACAAGAGAGGAAGAAGGTGAGAGACCTAGTCAACCGCTACCGTTCCATTCTGGGTTCGACGGATGGCAGACCAGGAAGAACTAGCATAGTAAGACACAAGATTGACACTGGTGAGGCGCACCCTATCCGCCAAGCTGCTCGACGACTGCCCCAAGTCAAGAAGGAAGAGGCGGAGAGAACGCTCCAGGAGATGGTGAAAGACGGAGTGGTTGAACCTTCCAGCAGCCCCTGGGCCTCTCCCGTAGTACTGGTGAAGAAGAAGGATGGGTCAACACGGTTCTGCGTCGACTACCGCAGGCTCAACGATGTCACTAAGAAGGACAGCTACCCTCTGCCAAGAATCGACGACGCCCTAGATGCACTAGCGGATTCCAAGCTGTTCTCTACCCTGGATCTGAAGAGCGGCTATTGGCAGGTAGAAATGGATCCCGCCGATAAAGAGAAGACGGCGTTCACCAGCGGAACTGGTCTGTGGCAGTTTACAGTCCTTCCATTTGGTCTTTGCAACGCTCCAGTCACTTTTGAACGACTGATGGAAAACATCCTCAGGGGTTTATCCTGGAAAACCTGTCTCGTTTATTTAGATGATGTCATCATACTGGGGCGGACGTTTGACGAACACCTGCTAAACCTCGAAGAGGTTTTCAAGAGACTTCAAGCTGCAAACCTGACGTTAAACGTGAAGAAATGCCACCTGTTCCAAACCGAGGTCAGCTACCTAGGACATATAGTTAGCAGAGAAGGTGTCGCCATAGATCCAGACAAGATTCACGTAGTCGAGCAATGGCCAGTCCCCTCCGATAAGCACCAACTGAGAAGCTTCCTTGGACTTTGCTCTTACTACCGCCGCTACGTCAAGATGTTCGGAGACATCGCCAAGCCGTTGACCCGATTGACTGAGGAAGGTAGAAGCTTCAGCTGGGATGAAGAATGCCAAGAAGCCTTCGACGCTCTGAAGAAACAGCTGACGTCGACTCCGATCCTAGGCTATCCACTTCCCGAAGGAAAGTTCATCCTCGATACTGATGCCAGCAACGTGGGAATCGGTGCCGTTTTATCACAGCTCCAGGATGGTCGGGAAAGAGTCCTTGGTTACTTCAGCAAGACGTTGTCCAAACCTGAACGTAACTACTGTGTCACCAGGCGAGAACTTCTAGCAGTGGTGAAGTCCGTTGAGCATTTCTACAAGTACCTGTATGGGCGAAGGTTCCTGATCAGAACTGACCATGCCAGCTTGAAGTGGTTACTTAATTTCAAGAATCCTGAAGGACAAGTAGCGAGATGGATGGAAAAACTGCAGGAATACGACTTCCACATCGAACATCGACCCGGGGTGAGCCACCGCAACGCCGACGCCCTTTCCAGAAGACCTTGCCAACAGAATTGCTCCCATTGCAGTCGCCTTGAGGAGAAGGAAGCCAGCCTGCGCCAGACTAAAGTCGTCAGCGAGGAATGGTCCAAAGGGAGGATTCAAGAGCAGCAAGAGAGCGACCCTGACCTGAAAAGAATTAGAGAATGGGTGTCAGCAAATCGTCGTCCAACCTGGCAAGAGGTATCGTCATCTTCACCAGGACTGAAATCCTTCTGGGCTCAGTGGAACTCCTTGGTGATTGAAGAGGGGTTGCTAAAAAGAATCGTTGAAAATGCCGATGGCACTGAATCAAAGAGGCAGCTGCTAGTTCCGAAGACCTGCATACCAGAGATACTACGACAGCTTCACGATGGAACGTCAGGAGGACACCTGGGTGTGAAGAAGACGTTACAAAAGGTTCGAGAAAGGTTCTACTGGGTGAGCTGCTCCGACGACGTAAGAGACTGGTGCCGAAGATGTGCCACCTGTGCGGCGAGCAACGGACCACAACGCAAGCGTAGGACTGGAATGCAGCAGTACATCGTAGGAAGCCCATTCGAGAGGATCGCTGTAGATGTACTGGGTCCTCTGCCAGAAACCGATGCAGGAAAGAAGTACATTTTCGTCGTAATGGACTACTTCACCAAGTGGGTAGAAGCGTATGCTGTTGTCAACCAAGAAGCTGCCACCCTCGCTGACATCCTGGTGAAAGAATTCATCAGCCGATTTGGGGTGCCCTTGGAACTACATTCCGATCAAGGAAGGAACTTCGAAAGCAAGCTGTTCCAAGAAGTCTGCCAGAAGTTGGGAATCCGGAAAACCAGAACAACGGCCCTACACCCGCAGTCCGATGGAATGGTGGAACGCATGAACAGGACATTGATCAGGCACTTATCGAAGGTTGTCTCCGATCATCAGCGGGACTGGGACGAGCACATTCCACTGTTCTTGATGGCCTACAGATCAGCTGTTAATGAATCCTCAGGACAGACACCGTCAAAAGTACTCTTTGGTCGAGAGATGAGGCTGCCATGTGATCTGATGTTTGGTTCCAAACCTGGTGAAGACATGGCCGGAGAAGATTATGTGTCAGACCTCCGCAGGAAGATGGGAGATACCCATGAGCTAGTACGGACCAACCTGCAGTTAGCTAGCGACCGAATGAAGAAGTATTACGACTGCCGAGCAGCAGAGTCCTGCTATAAGGAAGGTGACCTGGTATGGCTCTACAACCCACGAAGAAGGCGGGGCTTCTGTCCAAAGCTGCAGAAGAGCTGGGAGGGTCCATATGTCATCAGGAAGAGGATCAATGACGTAGTCTATCGAATCTACAAGGCTCCCAGAGGAAAACCGATAGTAGTCCATTCTGATCGACTAGCACCATTCGCCGGAGACCACGATGAAGATATACGAATACAGCGGCTCCAGGACGGACAGAACCTTGAAGACATCAACAGCATTCCAGGAGGAATGCATCTGAGGAGGGGGCAGTGTAACGGTTTGGCTCTACGGACGAGACAGTGCCAGGGTTTGCCACAACAGTACGAGACAACGAACCGTCAAGGTGACAGGAAACCCAACCTACAATCGGGCAGGCTGACGGAAGCTTGGAGAAGGTGTGAGGATTGATCGGGAGCGGTCATGGAAGCGGTTACCATGGATTGTTGATGATATGACACGGTCAATTTGGAGTGGCAGATAGAAAGCCGGTCAGCGCGTGGCGGATCAACGTTTCAATTGTAAATAGTAATAATTGTAAATAGTTTACGCGTTCGGATAGTTATTTTTTGTATTTTAATTAAATAAATAGTTTCAACCCACACTCGTGTTACAATATTAAAAAATATTGTGTAATACCAGACAAGTATTTTCTTCTGTTGGACCACTTTCTCCATGAAAATGTAGTGAACAAATATAAGTATCTTTAGTACCTAACATCATCCATCAATCGATCGAAAACCTTTGTCACTTCGACAACATTTTTTCACTCATAATACTCATTTTGAACTTGTTTTAATATGTATTTTGCCTAATTTGATAGTTTTTACGATATTGCAGGCAAGTATTTTTATAAAATATTAATTTATACCGCGTGTCACTTTTACATACTCATAACAATACCGTTTAGTTTTTCGTTTCCGTATTAATAACATAATTAATTGATTGCAAAAATTGATTTTTTAATTAAGACACTTATTACTTTACTTTTTTATCCCATTTTTTAAACGAATATACTTAAAATTATTATTTATCTATTATAATTTTTTTCACGTGGACACTAACATGCTTGTTAACAAAAAAACAGTACGAAAAAGATGGCTGATACTGACGCATGCGCACAAAAAAAAATTGTGATGAAAAGGCTTATTAGGCAATCCAAATCACGTGACTTAAAATGGTGGCAAATACAACAAAAGTATGTGCTTCCCTTGACAAAAAAATTCAAGTGATGTTATTAGTGATTAGTGATTTTTCAGTGTATTTAGATGAAAAATGTCATGATTTAATTTTTATTTTTAATACATATATGAATACTAATTGTATGATTGATTAACAATAACAGCCAAATATTAGTGAGGTTAACAAATTTTGTTGCTATTTCTATACATTCTGAAAGGACACTGGATTGCCTAATTTAAGAATAAATGGCGAAAAAAGGCTCTGCCAACCATAAAACCATAAAAAAAAATTCTGTTGTAAGTATCTTGTTCACGGGCAGTGTTATATACCCTGATAGATAACAAGTAACAAGTTAGTGTTTGTTTAAAACAAGTTTGACAGCAGTCACTTCCATAGCAACTTTGATTAGAGTTATAATTTTGGTACTGTATATTAACGGTCATATTGTGCCTATGATTATCAACTTATGACCTACAGTATCCAGTTTCACCGCCCCTACTAATTTCGTCGCAAATACAACAAAGCTCTTTTATCTAGTCGTTTAATGGAAATAATCTTTAGAGTGAAGCAAAAGTAGGCTTACTCCGAAATGAAAGAAATTAAAGCCGGCGTCCCACATGGCAATGTACTAGGACCGGTTCTTTATTTAGGCAGGAGATATATCACTCAAGGACAATGTGTTGAAATAGCAACATTTGCGGATAACACTGCAATATTGGCAGTCTGCCGAAATAATACAGATACCTCAGAAAAACTCCAGGAAACCTGCAACTAGGGTTGCCAACCATACTATAATAACGTATTCTTCTTTATTTTCGATAAACATACTTTAATACTTTTGCATAAAAATAAAGTATCCGAAAATACTTTATTTCCAATATTTACTGTGATACCTAAAACGAAACACTTATTGTGGGTAAATAAGTACTAAACTATTTATAGATTACATATAAGTAAAAACAAAATGTACTTATGATGAAAATTATTAATAATTACTGAAGTCACTATCGACGAAATTGTATAAAAATTGTCTGTTGTTTTTGTTTATAATAATTAAAGAATCCATTTTAACCCGTAACTGGTGACGTGAAATATTTTAGCACTGTTGGTGACATGGAGTCTGCCAGACTCCTCAAAAATTAAGCATGGTAGGGCTTCAGGAATTTTTACCTGGGTTATAAATATTTTTCACAATTATACTCTGAGGTATTTTAAAAATGTTTATTGATCAAAAGAGTTACAATCAACAATTATTTTAATATTAAAAATAATAATGCAAAAGAATGAACATTTGTAGTAAAAAAAAACTAACTTAACTTAAATCCTATTTTTTATGAAAAAATAACTGATAGAGTGTAAAAAAAAGTGTTTTTACAAAGATTAATACCTAACAAATACAACTGTATATAATAGTTGCGTTTAGTTACAAAATGACTCTAAATTAGTCATTTTTTGTAAGACATTCTCGGCACACTTTTTTGGCGCATTCTAAGCAAATAGGTTTTTTGCATTGAAAACACTGGTATTTCGTTTTCCGATGCAGTCTGGATGGACATAAGTAACAATATTTTCTTTTTTCCAAAGTTTCCTCAACTTCTTCACTTTCTGGAATATTTAGAACACGGCCGATTCCTTTACGAATGTCAGTTGAAATTCTCTTATTCAAATACCTACGTTCCAAATGCGGCCTTACAAGTTCCATGGCAAGTTGTTTCATAAAATCTAGACGTGTAATCTGAAGGTTTACTTTATGGGTCTGAAACATTATAAATGCATTTACTGTGCTCATATCTAATATTTGAAAAAATACCGCCATTGGCCAACGCTGGGTTCGGCGCGATGAGCTATACACTGCACATTTCTCATCTAATGAGTCCACGCATCCCTTTATACTATTATAAAAGTCTATTATTTCTGGCTTTTCATTTATTGACAATTTAGAGTGATGCATGGATGATACTAATACGACGGCTTTACCTTTTTTAGGCACAAAAGATATAATAGTAATGTCTTTAGTGAAACCATATAAACACGAACCAATTTCTCGTTTTCTGTTTGGTAAAAAACATGGCAGTATTTCCTTTTTATTTTTTCGTAGTGTGCCTACGTATGTGAGTTTTATAGATTTTAGCTTTTCTACTAATTCAATCGAACTAAACCAATTATCGGCGGTAATATTTCTATTAGTGGCTTCAGTTGGTTTTGCAAGCTTGGTTACTGACTGAGTAGGTATTTTTAGTTTTTTTTCTTCATTGTTTAAGCCCATGCTATCAGAACCTTTTCCGGTATAAATGTAACCATTATAAGCAAAACCGCTTCGAGCATCTGTAAGTAACATTACCTTTAAACCGTATTTCACTGGTTTTTGCGGCATATACATTTTAAATCTGCAGCGTCCCCTAAAGCCAATAAGCATCTCATCTATGGTAGTGTTTTCTCCTACAGTATACATCGATTGACAGTTTTGAAAAAACATGGTAAATAACTCACTAATTGCAGCAGCTGGATTTGATAATGCTCTCATAATCCTGTCTTCGGAATTGTCAAACCTGAGGCATGCGAGTAATACAGAAAATCTTTTTTCACTCATAACCAATCTAAAAAGCTCTCTTCCCGTTCCGTCCGTAGCAAATAAAGCTGAGATATGTTCATGATTAGACTTAAAAGCCGAACTAAATACTAGAAGACCCAAAAAAGCTTTCATCTCAATATAGTCCACATCCTTTAGTTCTGGTTTATCTTTTCTTTTGTAGCCCTCTGCCATAGTTCGTAGTTTTACATTAGTCCATTGCACAATGCGATTTATCATATCGTCACTGAACAACAAGTTCCAAACTTTTTGAGGATTATTGTATTCCTGAATTTTTGCCGGTTGCCGTAAGCCTGGCAAATGAACGATTAAATTGTGTGAAGGGGTTCTAACATGCCTTGTAGGTTCTTGACGCGACCATTTGAACCTATTTTTACCATAATAGTTTTTACTTGACTTTGATGTGTCGCTATTTCGCGGTTCTTCAAACACTTCTTCCAACTTTTCTTCTAACTCTTCTTCTAGTCCCTCTTCCAAATATTCATGCTGTTTTTTTGTGTTATTAATAAATTCCTCTTCCGTCTCAGATTCTGATAATAAGTCCGGAACTGTATCCTCATTTTCCATATAAAAGTCTTCATCAACGTTATCGACGTCACTGGACCGGCAGCTATCTTCTTCATACCACTGCATAAGAGTAGCATCATAATCTGGATCTCCAAATTTTACTCCTTTAGACGGTCCGGGTTTGTTTTCCATTTTTATTTTTCTAAACAGTAAAAAATAATGAGACCAAGTCGTTATAAATTTTCTTTGTATACTTACGTTATTGGTGACGTGGAGTCTGCTGGACTCCTCGGAAATTTCAAATGCACGTACTACCACTACTACGTCTTTCACGACACTAACGTTACCGCATGTGATTGCTGTAGGCATTGGTAGAAGGTACCTAGGAGGGGGAGTTCATATATGTTAAAATTCAAAGATGGCGTGATTCAAAGAAGTTGTTGGAGTCTGGCAGACTCCATGTCACCAGTTACGGGTTAAAGTAAATATTATTATTTACTCTCTGTTCTCACAACTTCAGCTTTCATTGAGATAGTTTTTTCGGTAATGAATCTGAAGTGACAAAAATGAAAGAAACATAGCGTCGATGAACTTAAATTAAAAATTCGATTGTAAAACAAGCTTTGAAACTTTTAAAGATAGCAAAAAAATTGTTAGCATATGCTAAAAGCACACAAAAATGTTTTTAAGGCAATAAGAACATGAATTTGAAAAATATTTTTTTTTTCTTCCAAATACTTTATTTTTCCTATTCAAATAATTTTGAACGTTTTTTTTTTTTTGTTAAAAAGTTGCCAACCCTACGTGCAACAGAACCAATTGATGCACATAAAAATGGAAAATAAAAACAAATCATATTAAATCATTGCAAAATTACCAAAAACTAATAATAAACTTTGATGTAATTCCGCATAATAATTCTGTCAAATACATAGGGAGTAGGGATGACATAAATGAAAAGATCATATTAAAAAAGTGTAAAGAACTTGAAGTTAAATTAAACAAATGTATTAGCTCCTAGGAAGAAAATCCAAGCTGTCAGTGTACAATAATCGTGAAATTGGTCTGGATTTATTGCATAGAGCTATGAAAATGTGATAGCAAGAGTAATATCAACATTTTACAGGTTCTCCAAAATAAAGTCTTAAAATGCATCATTATTGCACCTTAGTTTTATTGAAACAATTATCTTCAGAGAGACCTGGAAATGTCAACAGTTGAAAAATAAATAAAGAGATTTGCTACAAAACATGAGGCTCGATTACACTCCCACGTCAATAAAGAAACGCTGCAATTACTGGACAACTTTTCACTCAACAGAATGCTCAAACGGTAGAAGCCATTTGAAGTAGTGCAGTGAATGTTAATGCTAGTGCTAGAGTAAGGTAACCTTAGCCTAGGTGCCAGACCACTAGGGATACAACGTCAATGAAAAGGCCGACGAACTAGACTGAGAAGGCATTGGGCAACTCCATCAAAACATTAGATGCAAGAGTTTCAGGAGTGGTGAAACAATTATCCAAGATTGAGACATTAATTAACAGTTGGTCAAGTTCACGAAAAACCAACTGAATAAAAAACGACAAACCGTTAGGATAACAGTAGGTTTTCTTACAAGACACTGACGCCTAAGAAGGCACGTGTGTGTCATCAATCTAGCAGAATATACAACAATGTGCAAATTCTCTGAAGAAGAGAAAAATAAATCCACCGCCTTTACCAGTGTAAAGGCCTGGCTAGATAGCAGTTTCTAATACTAAGTGAAGAAAAATGAGACTCATGGAACTACTTGCGGAAGCAACTGTCAAAGCTACTAAGTCCAATAAAAAAGACCAAGCTGAACGAGATACTCTAAATAACGGAGTCGTAAAGACAAATAATGTCCAACTCCTTTAAAATATAATCTAGTGCTAGTGTAAAACAGTGTAATAATAAATTGTGATGCTTTCCTACAGTAGGTAATAATTAAGACATTTTAGATAAGTAATTATTAATTTATAATATTTTTTAGAATAAAATTGTAGGCTAGTCAATATTAACCAAAAAAAAAAAAAAAAACCTAAATATAGTTATAAAATATCCACTTCAATACTAGTAGAACTCTCTAAATCAGAAGCTGGTTATTTTTATTTTTTTTTAATTCTTACCTTTGCTTGCTTTCACTTTTATCTTTTGGCTTTTTGATTATTCTTGTCTGTTGCAACTTTATTTTCTGTTGCTTTGCTGTCTCTTTCATTTATCTGTCAACTGTTCTTTCATGGGCGTGAAAGCTAAGATTCTTGAATGTAGTTTTCCTCGATTTCTTTTACTTTTATTTAATTTCTTTTTGGAATGCCATGAATATTCTCTACGGGAACTACATTTAAACGTTGTACTGTCTTTAAATTTAGTTGATTTTATGCTATCCTTTTTAATATTCTCCAACTTATTGAGGAAGGGATATTTGATGCTGAATCTGGTTCAGGAGATAAGAGTGCTCTAAATCTTGGTAATTTTGATGAAATTCTTTGAGTCATTGTCCTAAATACATCGGGCATTGCTGGTATTAAACAATCTTTTTTGGTGTTAAAAATACTGTCTGGTTGAGAAAAGAAATATTTTTCGGTGATTCACGTGCTGGTACAGGACAACTTGAAATGTAATCAAACTAAAAGAATTTACGCACTTGTAGACACTGGGTCTCAGAAATTTTATATTTTTAGGAAAACTGCAGTTGATATGTAATTTAAAGTCTCAAGAGAAGAAGAGATGGTACATGCTATCTTTTGTAGTTATACCATACCAAAACCGTAAACTATACTTGCCTCCAGACGTATTTATCCAGGTTAGATAGTCAGTACTCTTGATCATTTAAAACTTTCAAAATAACCAGTCATTTACGATTGAAAGTTTGCATTTACGATGGTCCCTGGTTAGAAGAAATAGAAAACTTGGATACTGAAGATGGTCTAATAGATTATTACTTGGAACAGATATAACTGGTGAAATATGTACTAGAAAACGTTTAGTTTTGTTATGTTAACTAATGTTTTATAGGAACAAAACTGGTATGGGTTTTTATGGGCAAAGCTTCGATTAGTGTCACTACTCTAAGATCAAAAATTTTGCTTTTCACCAATGTCTTAGTAAATTATAGAAATATGGATGACTTTGGAACCTTGAACTTCTTTGTTTAAATTATCCAGTTAAAGATAAATTACCCATCGTGACATTATAAAACATGCAGGAAATCTCTTCACTGGTTGGCGAACTATTGTACAAATTTAAATTTAATTTAGACTTAAAAGATGGGTTCTGACACACCAGTGCCACTCTAGGCTAGAGAACTTGAAAAAGAAAGACAATACTTGACCATGATCTAATCATGGCCTAATTGAAAAAAGGTGGGTAAAAATGGAAAATTAGAGAGAGAAAAATAAAAATAAAAAGGTGTAAAAAGATAAATCTATATCTAGACAGGAAGAGGTAAGTTGGGGAACTACTATTCAAATTTAATTTAGAGTTAGAGATAGGGCGCTGACACTAGTGCCACTTTAGGCCAAAGAATCGTGACGGAGACGTGAAGGTGAAGGTGACAGACTTTACTAGACCATGCACCCAGGGCCGACTAGAGGGGAGGGGGTAGCCGGGACTAATTCCCGGGGCCCGGACTGAAATGGGGGCCCGGCACCGCTGTTAGGGGGGCCCGACAACAGGTTTTTTCGTTCTGCAAGAGAAATTCGACCAAGATGAGAGAGGAAAGTTAAGTTTATTGAAAATAAAATGAAATATAAAGAGAGGAAAAATTTTAGCATAGAGAAGTTTCGAATGAGGCCCCCCTTTTTTTAGAAGGAGTAGGGAGAGTTAGTATTTTGATGAGAGGACCTTTTTTTTTAGAGGAAGAAGTAATTGAAGGAGGGAGAAATAGTATTTTGATGTGAGGATTTTTTTTTTTTTTAGAAAAAATTGTATTTACGTAGAAGATTTTTTTACCACGGGGCCCGATCTAGATAATTGTCCTGGGGCCCGGCTTGTCTCTCGGCGGCCCTGCATGCACCAGAAAAAATAAGCGCAAATAATGATAAATTTAAAAAATTATGTGATATAGGATGCAATATGAAGACTAGAGAAAAGGAGGCGAATCGGCAATGGTCAAATTTCCGTCCTTCCTATTATAAAGTTCGCGAAATTGACTGTAGTTGGCATGTTTAATGACAGCGTAGTCAATTTTCTATGAAGTCAATGTAAAATGAAGTGATTTTTTAAAAAATTGGTGAAAAAATTAAAATAATGTGAAAAAAAGTACCTGAGTACAAGTAACATGAGTGACAAAAAACATCAAAGCAAGATTTACGTCGTTTAAGATTGTAAAATCAAATGTAAAACTAAAGAAAACACAAGAAGAAATCAATTCGATGTCTTTTTAAATCTTCTAATGTAAGTAAAATAATGTATTCATGGCTAAATATAATATTTAATGTAAACTAGTCACAATATGTATCTTATGAAGTGTAGTTTATTTTATTACAAATTTCTATAATATAAAATTGTACAGTTATAGATGCTGACTAACAAACAACAATAATTATGTATTAAATTTAACTTACTAGAAAAGAAAATTTATTTTTTATAGAGTTTTAATGTTAGATAAAGAGTTGCTACTGTTATTTTTTTTACCCCAATTGTGTCATTGTAAATGTTTTTTGTAGGGTACTAATCGTTTAGAACAGTGGCAGCATATATATCGTTTCTCCTGCCGATAAAGCACTTTCTAGAGATGATGTTGTTCTATACTTTTTAGAAAATATTATCAAATATTATGAGTCTATTTTTACTGATGGTACTATTAGCAAAATAAAAAATCTGATGTGTCCAACACATGACTTTCCTATCTAGTTTTTATAGGCTTTTTCCGGTTATTTTGTACAACCTATTGTAGCATCTCTATAAATGTTTAGAGGATAAACTAAATATATACATTGTCCACATACATCTACCTCGAAACATTTTTCTACAGATATTCATTGAAAACGAAAATACTGAAAAATTTAAATTTAGCACTTTTCCATTACGGTCCATTTTAGAAAAATCATGTATAAACAAAAATTATAGAGATCGATATCGCAAACAACTTTAAGTTCAACAATTTTCATAAAAATCAGAATTTTGCACATTTTGTCAAATTTCTCGGATACGGACCGGGAAATTTTAACATAAAACAAAAATTATAGATAATAATATTAGAAGTAACTTTTATTTGAACAATTTTCTTCTCCAAACATAAATAACAGATATATTCCATAAAATATAAAAACGGCCTCCTATAAAGTACCCCCCTAGATGTTCCGACTTTGTCCAAAATCTAATCATTTCACTTCAGGCCGAAATAAACCTTAAGTTTAAAATTTAATGTTATTTTCTTTATCCGTTTTTGAGTTTTCTTCAAAATTCGAAATTTACACATTTTCTCAAATATCTCGAATACGGTCCATTTTAGAGAAATTATGTATAGAATAAAAATTATAGAGAATTATATTACAAACAACTTTTACTTAAACAATTTTTATAAAAAAATATTTTTGTTACATTTTGTCAAATTTCTCGAATACGGACCATTTTAGGAAAATTTTGTATAGTATAAAAATTATAGATAATAATATTAGAAGTAACTTTTATTCGAACAATTTTCTTCTCCAAACATAAATAACGGATATATTCCATAAAATATAAAAACGGCCTCTCATAAAGTACCCCCCTAGATGTTCCGACTTTGTCCAAAATCTAATCATTTCACGTCAGGCCGAAATAAACCTTAAGTTTAAAATTTAATGTTATTTTCTTTATCCGTTTTTGAGTTTTCTTCAAAATTCGAAATTTACACATTTTCTCAAATATCTCGAATACGGTCTATTTTAGAGAAATTATGTATGAAATAAAAATTATAGAGAATTATATTACAAACAACTTTTATTTAAACAATTTTTATAAAAAAATATTTTTTTTACATTTTGTCAAATTTCTCGAATACGGGCCATTTTAAAAAATTTTGTATGGAACAAAAATTATAGATAATTATATTAGAAGTAACTTTTATTTGAAGAATTTTCTTCTCCAAACGTAAATAACAGATATATTTCATAAAATATAAAAATGACTACCTATAAAGTACCCCCCCAGATGTTCTGACTCTGCCCAAAATCTAATCAGTTCATTAGACGCTGGAATAAAGCTTAAGTTTAAAATTTTGTGTTTTTCTGTGTATCGGTTCATGAGTTATGCGACCTACAGACACACACACACACACACACACACACACACAAACACACAGACATCATCGCGAAAATAGTCAAAACGGATTCAGGGGACCTCAAAACGTAAAAATCCGTCGAAAACTCGAGGTCGAAAAAAATCATGATTCCTATACTTTCCTTATATCTGTATACAGATAGGAAAGTAAAAAGGGAAAGCTGAAATTAAAGGATGAGGTAATACCATGTACATTCCCAAATCTCCCTTTATACTTGTATTACAATAATAAAAAATCTGTTCACTGCTTTATTTTACTCCTAAAACTATATATTATTTCAATTCAAAAAAATTTTGCCTCAAAATTGTACTTATCAAATTTCAGCATTTAAGAAATCTTTTCGAATTTGGTCATATGTACCTAATTTGTATTTTATATAGATAAAATTAAATAATTTATCAATTAAAACATGCAAGAGTTATTTAGAAATAAATACAACAGTATGTTCTGTGGTTTATTTAGCTATAAATAAGTTTATT
This sequence comes from Psylliodes chrysocephalus, assembly GCA_927349885.1. Classification (NCBI taxonomy): domain Eukaryota; kingdom Metazoa; phylum Arthropoda; class Insecta; order Coleoptera; family Chrysomelidae; genus Psylliodes; species Psylliodes chrysocephalus. The sequence goes on from OV651817.1 coordinate 51,811,843, forward strand.
TTTATTATTTTGACAAAATTAGGTATAATTCCCATAAGAAGTCATGTATTTTGAACAGCGTATGCAGTACCAGCGCCCATGCGGTTAATTATAGAAGCTCAATTAGCATGCGTTTTTTGGGACCGTATTTTGAGTATGCCGATTTGTCTCCTGATCTCTGGTTTTCAGAGGAAGCAATAATTTAACGATTACGGAACACGAAATTAACCACAAAATGCACAAATTAACTATCAGTTGTCAAAAATTGTGCAACGCCTAGCTCCAATTGAACTTCCGTGACTGGCCTGGGCGTAACTAAAAGCAATTCTTTGTATCCCATTTACATTAATACGAGGGATATATTAGGTTCATTTGGGGTAAAACTGTCTTACGGATGACGATACTCGAAATTTGTTCTTAATTATGTACCATAAAGTTTATATTGGGAATAAATCCTATCGTAAATCTCCATCGTAAAAGCGGAATATAATTTTCCAAAAGCAAGCTCGGAACTTTTTTCGGTGTATATTACGGAACATTTTTAAAAATAGCAAGTTAATACCATGAATTTACTGACATTCAGTTGTGAGAACTGAAGGTTTATTTTACGTTTAAATATTGTTTTATATTAATGATATGTCCAATTTAAAAACTATTATTTTTGTGGATTTTTTAGATTTTGCCACTAATAATAATAAAATAATTTTAAAATCACTAATAATGAAAGAAATTTGTGAAATTGTCAATTCTTTTTATTAATAATTATTATTAATTAATTATTATTATTATTATTATTATTATTATTATTATTATTATTATTATTATTATTATTATTATTATTATTATTATTATTATTATTATTATTATTATTATTATTATTATTATTATTATTATTATTATTATTATTATTATTATTATTATTATTATTATTATTATTATTATTATTATTATTATTATTATTATTATTATTATTATTATTATTATTATTATTATTATTTATTATTATTATTATTATTATTATTATTATTATTATTATTATTATTATTATTATTATTATTATTATTATTATTATTATTATTATTATTATTATTATTATTATTATTATTATTATTATTATTATTATTATTATTATTATTATTATTATTATTATTATTATTATTATTATTATTATTATTATTATTATTATTATTATTATTATTATTATTATTATTATTATTATTATTATTATTATTATTATTATTATTATTATTATTATTATTATTATTATTATTATTATTATTATTATTATTATTATTATTATTATTATTATTATTATTATTATTATTATTATTATTATTATTATTATTATTATTATTATTATTATTATTATTATTATTATTATTATTATTATTATTATTATTATTATTATTATTATTATTATTATTATTATTATTATTATTATTATTATTATTATTATTATTATTATTATTATTATTATTATTATTATTATTATTATTATTATTATTATTATTATTATTATTATTATTATTATTATTATTATTATTATTATTATTATTATTTTTTTTTTTTTTTTTTTTTTTTGTGTGTCATCGGCATCAACTGCTATGGTTATTAGCCTCGTGTTCTGTGTAGGCTTTGTTACTGTTTCCCAGCGCCACTTTAGGAACAGCACTGTTAATTAGAACCCAACAGTGAATGGTCGAGTGGGGAATCCTACCAAGGCATCAGAATTAATTTTAAATAATTAAATTAAATGAAAAAATTCCGGCCAACGGTGGGATTCGATCCTGAGACCTTCCGATCTCAAAGTCATGACTCTAACCACTGAGCCAACCCACCCCCCTATTATTATTATTATTATTATTATTATTATTATTATTATTATTATTATTATTATTATTATTATTATTATTATTATTATTATTATTATTATTATTATTATTATTATTATTATTATTATTATTATTATTATTATTATTATTATTATTATTATTATTATTATTATTATTATTATTATTATTATTATTATTATTATTATTATTATTATTATTATTATTATTATTATTATTATTATTATTATTATTATTATTATTATTATTATTATTATTATTATTATTATTATTATTATTATTATTATTATTATTATTATTATTATTATTATTATTATTATTATTATTATTATTATTATTATTATTATTATTATTATTATTATTATTATTATTATTATTATTATTATTATTATTATTATTATTATTATTATTATTATTATTATTATTATTATTATTATTATTATTATTATTATTATTATTATTATTATTATTATTATTATTATTATTATTATTATTATTATTATTATTATTATTATTATTATTATTATTATTATTATTATTATTATTATTATTATTATTATTATTATTATTATTATTATTATTATTATTATTATTATTATTATTATTATTATTATTATTATTATTATTATTATTATTATTAATTATTATTATTATTATTATTATTATTATTATTATTATTATTATTATTATTATTATTATTATTATTATTATTATTATTATTATTATTATTAATTATTATTATTATTATTATTATTATTATTATTATTATTATTATTATTATTATTATTATTATTATTATTATTATTATTATTATTATTATTATTATTATTATTATTATTATTATTATTATTATTATTATTATTATTATTATTATTATTATTATTATTATTATTATTATTATTATTATTATTATTATTATTATTATTATTATTATTATTATTATTATTATTATTATTATTATTATTATTATTATTATTATTATTATTATTATTATTATTATTATTATTATTATTATTATTATTATTATTATTATTATTATTATTATTATTATTATTATTATTATTATTCTTATTATTATTATTATTATTATTATTATTATTATTATTATTATTATTATTATTATTATTATTATTATTATTATTATTATTTTAGATGAAGCACTTAATTACAAATAATTTTTTATTCATTTATTGTGTTTTAAAATAAAATAAAATTTATGTATCTGATCTTTAAATGACTTTTATTCAAAAAAAATTGTTATGTCAGATATTTCAAATATTATGTTTCCGAGTAGGAAATTGCAAGATCTATCAAAATCAAGAAAAAAAAATTGGGGTTACTATTTAAAAAAATTGTCAATGACGTCACTGCCCAAAAATGGGAAGTGGGGGAAAATGAAATTCTATTTAGAAAATTGCGCTTTTAGTAAACAAAATTGACCTGTCCAAGCATTTTTTCTAAAAACCACCTACTTCCATTATAATGAATTTATTCCTTTCATTTGAACCATACTGTATATATATTTCGAATAGTTTCCGAAATTTTTAATCTAATAGTTTTTATATAATATTACTTCTGTTATTGCGAAAACTGGACATGCTATTTTAAGCAATCATAGACTTCGAAAGTGTTTGAAATTTGTCGTAATTCAACACCTATAATATGATTTTATATTAATACTGTAACGGTATGTATGTCATACCGTTATTTTTCAAACACATCTATTACCCCATCTCTTTCCTTGCGATGACAGTGCTGTGTCTGTCAATGAAATTTCATTTTTAACGGCCTATCTTCCTGAATTTTGTGTCGTAAAGATGAATTCAGATTTATCACACGATCCTCTGATAAAAAAACCATTAGGTTAATCATTCTGATAATACATACAATATTTTTTTGATTTCGTACAATGATTGTAAAAAAAATTGAATAATGGTTCTTTGATTGTAAGAATAAAGAATAATTAAGAGTTTGTTACCTAGTTATTTAAAGAAGGATTTGCTGATTTGCATGGCTACAAGGATTTGATAGTAGTTAACGTCTTGAGGACCTAAGAAGTAACAGGCTATTTGGATACCTTGCATCGTAGATGAGGCTTGTTCTACCTCTTTATGAAGCCCTACCTCATTGAAATAAGTCAATTTTTATTGTAGGGTACTATTTCGTATCTACTGAAGGCATATCCTTTATTTTTCATTTAAATTTAATAGTAATTTTTGTTTCTGTATTTTCATCAATTACTCTTATACGTAGAGATATGCGAATCTAAATACGGTAGGGTCCATTTCCTAATTTTAGGGTGATTGAGTTATTATATCTTAGTGGCATATCCACAACCCTTTTTACAGAGCTTTAATCACTGAAATTATACCAACAACATCAGCGGTTACAAATATATTACGTTTCAAAAAACATTTTAAATAAATGGTCCCACTTTACCAAAATTGTAACAAGAAACATTCAATAATTTATTTTTATTTAAGGTGAATACAGTACCCCCCTTATAATTTTCGGACAAGGATATCTCAAAAAGTAATTTTTTTAAAAAATTTAAATTTACGCAAGATAAATTAGGCATTAATATCTAGAATATGCATATCTTTTAAAGTTTTAATTTCTACCAGTTTCTAACGCGACTGTAACTATCGTATCGTACACTCTCAGTCATCATTCGTTTCCTGAAATGATTTACACTAGTTTACACTAGTTTACACTAGTTTACACTAGTTTACACTAGTTTACACCAGAAGATAGCACTTAACGAGGCGTTTTAGCCACTAATTTCGGCGAATTTTTAAAAATCATTAACAAGACATTAAGAGCTTAAATTCATGGATTATATTAAGAATAGTGCTGTTGAGGAATGCATTTATTTTCATCATGATATTTCAAAATTTAAAGCCCTTTGATTTTTTTCTCGGAAACTGGTAGGAATTAAAACTTTAAAAAATATTCTTATTCTAGATACTATTGCCTTATTTATTTTTCCAAAATTTGAATTTTTTAAAAAAATTACTTTTTGAGATATCCTTGTCCGAAAATTATAAGGGGGTGCTGTAATTACCAATAGTTACGGTACTGAATAGCATTATTTGAAAAAAAATACCTTCTAGAATAGCTGTTTTATCATTTACAGAAAGAGATTTAAAATTTAAAGGAAATCCTTGAGCATCTTCTATTTTTTTACATAAGATAGAAAATTCATCAATGGTTTCAGGTTCCTGTAATGCTAATTGAGTAAATAAAAATAGGTAAAAGATTTGTTTTAATGATACTTAATCTCCTAAGTTCATCTGGAATAATATTTAATCGTTTAAAAAGTTTTTCCATGAAAGAAATGTAGAAAGTTGTACTTTCGTATAGTTGTTTCCTATTAAGAATTTCACATTCTAATTTATACTGATAACACAGGTCCACAAAAAAAAAGTGGTCTGTGCTGGGTGTTCGACAAAGATTTTCCGACGTATTTTTTACCGCTGAACACGAATCTGAAGTCAAAATTGAGGGTCAAACTGCAAAAAACGGAGAAAAATTAAAATAACCGATAAAATCAAATGGATCTTATCGGTTTTTTAATTTTTCTCCGTTTTTTACAGTTTGACCCTCAATTTTGACTTCAGATTCGTGTTCAGCGATAAAAAATACGTCGGAAAATCTTTGTCGAACACCCAGCACAGACCACTTTTTTTTTTGTGGACCTGTGTAATCGCCGGGTAAGAAATTTAATTTTAATTGAGCTACTAGATTATATCCCATTTATTAAATTTAGAGCGATTTTTTATGTACCAAAATAATTCATCACCCTTTAAAAGATCACAACTACGTTGAAATATTTGTTCTTTTGAGAAACCTCTACATATATTTAACATTTCAATTTGTTCTAATAAATTAAACTTTTTTCCCATTATAAAATATACCCCATTCATAATCATCTACACTTGTATGCGAAAAACAACTAGTTTGTTCTCTAGATACCATACTAGTATGGGAATTATACATAATTTTGTCAAAATAATAAAAAGAAACTTGTTTATAGCTAAATAAGTCTTGCATGTTTTAATTGATGAATTATTTAATTTTATCTATATAATATAAAAATTTGGTACGTATGACCAAATTCGAAAAGGTTTCTTAAATGCTGAAATTTGATAAGTACAATTTTGTGGCAAATTTCTTTTTGAATTGAACTAATATATAGTTTTAAGAGTGAAATAAAACACAGTGAACAGATTTTTTATTGTTGAAATACAAGTATAAAGGAAGATTTGGGAATGTACATGGTATTACCTCATCCTTTAATTTCAGCTTTCCCCTTTTGATTTTGCTAACAGTACCATCAGTAAAAATAGCATAATATTTGATAATATCTTCTAAAAAGTATAGAACAGAATCATCTCTAGAAAGTGCTTTATCGGCAGGAGAAACGATATATATGCTGTCACTGTTCTAAACGTTTAGTATCCTATAAAAAACATTTAGAATGACACAAATGGGGCCCAAAAAAAAATAACAGTGGCAACTCTCTATCTAACATTAAAACTCTATAAAAAATAATATTTGTTTCTAGTAAGTTAAATTTAATACATAATTATTGTTTTTTGTAAGTCAGCATCTATAACTGTACAATTTTATATTATAGAAACTTGTAATAAAATAAACTACACTTCGTAAGATACATATTGTGACTAGTTTACATTAAATATTATATTTAGACATGAATACATTATTTTACTTACATTAGAAGATTTAAAAAGACATTGAATTGATTTCTTCTTGTGTGTTCTTTAGTTTTACATTTGATTTTTATCCTGTTTTACAATCTGAAACGACGTAAATCTCGTTTTGATGTTTTTTGTCACTCATGTTACTTGTACTTAAGTACTTTTTTCATATTATTTTGATTTTTTCCACCAATTTTTTAAAAAATCACTTTATTTTATATTGACTTACATAGAAAATTGACTACGCTGTCATTAAACATGCCAACTAGAGTCAATTTCGCGAACTTTATAAAAAGAAGGACGGAAATTTGAAATTTGACCATTGCCGATTCGCCTCCTTTTATCTAGTGTTCATAGTTTTAATACTCCGTAATTAAATTGATTTCATATAGTTTTATTAAAATATATGGTTTATTTTTAAATATAGATCAAATATTAATAATAATAGAAATTCTATTATTTATCGATTCTACACAAGAATTACTCAATTTAATGTAGATTTAAGCTCAATAACTAAAAAATATACTGACAATTAGTTTGACAGAATTCTCACTTATTTAAAATTTAACAAAATAATAGTATTCAGGTGACCAAAATATGAACTGTAATTAGTGAATTTCATTTATTACCGTGTTTTTACTGGATATGAAATACAGGGTGTGTGGAAGTTCGATATATCCTATATTATAGAAAATATCAAAACAAAAGTTGTAGATAATATTAATCTGCACATTTCAAAATTATTTTCGATTATACAGAGTGATCCATAACTTCAGAATTAATCAAACCTATGTTTTTTTTTAATGGACCACCCTGTATTTAATTGTAAATTTGAATTCCCCTGACTTTGCCCTTCAAGAAAATACCAACATGTATGAGGTTATACTGGGTATTTTGATAGTTTAAACCAATTTTATATATAAATCGTACTAGGTTCAACCCTCTATATATTTCAAAAGAAACAATCGAACATCAAAATTTTTTGGTGAATCATTTTTAATGATAGTCTACTTTTATAAGAATATACTAATTTTTTCCTAGTGCAACAGACGTGTACAGGGTGAGTCAAAACTCAAATACATGGATTTTCTAATTTTTTTTTTAAATGTAACACACTGTATTTCATATCAATACTAAAAAGTACTCTAATTATACGTTCGTTTGAGTTAAATATTGCCTATCCCTAAACACAACAGTTTAGCGAGATTTTTAGATGAAATGTTAAAAAGGGTTAATTATAACTAAATTCACAATGTAATTTAATTTAAACTCCTGTTAAATATTACATACTAGTTACTAGTTAATCAGTTTATATTTTTAAGGTACCTGGTACAATTTTTTATCAACTGAATTTATTTTTTGGGACCTTTACAACTCTTTATATAAAATGCAATGAAAACGCTAACAGAACTTCAAATTTTTTTTGGGCATTAGGTCAAGTGGGCTTTGAAATTCATGTCAAAAGAATAATTTGACAGTTCCGAATTGTTTAAATAAAAATAAAATTACGTTTAGTGTTCACAAGTATTTAAATTTATTGATTTGACTGATTTAAAAATGAATTTTGAAACGAATGAATTGACTGATATGATTTTAGTGCTAGGGGCTAGTGATGAAAATTGCTTGTTGGCAACTAGAATTTATAAGCAAAAATATCCTGATCGCCGACAACCTCGTAAAGAATTTTTTGAAAATCTGTTGGAAACATTCAAACGTACAGGTAATGTAGCATATCAAAAAAAATATAGAGAAAGATGAATAAAATGAACTCAGTATTCTACTTAGAAAATCGAAACACCAGTACACGCATCATGGAAAAGAAACGGGAATAAGTAAATCATCTATCAATAGGATACTATTAAAAAATAAAGTACATCCATACCATATCCAACGTCATCAGGAGCTTCTTGAAAACGATTTTCAAAAAAGAATAGCTTTTTGTGAATGGGCAATAGAGAGCATTAATAATGAAAATTATTTTTTTGATTGTGTACTTTTTGGGATTGAATCAACATTTCACAAAAACGGTTTCGTCGATAGACACAATTTTTATTACTATTCCACCACCAATCCTTATGAGTTAATGACACATAGCCAAACACGATGGTCTATTAACGTTTGGGGTGGTATATTAGGGGACTATGTCATAGGACCACATTTCTTTCATGGTCGTGTAACTGCCGAGGTCTACTTAGACTTTCTGCAGAATCATCTACCACTACTATTGAAAAATGTTCTACTAAATATAAGACGCCGAATGTGGATATTACATGATGAAGCTACTGTACATCATGCTCAACCAGTTCGCAACTTTCTGAACCATAATTTTTAAAACAGGTGGATTGGAAGAGATGGTCCAGTTATGTGGCCTCCCAGGTCCCCTGACCTCACTAAAGTAGATTTTTTGTGGGGTTTCGTAAAAAACGAGGTTTATAAAACTAGTCCATTAACTGGCGAGGAAATGAAGGAAAGAATAAGACAAGTGTTCGCGAGCATAGATGTACAATGTTTGAAAAACGTTCAAAGATCATTTGAAGCTAGATTACAACATTGTATTGCAATTGGAAGGAGTCACTTTGAGGAGCTTTTATAATAGCTTTTTTTTTTCATTTTTTAATATACTAATGTTGCATTCTAAAAAATTGAAATAACTTATGTTTGGCTCATATTTTTGTCATTCAAATATAAAATATCTTCTAAAATGTTGTGTTTAGGGATAGGGACAAACGAAAGTATAATTAAAGTACTTTTAGTAGAGATATGAAATTCAAGGTGAACCTAACCTTAAAAGTAAAGAAAGTAAATTCAGTTGATAATAAATTGTAGCTAGGTACCTTAAAAATATAAACTCATTAAACAGTATATTTCAACAAGAGTTTAAATCAAATGACATTGTGAATTTAGTTATAATTAACCCTTCTTAACATTTCATCTAAGAATCTCGCTAATCTGTTGTGTTTAGAGATAGGCAATATTTAACTCAAACGAACGTATAATTGGAGTACTCTTTAGTTATGATGAAATACAGGGTGTTACGTTTACAAAAATTGAGAAAATCATGTATCTGAATTTTGACTCACCCTGTACACGTCTGTTGCGCTAGGAAAAAATTAGTATATTCTTATAAAAGTAGACTATCATTAAAAATGATTCACCAAAAAATTTTGATGTTTGATTGTTTCTTTTGAAATATACAGAGGGTTAAACCTAGTACGATTTTTATATAAAATTGGTTTAAACTTCCAAAATACCCAGTATAACCTCATACATGTTGGTATTTTCTTGAAGGGCAAAGTCAGGGGAATTAAAATTTACAATTAAATACAGGGTGGTCCATTTAAAAAACTTAGGTTTGATCAATTCTGAAGTTAGGATCACTCTGTATAATCGAAAATAATTTTGAAATGTGCAGATTAATATTATCTATAACCTTTGTAAATAACTTTGTTTGATATTTTCTATAATATAGGATATATCGAACTTCCACACACTATTGGGACACCCTGTATATTCGTTGAGTTGAACGCAATGGCATACTTTTTCGTTTTGTAGTATGTTGAATAGCTTATATCCAAGTAGGTATAGAAAGAATAATTATAGCTTTAATAATTTGAATTTTACTTTGTATAAGTTTCAATTTTGATTTATATCCGTACGCGTGCGATTAAAAACTCAGGCGCCAATAAACTCAGAATTGGTCTGATAAGCTTCATTCCTGTTTCTTAACACGTTTTCTCGGAGACATCTTAGTGCTTTCAACTATTCCAGTTTAGCCTCAATCTTGTCGTACACGAGCCTATCGATTTTCTAAGTAAACGTGTAAATTTCTCGTTCATGCGGAAATGTTTCTTGCCGACACGGAAATACTCAACTAAAAGGTTTGCTTAGATCTGGATCTAAAAACCTGATAACAAAATTATTTTTTTTCTATCTTGTTTTCCTAGAGCATGAAAAACAAGTGTCTATAAGTTTACCAAGATTATAAAAATAGAATTCCTACCATTTTAATAGATGCATCTAATTATTTTAAAAATGTCTTCCCAGTAATTAAGAACCTACCGAGTGAATAAGGAGAAAAATGCCTGCACTATGTTTAACATTCAAAGCACTATAAATGTTAGAAGTACAATATAAACTCATTCTTCCAAGGAGTGTTTAGCAAGAATACAGAAGACTTTTAGAAAGAGAGGTGACGCGCAAAAGGCCCGATAGGCCCTGGCCTAGGGCCCCTGAGTCACTGTGACTATTTAAAATCACAGTTTATTTTTTATATTGCAATGAAAAAGTGTCTTTAAAATTTTTTTAAATAATTTATTTAATTTATTATTATTACGATACCGCTAGCCACTATGCTTCTCTTTAACCGGTTATATCTGGTATGGCTTCTATACTTCATCTGAAAATGAGTGCGAGCAAAATTTTTATGACCCAGAAAATAAACCCCAATATAACACCATAAATTAGTGACGGAGAATTTATAAAATAAAATGATTTCCATTATTTGTTCCAAAATAAAATCTTCGGATTTCTTCCTAAAATTTTTAAAAATACCAATTTATTTAAATTCTTGTCTTTAATTTTATAGTCGTTTTAATCAACTTTCTTAGAAATGATTAAAATTTACATTCGGCAGACAGTGTTATGCAGATTGTAAATTATTTTAGTTGAGATTTACATTTCTATTTGAATAGGCCTTTGTTTGTAACACGCAGAACTGTTAGTTCTGTAATAATAGGCGATACAAAGCGATATTGATCAAGTGAGTTTGTGCAATAAAAATGGCACAAACGTCTAATTATACTCCTGTGAAATTAAAGTGCAATTTAACTGTGCATATAAAAACTTTAGTGTTAAATTTACATGACGCTCTTGTACCGAACATTTCAATAGTACTGTGTTCAAATATGACCGGAGTTAGAGAAGCAACGAAATGATGGAAGTATTAGAGTAGCACCTAAAACGACAACTGGGAGAACATTTAAGTGGCAGCGAAAAACGCAAGAAGAAAAGAATTAAAGAAAATAAACGAAAAAAGCAAAAAGGTGCAATGTTGTTTTCTTGCAACTTCACATGAAGAAGTTCAATAAGCAATTGCGAACCCTTTGCCTTCGACCAGTGGCAGAGAATGCGAAGACACGTTGAGTGTTTCTCCAACTTCCACGGATTCAGAGAACAACTTTAATGATATTCTTGAAATGTCTGTGAATAGTGAAAAATTTCCCGAGATATCACTTCTGGAAAAATTGTATGACTTTGACAAGTCGTTCCAACAAGAAAATGAAACGGTGATTAATGAACAATTGTCCAACATCGTAGCAGATTTGCATGAGTTTCTAAGTGCAGTTCAGCAATATTTCATTGGTAATCGACCAAATCAAAATATTGAAAAAAATACAGTTAAGGTTCCGCTTTTTTAACCGATTTCAAAAAAGGCCACTAGCTTAGTGGACTGGCATTATGGGAACGTATGTTTCTAGCCTGTAAAGCGTAGGGCAATTCGCTAGGTGTTTGCCGAGCATGCGTGTTATTGTTTTTGTATTTTAGTGCTGCTTTTAAAATGGTTTTAGGATAATGTACTGCCAAGATGACATCAAAATTTATCATTTTATATAGAGAACAAGAATGTTGGAAAATTGACAGTTTATCATACCGTGTCAGAGACTCAAGAAATGATAACCGAAGATGTGTAAAGAAAAAAATCATTTACCATCTATCTGTCGCGTAAAGACGACTCTGTTCTTTGTTTATTACCGTACCCGCGACAGAAAGTCTAGCGCTGGCAATATCGAAACCCATCTCAAGACTCGAGAAACTGAATCGAATGTTTCCATTGCAGTCTGACGCGTGGAGAATAATTTAAAAAATTTCTAGACTGAGCTTCTAGTCAGAGTTGTATCTTTCGAGAGTTTTACATTTCTATATAAACAGCGCGACTTGTCGACAGACTTTAAGTTTCGAATTAAATGTTGGATAGTAAAGACAAATTGTAATAAATAAATTAGAATAAATTAGAGTTCTAATAGTGCCTAAGTATTAAATAGAATAATTAGAACGTCATAAACAAATTATATATAAACTGTTCTTAATAAATAAACTATTTTTAAATTAAACAAACGTTACATTGGTGTCAGAAGTGAGATGAAGTCTATGCCATTCCAAATGAAGAGGCCGCAACTGTTGAAGACGTGTTAATAAATGAATTCATTAGTACATTTAGAGTTCTCTTGGAGATCCACAGTGACCAAGCAGAAATTTTTAAATCTTATTTTTCGAGGACAGACTAGGCATGAAGAAAACCAGAACTACGCCATTGCACCCACAGTTAGATGGAATGGTAGATCAAATGAATAAAACAAATGGGAAATACCTGTCAAAAGTGGTTTCCAACAATCATTGATATTGGGATCAGTATCTGTCGCTCTTTGCAATGACATATAGATCCGCTGTCAAGGAATCTACAGGCCAAACACCAGCAAAGGTACTGTTCGGGCGTAAGATGAGACTACCGTGTGACCTCGAGTTTGGATGCCGACCTGAAGAAAACATAACCGGTGAAGATTATGTGATCTAGCTACGACGAAAAATGGATGACAGGCATGAGTTAGTTTACTTGTATTTTCAAATTGCCAGCGGCAAAATGAAGAAGCGATACGATACCCAAGCCACAGAAGGATGTTTCAAGGAAGGCGACAAAGTCTGGCTACATAACCCAAAAAGGCAAAAGAGTTATTCTCCGAAGCTTCAAAGGTCTTGGAAAGGTCTGTATCTCATCAAGAAAAAAATCATTTACCATATAAGTAAGATCCCGAACGGTAAACCGAAAGTAGTACATCAAAACCGGCTGGCGCCATTTGAGGGTGACCATGACGAGGAAGAAGAA